>CM051662.1:34734164-35305885 GCA_028020825.1 Podargus strigoides
ATTAAAAGCAGACATTTCCCCACCTAAGAGAAAGACAGTGGAAGGTACACACCACGGGGTACCCTGTGGTTCTACCTTTGTGACCACGGAGAAGACATGAGGAGGTGGGATGGAAAACCCACTTCCACCCTACCTGCACGAGTAGAGCAGCTGCGAGGGAAGATGACCATGAAAGGGGAGTCGTCCAAGAAAAATGTTGCTCCAGTTTCCAGTCGGAAATCCCCCAGACAGAACAGAATGGCCAATCTTATGCCTGACCCTCTTGAGGGGACCTCTGAGCCATTCCTACAACAAGAGTCATTCTTACAGCGAGTGATGCTGAGCAGAATTAGAGGGGCCCTGCCTCCAGCCCGGTGGAGGAAAGGGATAATCTGATTTAATGGATGGTGTGGATCCAATGGCCTGGCACGTCAGATCCACAAGAATATAAGGCCTTGGTAGATATTGGCACACAGTGCACCCTGATGCCATTGAGCTATAGTGGGGCTGAGCCCATCTGTATCTCCGGAGTGACAGGGGGATCCCAACAGCTGACCCTATTGGAAGCTGAAGTGTGCCTAACTGGGAAGAACTGGCATAAGCACCCCATTGTGACTGGTCCAGATGCCCCATGCATCCTAGGCATAGACTGTCTCAGGAGAGGGCACTTCAAAGACCCAAAAGGGTACCGGTGGGCTTTTGGTATAGCTGCCCTGGAAGAAATGGAACAACCATCCACCTTACCCGGGCTCTCAGAGGATACTTCAGTGGTGGGGTTGCTAAAGGCTGAAGAGCAGCAACTGCCAACTGGTACCGAGATGCTACACCGGCGTCAGTACTGCACCAACCGAGATTTCCTCATCCCCATCCATCAGCTGATCTGTCAACTAGAAAGCCAGAAGTTGAGTAGCAAAACTCATTAACTCTTCAACAGCCCTGTATGGCCAGTGAGAAAGTCTAATGTTGAATGGAGACTAACCGTGGACTACCATGGCCTGAATGAAGTTATGCTACGATGAGTGCTGCAGTGCTGGACATGCTAGAGCTCCAATATGAACTGGAGTTGAAGGCAGCCAAGTTGTATGCCATGATAGACATAGTTAACGTGTTTTTCTCCATTCTGATAGCACCAGAGTGCAGGGCACAGTTTGCGTTCACTTGGAGGGGCATCCAGTACACCTGGAAATGATTGCCCCAAGGGTGGAACCACAGCTCCACCATTTACCATGGACTGGTCCATACTGCACTGGAGAAAGGTGGGGCTCCAGAACATCTGCAGTACATTGACAACATCATTGTATGGGGGGACACAGCAGAAGTCCTCTTTGAAAAAGGAAGGAAGATAATAGGAATCCTCCTGGAGGCTGATTTCACCATAAAGCAAAGTAAAGTTAAGGGGCCTGCAAAGGAGATTCAGTTCCTAGGAATAAAATGGCAAGATGGGTGTCGCCACATCCCAATGGAGGTGGTAAACAAGATAGCAGCCATGGCCCCACCAACTAGTAAAATGGAGATTCAGTCTTTCCTGGGTGCTGTGGGGTTCTGGAGAACGCACATCCCAAACTACAGCCTGATTGTGAGCCCTCTCTACCACGTGACCCATAAGAACGATTTTGAATGGGGCCCTGAGCAACAACAAGCTTTTGAACAAATTAAATGTACGGTTGCTCAGGCAGTAGCTCTCGGTCCACTCCAGGCAGGACAAGTGGTTAAAAACATGCTCTACATGGCAGCCAGGGAGAATGGTCCTACTTGGAGCCTCTGGCAGAGAGTACCCGGGGAAACCTGCGGCCGACCTCTAGGCTTTTCGAGCCAGGGATACACAGGCTCCGAAGCTAACTATACACCACCTGAAAAGGAGATACTGGCAGCATACGAAGGAGTTTGAGCTGCCTCAGAAGTGGTTGGCACTGAAACACAGCTCCTTCTGGCACCCCGACTGCCGGTGCTAGGCTGGATGTTCAAAGGAAGGGCTTCTTCTACACATCATGCATCAGATGTCACGTGGAGTAAATGGGTTGCATTGATAACACAACGGGCTCGAATAGGGAACCCCAGCCGCCCAGGAATATTGGAGGTGATCACAAATTGGCCAGAGAGCAAAGGTTTTGGGATGTCACCAGAGCAGGAGGTGATATGTGCTGAGGAGGCCCTACCATATGACGAGCTGCCAGACGAAGAAAAGTGATATGCCCTGTTCACTGATGGGTCTTGTAACATTGTAGGAAAATATCAATGATGGAAGGCTGCTGTGTGGAGTCCCACACAACGAGTCGCTGAAGCTGCTGAGGGGCAAGGGGAATTGAGCCACTTCGCAGAGGTGAAAGCCACCCATCTGGCTTTGGATATTGCTGAGCGAGAAAAGTGGCCGAAGCTCTGTCTCTACACTGACTCATGGGTGGTGGCAAATGCCCTGTGGGGGTGGTTGCAGCAGTGGAAACAGAGCAACTGGCAATGCAGAAGTAAACCCATCTGGGCTGCTGAAGTATGGCAGGATATTGCAGCTTGGGTGGAGAACCTAGTTGTGGAGGTGCGCCATGTGGACGCCCACGTACCCAAAAGTCGGGCCACTGATGAACATCAAAACAACCAGCAGACGGACCAGGCTGCTAAGATCAGAGTGGCTCAGGTGTATTTGAACTGGCAGCGTAAAGGTGAATTGTTCATAGCCCGGTGGGCCCATGAGACCTCGGGCCACCAAGGTAGAGATGCAACATACAGGTGGGCTCGAGATCAAGGGGTGGACCTCACCATTGACACCATCGCAGTGGTCATCCACTAATGTGAAACGTGTGCTGCAATCAAACAAGACAAGCAGTTAAAGCCCCAGCGGAATGGAGAACAATGGCTGAAATATAAACACGGAGAGACCTGGCGCATAGTGTACATCACTTTGCTAGAGTCCTGCCAAGGCTTTGAGAGCCAGTTTTGAGAGGTGGGAGAGCTGAGCAGAGAGCTGAGCTCCAAGGAGAGAGGAACAGGAGCGAGCAAACAGGAGCAGGGCAGGGCTGTGAGGGGGGCACGGCAGTTTGCCCGGGGCGGTTCCCATGAGCAGGGTGTGGAGAAGGCTCTTAGGAGCTGTGAACTGGGGAGGGGAGCAAGGAGCTGAGGTGCTAACAACTGATTGTTGCAGAAATCAGCTCCTGGGGGCAGTTAGCACTGCCAAAACAATGGTCTCCACCAGGCAGAGGAAGACCAAACTGGGTGTGGGAACTCAGACAGAGCTCCCAGGAAAGGATGCAGTTGTGCAGGCAGAAGGCTGCAGGGAATGCCACAGCATCCCCCTGGGAACAGGGGGCTGTGTGTGCTGTGAGCAGGTGAATGATCTGCTCAGCCTGGTGATGGAGCTAAAGGAGGAGGTGGAAAGGCTGAAGACAATAAGGGAGTGTGAGAGGGAGACAGACTGGTGGAGTCAGGCCCTACCATCCTTGAGGACAGGGCAATGGGTAGAGGCTCCCCTAGAGAGAGGATCCCCTCCTCCCTTGCCATCGGGTACAGGAAGAGGACCTAAGAGACGAGGGGGAATGGAAACAGGTCCCTGCCCAGCGAGGCAGGCGAAACCCCTTCGGCCTCCCTCCCCTTCCCAGCTACCCTTGCAGAACAGGTATGGAGCTCTCAAAATGGAGGGGCAAAGACAGGGGCAAACAGACCAAAATGGAGATGAGGGTCCATCAGAGGAGTCACCCAAGGAAAGCTGGTTTCCCCATGAGTTAGGACCAGCTCTAACAAAGGGAAAAGAAGGGTAATTGTAGTTGGTGACTCTCTTCTGAGAGGAACAGAAGCCCCCATATGCCAGTTGAATCCGCTCCACAGGGAAGTCTGCTGCCTCCCTGGGGCCAGGGTTAGGGATATCACTAAGAAACTCCCTAGTCTCATCCGGCCTACCGACTACTATCCACTATTAGTTATCCAAGTTGGTAGTGATGAGGTTTCTGAGAGGAACCTGAAGACAATTAAAAAAGACTTCAGGGCCATGGGGAGATCACTTGAGGGATCAGGAGCCCAGGTGGTGTTCTCCTCAGTTCCTTTGGTAGAAGAGAGGAATACTGATAGAGGGAGGAAGACCCACCTGATAAACAAGTGGCTAAGAGACTGGTGCCACAGACAAAATTTTGGGTTTTTCTCACATGGGGAGCTTTATACTACGTGGGGTCTGCGAGTGGCAGATGGAGCTTATCTGTCTCAGAGGGGAAAAAGAATCCTAGCAAATGAGCTGGCTGGCCTCATTGAAAGGGCTTTAAACTAGCTTTGAAGGGGGAAGGGGATAAAACTGGGACAGCTAGAGTTGAACCCAAAGGGGGCAGACCACAGTTGGGAAGGACATCGTCAGCCCGGCTCAAGTGCTTCTACACTAAGGCACGCAGCATGGGCAATAAACAGGAGGAGCTGGAAGCCATCGTTCAGCACGACTACTATGATGTAGTTGCCATCATGGAAACATGGTGGGATGACTCTCATGAGTGGAGTGTTGCAATGGATGGCTACAAGCTCTACAGGAGTAATAGGCAGGGTAGAAAGGGCAGTGGGGTGGCACTCTATATTAGGGAGTGTTTCGACTGTATGGAGATTGATAAGCGTGATGAGCCAGTCGAATGTTTATGGATAAAGTTGAGGAAGGTGAACGAAGCAGATATCCTGCTGGGAATCTACTACAGGCCACCTGACCAAGACGAAGAGGTCGATGAACAACTGGCTGAAGCTGCAAAGTCACAGGCCCTTGTTCTTGTGGGGGACCTCAACTTACCAGACATCTGCTGGAAATATAACACGGCAGAGAGAAAACAATCCAAGAAGTTCCTAGAGTGCGTGGAAGATAACTTCTTGACTCAGCTGATAAGTGAGCCCACCAGAGAATGTGCCTTGTTAGACCTGTTATTCACAAACAGGGAAGGACTGGTAGGTGATGTGGTTGTCGGAGGCCGCCTTGGGCTGAGGGATCATGAAATGATCCAGTTCTTGATCCTTAGCCAAGTTAGGAGGGGGGGCAGCAAAACTCTCACCATGGACTTCCGAAGGGCAGACTTCAACCTGTTTAAAACAACCTGATCTCCTTCTATGATCACGTGACCCTCCTAGTGGATGAGGGAAAAGCGGTGGATGTTGTCTACCTGGATTTCAGGAAGGCATTTGACACTGTCTCCCACAGCATTCTGCTGCAGAAGCTGGCGGCTCATGGTCTAGACAGGTGGACTCTTCACTGGGTTAAAAACTGGCTGGATGGCCAAGCCCAGAGAGTTGTGGTGAATGGAGGTAAATCCAGATGGAGACCGGTCACAAGCGGTGTCCCTCAGGGCTCGGTCTTGGGGCCAGTCTTGTTTAATGTCTTTATTGATGACCTGGATGAGGGGATCGAATGAACCCTGAGTAAATTTGCAGATGACACTAAGTTGAGTGGGAGTGTCGATCTGCCTGGGGGTAGGGAGGCTCTGCAGCGGGATTTGGACTGGCTGGAGCGAAGGGCTGAGGCGAATTGCATGAGGTTTAACAAGGGTAAGTGCCAGGTCATGCACTTTGGCCACAACAACCCCATGCAGCGCTACAGGCTTGGGGAAGAGTGGCTGGAAAGCTGCCTGGCGGAAAAGGACCTGGGGGTGTTGGTTGACAGCCGACTGAACATGAGCCAGCAGTGTGCCCAGGTGGCCAAGAAGGCCAACGGTATCCTGGCCTGTATCAGAAATGGTGTGACCAGCAGGAGTAGGGGGGTGATCGTGCCCCTGTACTCGGCACTTGTGAGACTGCACCTTGAGTACTGTGTCCATTTCTGGACACCGCAGTATGGGAAGGACATTGAGGTGCTGGAGCAAGTCCAGAGAAGGGCAACGAGGCTGGTGAGAGGTCTGGAAAACAGGCCTTATGAAGACCAGCTGAGGAAAATGGGGTTATTTAGCCTGGAGAAGAGGAGACTGAGAGGAGACCTTATTTCCCTCTACAACTACCTAGAAGGAGGTTGTAGTGAGGCTGGTGTTGGTCTCTTCTCCCAAAGTGCTAATGACAGGATGAGAGGAAATGGCCTCAAGTTACGTCAGGGGAAGTTTAGGTTGGATATTCGGAAGAAGTTCTTTACTGAGAGGGTGGTTAGGCACTGGAATAGGCTGCCCAGGGAGGTGGTGGAGTCACCGTCCCTGGGGGTGTTCAAAAAACGGGTTGATAAGGCACTTGACGCCATGGCCTAATGGCATAATGGTTAAGAATATGATGGGATAAAGGTTGGACTTGATGACTCTGGAGGTCCCTTCCAACCATGATTCTATGATAGGCAAGAACCACATGCTCGCGATGGTGGAAGCAACCTCTGGATGGCTCAAAACGTATCCAGTTCCCCATGCCACCGCCTGGAACACCATCCTGGGCCTTGAAAAGCAAGTCCTGTTGCGACACGGCACCCCAGAGAGAACTGAGTCGGACGACGGGACTCACTTCCAAAACAACCTCATAGACGCCTGGGCAGAAGAACACAGCATCGAGTGTGTTTACCACATCCCCTACCACGCACCAGCCTCTGGAAAAGTTGAACGCTATAATTGACTGCTAAAAACTACATTGAAAGCAATGGGAGGTGGAACTTTCAAACACTGGGACACACATCTGTCAAAGGCCACCTGGTTAGTCAACACAAGAGGATCTGCCAATCAAGCTGGCCCGGCTCAGTCAAAACTTCCACATACGGTAGACCGGGATAAAGTCCCTGTAGTGCGCATGCAGGATGTATTGGGAAAAATGGTCTGGGTTAGTCCTGGCCAGGCAAAGCAAACCCACCCACGGGATTACTTTTGCTCAAGGACCTGGTTGCACCTGGTGGGTGATGCAGGAAGATGGAGAGGTCTAATGTGTACCACAAGGGGTCTTGATTTTTGGTAAGAATATACTGTGAATTGCGGGAAGTCATGGCAAGCAATCACATACAGACTTAATAAATCTTGTGAAAGGCACTTTAATGGCGTTACAACCCGGTTTATATAGACAGAGCACTAAGTCACAAGACTCTTCACGAGACTCTTCTAACTACTAATTGTCTAACAGCACTAGCGTGGCATAAATTGATTTGCGACCTTAAAGCATGCATTCACACCGTCACACCTTTCCCAACTTCCCATCCTGCTTCAGCATCCGGGTCAGGCTCCAAGGTTGGATTGCTCACATGACCATTGCTTGCTAAAAACCCCCCAACAGTGAATCATTTTGTATTTCTTGTTAATTGTTGGGGGTTTTTTTTGGTAATTTTTAAATGGCTGCTGGGCATGACGTAGATGGTATAGAATAAGGGGTGGATTATGTCCTGATTCGGCTAGGATAGGGTTAATTTTCCCCAGCAGTTCGGAGGGAGCTATAGCCGGGCTATTCCATACCATGTATGGTTGCCCGGGCACAGGGGTGCCAGAGTGGCTTTTGTCCCAATTTGTACCCTTGTGCTATATCCTTGCGGTATATCTCTAGTTCTATACATTATTATCACTGTTATTTTTATTGTTGTTGTTCGGTTTGTTGTTGTTACATTGTTGTATTAAATCTTCCTTATCTCAACCCTGGGGTTTGTATTTTACTCCCTGTCCTGTCCCCGTCTGAGGGTGGGGGAGGGGCAGCTGCAACGTGGTCTTGGGTCCCGGCAGGGTCTAAATCACCACAGTATAGCAGCAGTTGAGATGATTGAAATTGAACTGCTGTCTACCCTGCCTGGCTTATCCGACGACCCTTCCATTGTGGGGCTGCTGCAGGCTGAGGACCTGAAGGTGCCTCTTGGTACTACAACAGTGCACCGGTGACAGTATTGTACAAATCGAGACTCCCTGAACCCCATCCAGAAGCTGACTGACAAACTAGAGAGCCAAGGGGTGATCAGCAGAACACACTCGCCCTTCAATAGTCCTATTCGGCCAGTGCGGAATTCCAACGGAGAGTGGAGACTGTGGACTATCATGGCCTGAATGAAGCCACAGCACCACTGAGTACTGCCGTGACGGACATGCTAGAACTCCAGTATGAACTGGAGTCCAAGGCAGCCAAGTGGTACACCACTACTGATATCACCAATGCATTCTTCTCAATACCATTGGCGATGGAGTGCAGGCCACAGTTTGCTTTCACCTGGAGGGGTGTCCAGTACACCTGGAATTGACTGCCCCAGGGGTGGAAGCACAGTCCCACAATTTGCCATGGACTGATCCACTCTGCACTAGAAAAGGGTGGAATGCCCGAGCATCTGCAGTATGCTGGTAACACAGTTGTTTGGGGTAACACAGCAGAAGAAGTTTTTCAGAAAGGGAGTAGAGTAATTCAAACTCTACTGAAAGCAGGCTTTGCCATCAAAAGAGGCAATGTTAAGGGACCTGCTCAAGAAATCCAGTTCCTAGGAATTAAATGGCAGGATGGACGTCACCAGATCCCATTAGATATAATTAACAAAATAACAGCCATGTCCCCACCGACCAGCAAAAAGGAGACACGAGTTTTCTTAGGTGTGGTGGGTTTCTAGCGAACGCACATCCCAGACTACAGTCATGTTGTGAGCCTTCTACATGACGTGATCTGGAAAAAGAATGGCTTTAAATGGGGCCCTGAGCAACAACAGGCCTTTGAACAAATTAAGCAGGAAACTGTCCATGCAGTAGCCCTTGGGCCATTCCAGATGGGTCCGGATTTTAAGAACATACTCTACACTGCAGCCGGGGAGAAAGGACCTACCTGGAGCCTCTGGCAAAAGTCTCCGGGGGAAATTGTAGGTCAACCCCTTGAAGCCAATGATACAGAGGATCAGAAGCCCGCTACACTCCCACTGAAAAAGAAATACTGGCAGTGTATGAAGGAGTTCAAGCCACTTTGGAAGTAGTTGGCACTGAAGCACAGCGCCTTCTGGCACCATGATTGCCAGTATTGAACTGGATGTTTAGAGGGAAGACTCCATCCACACACCACACAGCTGATGTGATGTGGAGTAAGTGGACTGCACTGACCACTCAGTGGGCTAGAACATGAAATCCCAACTGCCCGGGTATCCTGGAAGTAATCATGGACTGGCCAGAAGGCAAAGATTTCAGAGTGCCACCAGGAGAAAAGGTGCTGCGTGCTGAAGAGGCCACCCCATACAATGACCTACCAGAAAACGAGAAGCAGCATGCTTTTTTCACCAATGGATCCTGTTGTCTCAAAGGAATACAGCGTAGGTGGAAAGCTGCTGTGTGGAATCCTACCCAACGGATTGCAGAAACAGC
Organism: Podargus strigoides; assembly: GCA_028020825.1. Classification (NCBI taxonomy): domain Eukaryota; kingdom Metazoa; phylum Chordata; class Aves; order Caprimulgiformes; family Podargidae; genus Podargus; species Podargus strigoides. The sequence goes on from CM051662.1 coordinate 34,743,350, forward strand.
CAAGGGTAAAGGTGAGTTAAGTCAGCTTGCAGAAGTAAAGGCCATCCAGCTGGCTTTAGATATGGTTGAGCGGGAGAAATGGCCAATACTTTATCTGTCCACTGACTCATGGATGGCGGCAAATGCCCTCTGGGGTTGGCTAAAACAATGGTAAGAAAATAACCAAGCCCATCTGGGCTGCCTCACTGTGGCGAGATGTTGCTGCCCGATTAGCCAAGCTGGTTGTAAAGGTATGCCATGTAGATACCCACGTACGCAGGAGTCAGGCCAATGATGAACATCAAAAGAACCAGCAGGTGGATCAGGCTGAGAAGGTAAAAATATCTCAAGTGGACTTGGACTGGCAACGCAAGGGTGAATTATTCTTCGCTCGATGTGTGGGGAAGCAAGACAAGGCCGAGCTAGTGGGAAAGTACAAGAACTAGCTATGTGCATAGAGATAAGAGGTAGAAACAATAACAGGACATGAACAAGAAGAGGATAGGTAGCATGTGTTCAATTATCCTGCAAGATGATAGGAGTATTAAAGGTAAACTACTGAGCTATGGGTATAAATATGAACTGATCAATTAATAGCTACAGTATAAATGTGCACCGATTTATTAATAGCCACAGTAACAGTATAAATTGGAGCTGATGTACTAATGAAGGGTCTTTCCTTCTGCACTACCTGGCAAGTCCGTGCCTTACTTGCCACAAATGGTGCCTGAATAGGGACCTTGAACAAGGGTCTCAGGAGATAATAGTCTGCTTGAAGTGCTGAACTGGTGGCAACTACCCCTTCGTGTTTTATGCTGCTGAAAAAAAGCAGGATTTACACTGCTGAAAAGAAGCAGAATTAACGCTGCTGAAAGGAAGCAGGATTACGGCGCTGTACTCAATCGTCTCTGCAGGACAGAGGTGAGTGACGGGGAAAAATGGTTTCTGAAATGTCTAAAGAAGAGAAAAATGTGTGTAGACTTATGGAAGCCATGATGATTAAACATAGTGCAAAAATAGGAGAATTCGAACTGTGTGGCTCCTGCCCGAGCGATAACTCGAGGAAAGCGTGGACGCCCAGATGATGAATGCTTGTTCAAAGATACATTCCCCTTCAGCTTCAGCTGCAACTGCATTTTTTCCTAACGAGGGGGAAAGTTCGTCTGAGGATCCCTTTGATCTGGGTCCGACGGATCCTGAGCAAGAATCTGACCTGTATCTGTCTGATAACCACCAACAACCCCCATAACTACTGGCTAAAACAGACGGGCGAAATGACGGGAGGAAGCCCTGCGAGTGGGTGATTTTCAAGTGGTCACGGCGTGCTGCTGGCCTCTGTTGTCTCCAGCGTGGTGATGAGCACCCAGGCGGCTGACAGCGGCCGGCAACGAGGCCATGCCCAGCGGAGAGGGGCGTGCCGCCCCCGCCATGCCTCAGCTGAGCTCCGCCCAGTTACCGGCCGGGCCCCGAGCAGGAGCGAGGCGGGCAGAGTGACTCGATCAGCGTCCCCCCCCTCCCCTCTCCCGCTGCCCCCCACCTGCCACGGCGCGGGAAGAAGGGGAGGCCGAGTGGGCCCCGAGAGGCGGTGGCGGTCCGGGCTCTGGCCTGTTACAGGCCTTTCCACAGAAGAATTACATCCACTGTTGGACCTTCCTGAAGGCAGCAAAAATATGACATGATCCAGAGACCAAGCAATGGAAACAATATGTGCAGACTGTAAACCGTGGTGGGGATTATGGCCTGCCGATATTTCTTTAAGTCAAATTCTTAACCTGGTGTGTCTGTAGTGTCATGGAACGACGCAGGCAGAAGCATTTAGTGTCTTCAGTTTTTGTTTTGTTTTGTTTTGTTTTGTTTTATTGTTACAGGCGCCTGAGAATGCAGTGATAAGTGTGCGTGTGCACTTCGGCTGAGGCAGTGGCGCGCTCAAGTTTTGTTGTTGGTAAGAGTGCGTGTGCGCTTGTTTGGTACAACACAAGTATGTTTAAGAAAAAGGAACAACGAGTTACGGTGGCTCCCCCCATGGATCTGCCACGGTGGACCCAGGAGCCCTGGTTGAAATACTGGGGCAAGTTCACGCAAACATAGCTCACCCACTCCACAGAGCAGCTGCGTCACGCTGGGCGAAGGGCTGGTGCCTGCCGTGTGCTTAGAAAGTTGTGGTGGATCAGAACACAGAATGGCAGGAGAGATATAGGGAGTTACAGGAGAATGATAAAGTAAACAAGGAGACAGCAGATTCTAAGGATCCTAAGCCCGAAAATCCTTTTGATCCTGGGCCAGATGATCCCGAGAAAGAACCCAATTTATACCTCCATCCCTGCCTCACCCCGCCCCGCCTCGCCTCGCCTCCCGCCTGCGGCTTGCCTCACTTCAGTAGCAGCCCCTCGGCGCTCGGCAGGAGGCCCCCACTGCTCAGAAAAAGCACTTCCACCACCATTAACCCCTGTGTTACTTATGTCACCTAGAAATCCTTTTGGAGATCACACTGAAAACAAACCAGCAGTGAAAAAATGCAAAAAAACCACCTTAAAGCAAGAAGACAGGCAAGGAGACGTCATTTGAATCAACCCCCAACTCATGTTGGGTTGCCTTACCAGATGTTTAAAGACCTGCCCCATGTGAGGCTGGCCATCAGGTTCATTTCATTTAAAGGAAATTCAACCAACAGGAGTGTAAAAGTTATAATTCACATTTGTGCATTTAAGATATTAGTGTTGAAAACCTCACTTCAAAGAACTCGTGTGCAAAATTGTATTGACAGTAGAAACCAGGGCTGGATGCCCTCCCAGCCTCCCCTGGCCAACAGGCCGTCGGCCGCCCCTCTCCCTGCACCCAGAGGCAGACGGACAAGGGCAGAGAAATCTAATACTGCAAGCAAAGATGTGACTGGTTTAATGCTGCATTGAACAAACTTGACTATGAGTTTTTTCTACACACGTCTTTTCCCGAAGGTATTTTTTTTCCTTACAGGTGCAAACTGAATTTGGGCCAGAGTTCCAAAAGAATAAGAGGAGGCCCCTGTATTCTAGGAAAGTTAACCTTGTTTTCTGCTAATATCACAATTGCACGGTGGATGCAACACAATCAAGCTCGCCATCATCGAAGCCGAGACATCCATGCATTTTCACCCAGGTGTTTGGACTCTATTGACTTATTCACAGATAGGAAAATTACAGGGCCTCATTCAGCACTTGAGGGAAAATACTGGTTAGAACCCCTTCCAGGAACGGGCATGAAGCTGGGATTGCTTGAAAAAAGGCTTATTATTGCTTTGTGCTAAGGGTGTGGAGTTTTTATGTATTATTTGTTGTGATCCCTGTCTAATATAGTTAATGTGCAATATGATTGATGTGTCCCAACCACAGGCCACGGGGAAGCATGTATTAGGAGTGATAAGAAATGGTCCGTGGTAAGATACCACTAGGAAAATTACAGCTCGGAACATCTGCAACTGAGTATCGTGGGAACGAGACCTTGAGTAACGGGAAAGTTTAGTAAACCCAGGAAGCCGCTGTTTTCAAAGACACTACACGAAGCTGGCAGGCCTCTGTTCACACGCTAGCAGGGTGTGAGCCAATGCCAGAGCCAGTGCTTTCCCTCTCATGAGGAGGGGGCTATAAAGCATGGTGATCAGACGAACTGGGGGAAGGCCTGATGGGCATCTTGACACAAGGGGACGCCCTGAAGCTGCATGACCTGCCGCCCCTCCGTCAGACCACCATGATCCATCCTTCTCTACCTAGCAGCAATTGGCTTTTGAAAAGGCTAAGAGTGATTGAAGTGTTTTGCTTTGCAAACTGTCTGGAATCGCACCATTTGTATAATTGCTGATATGGTTCGTGTGTAAATTATCATACTGCTACTTCAGCTACAACGTTAGCTGTGCAGCTCTATACCTCACTCCCCGATGGGACAAGCTATTGTAGAATGTGCCCATCATAGCTTAAAAGACATGCTCTCTAAACAAAAGAAGGGGGAGACTCTCTCCACCCAAAAGACAGCAGGGGAAAGTTCTACATGGTATAAAAACCATCTTTCGAAAATGGGTGATTTTCCAGCATTGCCTCTTGAACTCCAGGAGTTAGATTTATTAGGAACCTTACAAGCATCAAACTGCTTTTTTCTTATTTCACCTTTCTGGAATAATGGAGTGAGTGTTGATGTATCCCCTCGAGGAATATATTCAAATATTTCTGCCTGGTGTAATGACATAGGTAGTGGGCCAGTTATAACAAAGCCAGGTTCAATTGGCCTGCCTAGAAATTTTTTTTTTGATTTGCGGACAAAGAGCTTGGAAGGGAATCCCTGGTGAGGCAGTGGGAGGTCCTTGCACAATTGGGCAACTAACCATCTTCCACCCAGAACGCATGTTCATAAATTTTGCTTTGCATACCTTGCTTATTATCGTGTGATCAGTGTATGATTAACAATAGCCTAAACCGTGTTATGGTCACGCAAATTAATGCTGTGCTAGCATTAGAATGTTTAAATAAAGAAGGGGGAGATGTGAGGAAGCAAGAAAAGGCCAAGCTAGTGGGAAAGTACAAGAACTAGCTATGTGCATAGAGATAAGAGGTAGAAACAATAATGGCATGAACACGAAGCAGATAGGTAGCACATGTTCAATTAGCCTGCAAGATGATAGGAGTATTAAAGGTAAACTACTGAGCTATGGGTATAAATATGAATTGGTCTATTAATAGGTACAGTATAAATGTGCACTGATTTATTAATAGCCACAGTAACAGTATAAATTGGAGCTGATGTACTAATAAAGAGTCTTTCCTTCTGCACTACCTGGCAAGTCCGTGCCTTACTTGCCACATCGATAGGCCCATAATACATCAGGCCATCAAGGTAAGGATGTGACGTAAAAATGGGCTCATGATCGAGGAGTGGACTTAACCTTGGACACTATTGCACAAGTCATCCACAAGTGCAAGACGTGCCACAATTAAACAAGTCAAACAGAGAAGACCCCAGTGGTATGGAGGACACTGGCTGTAATATAAATACGGTGAGGCCTGGCAGATTGACTACATCTCACTGCCATGAACACGCCAAGCCAAGCACTCTGTTCTCACTATGGTGGAAGCCACAACTGGATGGCTAGAAACATATGCTGTGCCCCATGCCACTGCTCGTAACACTATTCTGGGTCTTGAAAAGCAAATATTGTGGCGCCATGGAACCCCAGAAAGAATCGAGTCAGACAATGCAACCCATTTCTGAAATAGCCTGATCTAAGGAGCATGGGACAGAATGGATGTATCACATCCCTTATCATCCACCAGCTGCTGGCATAGTCGAGCGATGCAATGGGCTGCTAAAGACCGCACTCAAAGCAGTGGGTGATGGCACGTTTAAAAACTGGGACGAACATCTAGCAAAAGCTACTTGATTAGTTAATACTAGGGGGTCTGTCAATCGAGCTGGCCTCGCTCAGTCGGAGCTCCTCCATACTGTGGAAGGAGACGAAGTCCCTGTGGTGCATGTGTGGAATATTTTGGGGAAAACAGTCTGGGTTACTCCTGCCTCGAGCCAAGGCAAACCCACCCATGGTATTGCCTTTTCTCAGGGACCCAGGTGCACGTGGTGGATAATGCAAGAAGATGGACAAGTAAGGTGCATTCCACAAGGAGATTTATTCTGGGTGAGAACAGGCAGTAAATGGAACTGTGGAATGTTAACTGTTATATGATGTTGTCTGTTAATATTTTCCCAATACCATCATTCTCCCCTTGAATTGGACCGCACAACGCATCCCAGACTAGAGCCCCAGATGAACATTGCATCATTTTGACCTACCCTAAAGGACTATCATTCAAAGAACCTATACTTTTGTAAATACTGTGAAAGAGGAAGAGCAGACACTTGGGCATGATGTAGATGGCATGGGATAAGGGGTGGAATGGTGTCCTGGTTCCCCAGGCACGGACTCATGGGCCAGCCATGCAAGCAGGCCATGAGTAGCCCTGAGTCAGCTGAGAGTTCCAATCAAGGCAGCTGACTCACAGGTGTATCCCATACCACCTAGTCATGCTCATTATAAAAGGAGGGAGCTCAGTGAAAGTGAAGCTCCTCCTCTCCCTGAGGCTCCTTGTTGATGCTGCTCTGTTTCTGTTGCGATCATTGAACCAGGCTGAGTAGAACCCTTTATGCTTTGTGTAGATAGTTGTTTCTGTTTTGTTATTCTATTAAATCTGTCTATACTTCAGCTCACGGGCCTTTTCCTTTTTTTTCCCCAATTCTCCTTCCCAGCTGGGGAGGGAGTCTTGGGTGATATAGTAACTGCCACGGTTTAGCCCTGAGTACTGGTTAACCCTAGACACTGATTCTTCCTCAGATTGGGGAGTTTTACTACTTACAACTAAATTTAAAGTCAGACAGACCCAATCTTCGTCAGATCCTTATTGTGGCCCGAATAGTTGTGTTTCTGTTTTTCTGGACCAAACCTGAACACAATACCAAATCATTTTCTCTTTATCTTTATATCTTGGGTTTGGGTCCTGTTTCCAATTTCTTAACATTCTTCCTGAAGGACTGTCTGCCGGTACTGCCCTGGAGCCCTTACTCCCCACTTCTCCTAGCAACCTTTAGTCGTGCCGCTACAGAATTCCAGCCTTTCCCGCACTCTAAACTCCTGGTTCTAGAGAATGAGGTGTACTGTCAAGCATGGTTGCCACGCGCCCAAAAAATGTCGTGAAAAAGAATATGGGGACTCAGACGGAACCTCCGAGCAAACATGCAGCTACGCAGGTTTCTGGCTGCAGCGAATGCCTGAGCCTGGCACTGGTACCGGAGGGAGCCAGTGACACCGCATGTGTGCGGTGCGAGCAAATAAATGATCTGCTCGGGCAGGTGGTTAAACTGATGGAGGAGGTAGAAAGACTTAGAACTATTAGAGAATGTGAAAGTGAAATAGATTGGTGGAGCTTCACCCTGAGGCAAGGGCAGTCGGAAAAGGGTGGGCAAGTGATGGATCCCCTCCCCTCCTGTCATCAGACAGAAGGAGAGGGTTCAGGAGACAGGGAGGAATGGAGGGTGGTCCGTCTGCGGAGAGGCAAGCAAAAACTCTCCCAACCCCCTTCACCCTCCCAGTTGCCCTTGAGTAACAGGTACCAGGCCTTGGAAATTCAGGGAGAGGTAAATGAAGTTGGAGGGGTAGATCGATCTAGTGAATCACCTAGGGCTTGTCAGTCACCCCGACGCCTTAGGACTTCTTCAATTAAGAAGAAAAGGAGAGTAATTGTGGTGGGCGACTCCCTTCTGAGGGGAACAGAAGGGCCCATCTGTCGACCGGACCCATCCCACAGGGAAGTCTGCTGCCTCCCTGGGGTTCGGATTAGAGAAATTAAAAAGAACCTTCCTAATCTTGTAAAGAACTCCGATTACTACCCACTGCTGGCTTTTCAGGTTGGCAGGGACGAAATTATTACAAGAAGTGTAAGGGCAATGAAGAGTGACTTCAGGTCCCTGGGACAGCTGGTTAAGGGGTCTGGAGTGCAAGTAGTGTTTGCCTCCATACCTCCTGCAAGAATGGGTGAAGAGATAAGCAGGAAGAGTTTACAGATTAATGAATGGCTACATAACTGGTGTCAAAGGCAGGGCTTTGGGTTCTTTGATCACGGGCTGCTATATGAGACACCTGGCCTGATGGTGGCAGGTGGAATGCATTTGTCCCAGAGGGGGAGAAGGCTTTTGGGGCAGGAGTTAGCAGGGCTAATTGAGAGGGCTTTAAACTAGATGTGAAGGGGGAAGGGGAGACAACTGGGTCTGTTAGGGACAAGCCCAAGAGCAATATGCTAGGGCCTGAAGGAAGGTGGTCTAGGGAGGATTTTCGATCATTGAAGAGAAGGGATAGATGTTTAGGCCCTGACCACAAGGCCTCCTGCCTCCCAGGGGTCCCACCAGTGCACTCTGCTTGCTATCTGTAATGCCTGTACACTAATGCACGCAGTATGGGGAATAAACAGGAGAAGTTAGAGGTCTGTGTGCGGTCTAAAAGTTATGACCTGGTGGCAATTACAGAGACATGGTGGGACAGCTCACATGACTGGAATGTGGTCATGGATGGCTGTCATTTTTAGGAAAGATCGGTCAGTGAAGCGAGGTGGTGGAGTTGCTCTTTATGTGAGGGACCAACTTGAATGTATTGAGTTTTCTCCAGGGGCTGATGAGGGGCAAGTTGAAAGTCTGTGGGTAAGAATTAAGGGGCAGGCAGGCATGGGTGATACAGTTGTGGGGGTCTATTACAGACCTCCTGATCAGGACAAGGGAGTTGATGAGGCTTTCTACAGGCAGCTGAAAGCAGCCTCGCAACTACAGGCCTTGGTCCTCATGGGGGATTTTAACCACCCCGATATCTGCTGGAAGACTTACACAGCCAGCCATTCACAGTCTAGGAGGTTCCTCCAGTGCATTGATGATAACTACTTAATGCAAATGGTGGATAAGCCGACTAGGAGAGGAGCGCTGCTGGATCTTGTACTCACCAACAAGGAGGGTCTTGTTGAAGCAGTGATGGTCGATGGCAGCCTTGGCTGCAGTGATCATGAGATGGTGGAGTTCAGGATCCTGTGTGGGAGGAATAGAGTACCTAGCAAGACCAGAACCCTGGACTTCCGCAGGGCCAACTTCAGCCTCCTTAATCAATTGTTAAGGGAAGTCCCATGGGACAGGGTGCTAGATGGTAAAGGGGCTCAAGATAGTTGGTCAACATTCAAGGACCACTTCTTGCAAGCTCAGGATCAGAGCGTCCCAATGGGTATGAAATCAAGTAAGGGAGCTAGGAGACCAGCATGGTTAAACAAGGAACTGCTGGGCAAACTTAGGTGGAAAAAAAGAATTTATGGATCATGGAAAGAGGGGCTAGTCACTTGGGAGGAATATAGGACAGTTGTCAGAGGATGTAGAAAGGCAATTAGGAAAGCTAAGGCCTCCTTAGAACTTAACCTTGCAAGCCAGGTCAAGGACAATAGAAAGGGCTTTTTCAAATACATAGCTAATAAAACAAACACTAGAGGCAATATAGGCCCACTGATGAATGAGGTGGGTGCCCTAGAGACAGAGGATATAAAGAAGGCAGAGGTGCTGAATGCCTTCTTTGCCTCTGTCTTTACTCCTGCAGGCTTTCCCCAGGAGCCCCTGATCCCTGTAGCCCCGGAAGAAGTCAGGATAAAGGAGGAGTTTGCCTTGGTAGATGAGGATTGGGTTAGGGATCAGTTGAGCAATCTGGATATCCATAAATCGATGGGACCGGATGGAATGCACCCAAGGGTGCTGAGGGAGCTGGCAGAGGTCATTGCTAGGCCACTCTCCATCATCTTTGGTAAGTCATGGAGAACAGGAGAGGTGCCTGAGGACTGGAGGATAGCAAATGTCACTCCAATCTACAAGAAGGGCAAGAAGGAGGATGCGGGTAACTATAGACCGGTCAGCCTCACCTCCATCCCTGGAAAGGTGATGGAACAGCTTGTTCTTGGCGCTATCTCTAGGCACATCAAGGATGAGGGGGTCATTAAGAGCAGTCAACATGGTTTTACCAAGGGTAAGTCATGTTTGACCAACCTTATTGCCTTCTATGAGGAAATAACTAGGTGGATAGATGATGGTAGAGCGGTAGATGTGGTTTATCTTGATTTCAGTAAAGCATTTGACACTGTCTCCCACAGCATCCTCTTAGATAAGCTGATAGAGTATGGGTTTGGTGATCAGGTAGTGAGGTGGATTGTGAACTGGCTGAAGGGAAGAAGCCAGAGAGTTGTGGTTAATGGGACGGAGTCTAGTTGGAGGCCTGTGACTAGTGGAGTCCCTCAGGGGTCGGTACTGGGACCGGTGTTGTTCAATATCTTCATCAGCGACCTGGATGAGGGTACAGAATGTATCCTCAGCAAGTTTGCTGATGACACCAAACTAGGAGGAATGGCTGACACACCAGAGGGTTGTGCTGCCATTCAATGAGACCTCGATAGGCTGGAGTGTTGGGCGGGGAGAAACTTAATGAAATTCAGCAAGGGCAAGTGTAGAGTTTTGCATCTGGGGAAGAACAACCCCATGTACCAGTACAGGTTGGGGGCTGACCTGCTGGAGAGCAGTGTAGGGGAAAGGGACCTGGGGGTCCTGGTGGACAGCAGGATGACCATGAGCCAGCAATGTGCCCTTGTGGCCAAGAAGGCCAATGGCATCCTGGGGTGTATTAGAAAGGGGGTGGTTAGTAGGTCAAGAGAGGTTCTCCTTCCCCTCTATTCTGCCTTGGTGAGGCCACATCTGGAGTATTGTGTCCAGTTCTGGTCCCCACAGTTCAAGAAGGACAGGGAACTACTTGAGAGAGTCCAGCGCAGAGCCACAAAGATGATTAAGGGAGTGGAACATCTCCCTTATGAGGAAAGGCTGAGGGAGCTGGGTCTCTTTAGCTTGGAGAAGAGGAGACTGAGGGGTGACCTCATTAATGTTTATAAATATGTAAAGGGTGAGTGTCATGAGGATGGAGCCAGGCTCTTCTCAGTGACATCCAATGATAGGACAAGGGGCAATGGGTGTAAGCTGGAACATAGGAGGTTCCACATAAATGTGAGGAAGAACTTCACAGTGAGGGTAACAGAACACTGGAACAGGCTGCCCAGAGAGGTTGTGGAGTCTCCTTCTCTGGAGACATTCAAAACCCGCCTGGACGTGTTCCTGTGTGACCTGACCTAGGTTTTCCTGCTTTGGCAGGGGGATTGGACTAGATGATCTTTTGAGGTCCCTTCCAATCCCTAACATTCTGTGGTTCTGTGATTCTGTTTATTCGCAATTGCAATGGCAGGCAAGCCACCCCGTGGCTGAAGTAGAGACATGTGCAAAAAGGAAGTCATTGTATAGTATTTTATCCCAGCATGGGTTATTCTCTCCTGTTTCTCCATTGGTTGGATACTCCAGGCTCACAGCCCATCTGACGTGTTTTATTACAGTAAGTTTCCATAAGAAGTTTTTCCAGTTTCCATAATAGGTCTTTCTCTTACCAACCAGCTGTTTATACTTAGCTGTGAAATCTGTTAAGTCTGTTGAGTCTGGATGGACATATTTTCTCCGGTGCGCCCCATCTCCTGATCTATGTAAGACACAACATTCTCAATAACAGGTTGTTATGCGTAGCTCTTGTCCTACATTATCTGGTACCAGGATGTACTGAGCAAGACTGTCTTTATACAAGGCTCCTTTCTAATTTGGTACCTCTGTACAAGGCCCTGGTTTTTGGCTCTGTAGTGCCACACACAACTCTTTGTAAAAACATAAGTCGGTTCTCACATCCTTCTACACTACCTGGCACCTGTAAGTACAAGGCCTCGGTGTTTTTCTTAGTTCTGCAAAAACACGATTCTCACAACCCTTTCCGAAAACACAAGTTAACTCTCACAATAGTATGAATGCATTATGGGATGGATGCATTCTGGGTTGCATGCATTACAGGATGCATGCTGACAGGACAGGGGGCAATGGGCACAAAATGGAACACAGGAGGTTCAGTCTTAACATAAGAAAACACTTCTTTACTATGAGGGTGACTGAACACTGGAACAGGCTGCCCAGAGAGGTTGTGGAGTCTCTGTCCCTGGAGACATTTAAAACCTGTCTGGATGTGTTCCTGTGTGGTCTGCTCTAGGATCCTGCTCTAGCAGGATCTTGGATGGCTGCATTCTGTGGTGGCTGCATTCTGTGGTTGCTGCATTCTGTGATTCCTGGATGAATGAATTACGTAGTTCTAGGATTGATGCATTCTTTGATTCTGGTGTGGGTGCATTATGGGATGGATGCATTACAGGATGGATACATTCCTTGATTCTGGCATGGATACATGCTGGGATGGATGCATGCTGAGATGGATGCATTCTTTAATTCTGTGATGGATGTATGCTGGGATGGATAAATTTTGTAATGGATGAATGTTGGAATAGATGAATTTTGGAACTGATGCAGGTTGGGATGGATGCATACTGATATGGATGAAACTTGGAATGGATGCAGGTTGGGAGAGATGCATTCTGGGAAATATGCTTTCTCCGGTTCTGGGGTGGATGCATTCTGTGATGCTGGGTTGTCTGCATTCTGGTATGGCTTCATTCTGGGTTGGCTGCATTTTTTATTTCTAGGAATCATTTTGTGATTCTGGGATGGATGCATTCTCGGAAGGCTGCATGCTGTAATGGATGCATTGTGATTCTCAGATAGATGCATTCTGGGATGGATGCAGGCTTGGCTGGATGCATGTGAGATGGCTGAATGCTCATGGGGATTGTTTTACCAATTACTAGGCCTAGTACAAAGGACACAGCCAGCAGAAAAACAATCCAGTAAGTAGATTCTATTGCACACAGAAGAGTCAGTATATAGGGGATCGTTGGGGGTACAAACAAGTCAGATAGATCACAAATAATAGACATCACCCCCAGCGACCCTAAGAATGACATAGCACAACCCATAATAGATGGAATAAACAAAGATACAAGGTATCCCATAGAAAAAATGGGAGACAACCTAGTCAATAGGGTGATCACGTACGACAGAAGTAGCCCCATGTTGCCTCCCCACAAAGCCCGCGTTTGTAAACGCCAGACCTGACTGGGGTCCAGTTGCATGAAGAGTCAGGAGGTCCTTCCCCAACAGGAAACTCTGTGAAGTGTGTCCACTTCACAGACAGACACTCCACCCTTCCTGCAAGTGGTCCCAGCTTTTATGCCCAAAGCAGGACACCTGGCACTCGTTACCAAAATGCGGGGCACCTGGGGCTTGTTTACCCAAGGGCTTTCCCTACAAGGTCTGCCACACCTTGGAGGAAAGCCAAAAGGCAAACTCATCCCCTCCTCTTAAAGGGCCATGGGGCCCACCCATATGTCAACCTTAATTCAGGGCTTGGGGTTCAGACCCCAGCACTTCAGGGATGCATACTGTTTTTGATACATGCAGTGATTCTGAGATGGATGAGTTATGTCATGGTTGCATGCAAGATGGCCGAATGCTGGGCTGCATGCATTCTGGGCTGCATCCACTACGGGATGCATGCATCATGATGTGCACGCATCACGAGGTGCATGAATTATGGAATGCATGCTGACAGGACAAGGGGCAATAGGCACAAAATGGAACACAGGAGGTTCAGTCTTAACATAAGAAAACACTTCTTTACTATGAGGGTGACAGGGCACTGGAATAGGCTGCCCAGAGAGGTTGTGGAGTCTCAGTCTCTGGAGACAATTCAAACCCGTCTGCACGTGTTCGTGTGTGGACTACTCTAGGATCCTGCTCTCACAGAGGGATTGGACTAGGTGATCTTGGATGAATGCATTCTGTGATTTTGGGATGGCTATATTCTGGGATGGCCACATTCTCTAATTCCTGGATGCATGAATTCTGTGGTTCTGCAATGGCTGCATGCTGGGATGGTTGCATGCTAGTATGGATCCATTATGGGAGGGAAGCATTCTTTTTTTCTGGAATGGATGCATGCTGGGATGGATGCTTTATAGGATGGATACATTCTTTGATTCTGGGATCATGCATACTGGGATGGATACATGCTGGGTTGCATGCTTTGTGGGTTGCATGCCTTGTGGGACAGGTGAATGCTGGAATGGACGCAATCTGGGATGGATGCATACTGGGATGGATGTATGCTGGGATGGGTGCTGTAAGAAACCAAAAGTTTGGGAAAAAGGTGGAAAAGGATATCTCAGCATTGCCAGGATGTCTCAGCTCTCAATGATATGTCTCAACATTGTCTGTGCTTGGCATCCCCCTTTCTGCAGCTGGAGAGAGACTATTGTGGGAGACCGCCAGGTTCAGCATCCCCCTTCCTACATCTGAAGGGAGATAAGCAGGGCAATTCACCTGAATACTAAAACCAGGATGCATCAGTGCACATGCTCCGGCAAAAAGGAGGTCTCCAAGAGGAAAATGAAGGAGGGATGGAGATCCCTCCTAACGACCCTTGAACAACCCCTGGAGTGATATCTGGTGCCTGCACTGGTAGACGGGATGTATACAAAGCAGCGTGTGGCAGAAATGCCTACCCAGACTAAGTGTGTAGAGAAAGAGACTATATCTAGCAACAACAGCTCACAACGAATTTGAAGATCTTCCCCACCAATCAATGACCGGACTTGCGAGATGTTGCTGGATCCGTGGTGGTAACACCCCCTCTCTGCTCTGTCTCTCATACTACTGCTTATTCTTATATCCAGTTCTTTCCTATCGCTCTTTGATTTTTTAAGTACACACAACTTTGTAATAAACCATAGAGAGTCTGTGACATTTGACCTTGTTTGTGTCTTAATTTCACCTCTGGGATCAAAATGAATCTCCCTTGGCCCAAACTGGGTCAAGACAGGTGCATTACTAATTGGATGGATGCATTCTGGGATGGATGCATTTAAGGATGGATGCATTCTGTGATTCTTGAATGGATCCATGCTAGAATGGATCCATGCCTGAATTGATCCATGCTGGGGTGGATACATGCTGGCATGGATGCATTCTGTGATGCTGGGATGGATGCATTATAAGATGAATGCATTCTTCTATTATGGGATGGAGGCATGCTTGGATGGACGCCTCCTAGGAGAGTTGCAATCTCGGATGGATGCATTCAGGGATAAATGCATGCTGGGATGGCTGCATGCTGGGATGGCTGCATTCTGTGATTCCTGGATGCATGCGTTCTGCAGTTCTGGGATGGATACATGCTGGGATGGCAGCATTCTATAATTCTGGGATGGATGCATTATGGGATGGGGTCATTATGGGATGCATGCATTATTCTCTGCATGCATTCAGGGATAGATGCATTCTGGGATGGTTGCAGGTTAGGATGGACGCGTGCTGGGATACAGGGAAGGTTACATACTGGGATGGATGCATACAGGGATGGATGCATGATAGTATGAATGTATTATGGGATGGATGCATTCTTTGTTTCTGGGCTGCATGCATTCTGGGATGCATGCTTTATGGGATGCATGTTGACAGGACAAGGGGCAATGGGCAGAAACTGAAACACAGGAGGTTCAGTCTTTATATAAGAAAGCACTTATTTACTGTGAGGGTGACTGAGCACACTCGAAAAGGCTGCCCAGAGTGGCTGTGGAGTCTCCATCTCTGGCGACATTTAAAACCCATCTGGACGTGTTCCTGTGATGTCTACTATAGGATCCTGCTCTCACAGGGAGGTTGGACTAGGTGATCTTGGATGGATGCATTCTGTGATTTTATGATGGCTGCCTTCTGGGATGGCCGCATTCTGTGACTCCTGGATGCATGCTTTCTGTGGTTCTGGGATGTATGCATGCTGGTATGGATACATACTGAGATGGATGCATGCTGGTGTGGATGCATTTAGGGAGGGAAGCATTCTTTTATACTGGGATGGATGCATGCGGGAAGGGATGCATTATAAGATGGATGCATTCACGGAATCACGGAATTGTCAGAGTTGGAAGGGACCTCCAGAGATCATCTAGTCCAACTCCCATGCTTTAAAGCAGGTTCCCCTAGAGCACATCACTCAGGACTGCATCCAGGCGAGTCTTGAAAATCTCCAGAGAAGGAGACTCCACAACCTCTCTGGGCAGCCTTTTCCAGTGCCCTGTCACCCTCACTGAAAAGAAGTTCTTCCTCATATTTAAATGGAACCTCCTATATTCCAGCTTGTGTCCATTACCCCTAGTCCTGTCACTGGGAACCACTAGAAAAGAGTCTGGCTCCATCCTCCCCCAACCCCCCCTTTAGGTGTTTGTAAACATTAATTAAATCACCCCTCAGCCTTCTCTTCTCCAGGCTAAAGAGTCCCAGCTCTCTCAGCCTTTCCTCATAGGGGAGATGCTCCAATCCCCCAGTCATCCATGTTGCCCTCCACTGGACTCTTTCCAGTAGGTCCCTGTCTCTCTTGAACTGGGGAGCCCAGAACTGGACATAGTATTCCAGTTGCGACCTCACCAGGGCGGAGAAGAGGGGGAGAATGACCTCCCTTGACCTACTGGCCACACACGTCCCTATGCAGCCCAGGGTGGCATTGGCCTTCTTGGCGGCAAGGGCACATTGCCGGCTCATGGATAATTTACTATCTACCAGGACTCCCAGATCCTTCTCCTCGGAACTGCTTTCCAGGAGGTCCACCCCTAACCTATACTGGTGCCTGACATTCTTCTTCCCCAGGTACAGCACCCTTCACTTGCCCTTATTGAACCTCATGAGGTTCTTCTCTGCCCAGCTCTCCAGCCTGTCCAGGTCCCGCTGGATGGCAGCACAGCCCTCTGGAGTGTCAGCCATCCCTCCCAGCTTGGCATCATCAGCAAACCTGCAGAGGATACACTCTGTCCCCTCGTCCAGGTCATTGATCAGAATCAGAATCAGAATCACCATGGTTGGGAAGAGCCTCCAGGATCATCAAGTCCAATCTTTATCCCATCATCTCCCTAACCACTAGACCATAGCCTCAAGTGCTACATCTACACGTTTTTTAAGCACCTCCAGTGACGGTGACTCCACCACCTCCCTGGGTAGCCTGCTCCAGTGACTAACCACCCGTTCAGTAAAGAATTTATTCTAATATCCAATCTAAACTTCCCCTGACGCAACTTGAGGCCATTTCTTCTCGTCCTATCATTAGTAAGTTGGGAGAAGAGACCAACACCAGCCTCACTACAACCTCCTTTTAGGTAATTGTAGAGAGCAATAAGGTCTCCTCTCAGTCTCCTCTTATGTTGAACAAGACCAGAACGAGTACTGACCCCTGTTTACAGGCCTCCAACTCGACTCTGCTCCATTAATCACAACCCTCTGAGATCTGTCACACAGCCAGCTCTCAGTACACCTCACTGTCCCCTCATCTAACCCACACTTCCTGATTTTTCTAATGAGGATTTTATGGGAGACAGTGTCAAAAGCCTCACTGAAGTCAAGGTAGATGACATCTGCTGCTGTCCCCTCATCCAGCCAACCAGTTATAACATCATAGAAGGCTATTAGATTGGTCAAGCATGATTTACCCTTGATAAATCCATGCTGACCACTCCCAATAACTTTCTGTTCTACAACATGTTTGGAAATGACATCGAGAACGAGTCACTCCATCACCTTCCCAGGGATGGAGGTGACACTAACCGGCCTGTGGTAACCTGGGTCCTCCTTCTTGCCATTTTTGTAGACTGGAGTGATGTTGCCCTTCCTCCAGTCTTCAGGAACCTCTCCTGTTCTCCATGACCTACCAAAGATGATGTAGAGTACCCAGCAATAACATCTGCCAGCTCCCTCAGCACTCGCGGGTGCATCCAATCAGGGCCCATGGACTTATGGATGTCCAGTTTGGGCAAGTGGTCTCTAACGCTGTCCTCTTCTATCGAGGAAAAATCTTCTCTCCAGACCTTCCCTCTTGCCTCCAGGATTTGAGATTCACGAGGGACCGCTTTAGTAGTGAAGACTGAGGCAAAGAAGGTATTCAGTAACTCTTCCTTTTCTGTTTCCTCCACCACCAGGGTGCCGGTCTCGTTCACCAGTTTGCCCCAACATTTTCCCTAGACTTTCTTTTCCTACTGAGGTACTGAAAGAACCTCTTCTTCTTATCTTTAACCGTAGTGGCCAAGATGAGTTCTACTTGAGCTTTGGCCCTTCTAATTTTCCCACTGCATTGCTTCACTGCATTTTGGTATTCCTCAGAAGTTGCCAACCCCCATTTCCAAAGGCTGGTGACTTTCCTTTTGTTCTTGAGTTCCAGCCAAAGCTCTCTATTTAGCCAGGCTTGCCTTCTTCCCTGCCCGCTCATCTTTCGGGACCTGGGAATGGCCTGCCGCTGTGTGGCCTGGCTGGTGGAGAAAACTGTTGCTTTTCCCTAAGAATTCCTGGCTCAGGAACTCCTGGCAGTGTCCGGGCACCTCGCATACAGCTTCTCTCTCACCCGTGCGATGGAGGCACGCAGCCAAGCCCACACAGAGCTTGCTAGCTCTAGCGGTATCAGAAGTAAACAGTCCAGAGATGGCTCTTGCGAGGGATCCGGTGTTTATTCTGACCGGCACGCAGGCTGGCCAGGTAGCAAGAGGACGGGCCCCGCCCGCCGACTTCTTTATCAAGGGACACAGACAGGGGAGGGGCAACAGCTGAAGGCCAATGTGGTGTGACCTAAGGTTAGAGTGACTGTCTGGCTGCTGACCAACCAGGGGGACCCTCCTCACACAGGTCACAAGACCAGGTGAGGAGGATGCTGGCCAGCTGACTTGTGGGGGGTGTTAGATCTCTGAATTCACCCACCACCGCCCTGCTGAGCCCCCTGGTTCCCCAGCCACCCCAGCTGGTGGCTTGGGGACTACAACAATGGCCTTCTCCTGTGCTTTTAAGAGTTGCTCCTTGAAGTATGCCCAGCCATCCTGGCCACCTTTGACCTTCAGGACTGCCTCCCAAGGGACACTCTCAACCATGCTCCTAAGCAGGCCAAAGTCTGCCCTTTGGAAGTCTGGGGTGGCTGTTCTGTTGGCTCCCCGCCTTGTTTCCCCAAGAATTGAAAACTCTATCGTTTCATGGTCACTCTGACCAAGACGACCTCCAGCCTTTACACCCCCCACAAGACCTTCTCTGTTAACAAGTAGCAGGTCCAGTAGGGCGCTGTCCCTAGTTGGCTCCCTTACCAGCTGTGTTAGGAAGTTGTCTTCCACGCTCTCTAGGAACCTCCGGGACTCTTCCCTCTCTGCTGTGTTATATTTCCAGCAGACATCTGGGAGGTTGAAGTCCCCCACGAGAACAAGGGCGAGTGATCGTGAGATCTCTGCCAGCTGCTTATAGAATATTTTGTCAGCCTGTCCATCCTGGTTTGGGGGTCTATAACAGACTCCCACCAAGATGTCTGCCTTATTGGCCTTCCCCTTAAGTCTTACCCATAAACACTTCACGCTGTCATTCACATTTTTGAGTTCAAGGCATTCAAATCCATCTCTAACATAGAGGCCACCCCACCACCTCTCCTTCCTTGCCTATCCCTTCTGAAAAGTTGGTAGCCATCAATCGCAGCACTCCAGTTGTGTGAGTCTTCCCACCACGTCTCTGTGATGGCAACTATATCATAATTTTCCTGCTGTACCATGGCCTCCAGCTCCTCCTGTTTGTTGCCCATGCTGTGTGCATTTGTGTAGATGCACTTCAGCTGGGCTAATTGTCCCACCACTTTTTTGGGGGGACAAGCCCTAATTCCCACCTGACCACGTTCACAACCTTCTGTAGCTTCCAGCCTATCACTACCCCTCATGTCTTTGGTACTACATGTATCACCATCTCCTACCTCCACTAAGAAAACAGATTGCAAGAGCTTGCTAGCACTATTACCCACAAGCACTGGCATGCTGCTCCCAGGCATCACTTTATTTATTCTGGTTCCATCCCTGTCCCCCTTCAAACCTTGTTTAAAGCCCTTTCAATGAGTCCTGCTATCTCTTGTCCCTTCGGGTTCGGCTTCCCCCACCTTTTGCCAGCATGTCTGGTGTCCTGAAGGTCAATCCATGATCAAAGAAATCAAAGTCCTGCCGGTTGCACCTGTCTCGGAGCCAGGAGTTAATTCTTTGATTCTGGGATGGAGGTGTGCTGGGATGGATGCATTCAGGGATGGATGCATGCTGAGATGGATGCATTCTGTAGTTTTCGGATGGCTGCATTCTGTGGCTGCTGCATTCTGTGATTCCTGGATGCATGCATTCTGTGGTTCTGGGATGAATGCATTAAGGGATGGGATTACTATGGGATGCATGCATTATACTCTGCATCCATTCTGGGATGGATATGTTCTGAGGTGGTTGCATTCTAGGGTTGATGCGTGCTGGGATGCATGCATTATGGACTGCATGCATTCAGGGGTGGATGCATTCTGGGATGGATGAGTTCTGGGATGGACACATTCTGGGATAGACACATTCTGGGATACAGGGATGGATGCATACAGAAAAGGATGCATACACAGATGGATGCATAATGGTATGGATGCATTACGGGAGGGAAGCATTTTTTAAATCTGGGATGGATGCATGTCCTGGGTTGCAATGTATTCTATTACCATGAGCCGTTGAGGCCTGGCGCCGGTGTTCCTTGCCTCGCCCCTCGGGACTATTCTTCTGTTAATGCGCCCATCAGTGCCTTGCCCCAGGACTCACCATCCCTTTGTGAGATGCTCCGGCCAGAGGGGGAGGGGTGGAGCCAAGCATATTCCCGCCGGAGATAACTTTGGGGTTTGGAGCAGCGCGAGGAGCCTTACCCGCTGGGATCCCAGAGGACAGGGACTGCACCGCGGCCGGATTTTTGGAGGAGGACCAGTTTTCTTTTTCTACAAGATCACCGCTTCAACGGGATCATCTAAAAGAGAACTGCAGCTGCCACCGAAATCGGATTGCTCAGACTTTTCTTTTTCTTTTCCTACGGACCGCCGCTTTAACCGGACCATTTCGGAGAGAACTGCAGCTGCCACTGGATCGGACTGGTACCAGCACCCTGCCCGGCAGGGGGCCAGGTTGTATCCCTGACTATGTCAGGCCTGTAACCAGTTTCTCTGTATTATAGTTTTGTTGTATATATTAGTAAAAACTGTTATTCCCATTTTCCTCATATCTTTGCCTGAAAGCCCCTTAATTTCAATTTTATAACAATTCGGAGGGGAGGGGGTTGTATTTCTCTGTTCCAAGGGGGGCTCCTGCCTTCCTTAGCAGACACCTGTCTTTCAAACCGGGACAGATTTTGGCGCCCAACGTGGGGCCTGAGGGCATTGAGGAAAAAGGGTGAAAAAGGAATAACAGTTCCTGGCTAACCTGATGTTTTGTGCACTGAACGTGGGATCTTTGTTAGGCAGCACCATGTGGTCTAGTTTACCTTGCTTCGGGTGGCACGTGGTCGTGGCTATGCTTTTCCCCTTTGCAGCCCCTTGTCTAAACATGGGTCCTCTGACTAAGGCTACTGTGGTTGTTATCCAGCTTGCACTGTGGGTTGGTAAGGTGAGGAGTTCATGGTTTTTCGATTTCCTGTGGAATGTGGGCACATGGATAAAGGGCTATCACACGCTCAGCGTATGTTTCTGGGATTACATTAAAAATGATACCTTCTGTGAGGAGATAACACCAGGGGAAGTTTTCTCCCAACCATTCAACCAGTTCTTTGGGTCTGCTCCATCAGCTTTCAAAGGGTTTAGTTTTCCCCTAGATATTATCCATGTGTTGCTGCTAATAGGCCTGCTGCTAACAGGCTGCTTGGCCTTCAGAGATAAAGTGAGACTGGCTTGGATAACTACTTGGATAACCACCCCAGAGACTAGGAATGCTGCCCCAGAACCTGACACAGCCCCAGAGGCTAGAGATCCTGCTCCGCAGCCTGACCCTGTCCCACGACCTGGCATTGCCCATCAGCCCACCTCACAAATGGACCAGCCTAATTGGGTGGGGGTACTGGTAAAGGAAATACATGAGATGCTGAGGAAACACACCTCACAAACTAGTGGGAGACCTTGTCCTAAAGAGGGAAAGTCTGAGGGCGCAGCAGTGGAACCCACAGATGTTACAACTGTGCAGAGCCCAGCTGAACCACAAGGACAGCCACAGCCAGCGGCAGTCGCCCCTGTGCAGAGGAGGAAGTGCAAGGCCAAATCAGTACGCCCAGTTAATGATGGGGATGAGCCAGAGCCCTCACAACCTGCAGGGGAGTCAGAGCCTGAAATTATCATCGAATCCCTGTCATTCGACAGTCTCCGTAATATGCGAAAAGACATTGCGCGACGGGGGCGTGAGCCTTTTACAACTTGGTTACTTCGGGTTTGGGACCTTATGGGTAAAGGCGTACAACTGGATAGTGGTGAAGCCAGGTATTTGGGATCCTTGGCCCAAGACTCGGGGGTGGACCAGGTATTCGTAAGGGAGCCGGGGCCCCTTTCTCTCTGGGAGCGGCTTTTAATGAGTGTGAGGGAAAGGTTTGTCCACAGAGAGAGAATGCAGGAGTACCATCATAGAATGCAATGGAAGACCCTTGAGGAAGCGATCCAACAGCTGAGGGAAGTGGCAGTGTTAGAGGTACTCTTTGGGAGGGACGGACAGCATGATAATGACCCCGACAAGGTCAAGTGTACAGGGCAGATGCTGTGGAACCTGGCAAAGCTGGGGCCACAGCAGTATGCCACATTCATTGCAACAATTAATGCTGATGACAACCAAGAGACAGTGGGTTCTGTTGCCAACAGGTTCAGATATTATGAGAGTTTAGTCAATGGCCCAATGAAAGCTCATGTCGCTGCTGTGGCTAGGGACCTCAAGGAAGAGATTAGGGAGGAGGTGATGAAGGAGGTGAGGAGGAGCAGCTCTCGTGTGACACCAGTGCAGGTCATAAACCCCAGAGTCAGAGCCCGACGTCCCCCAGCTAGAGAGAGAGGGTACACCCCACGATCTGAGCTGTGGTTCTTCCTGTGTGACTGCGGGGAAGACATGAGAAGGTGGGATGGGAAACCCACTTCTGTCCTGGCAGCACGGGTTCGTGAGCTCAAAAGGGAAAACACTAGCCGAGGGGGTTCCACTAAAGCAAAAGTAGCCTCAGCCTCCCGTGACCGAGCTGCCAGGTATTACAGAAGGGAGGATGATATGTCAGATCCCCTTGAGGAAACATCTAGCAGGTATGCCCAGGGAATGGATGATAACCAGGCCTAGAGGGGCCCTGCCTCTAGCCAGGAAGAGGCACGGGAGAATCGGGTCTTTTGGACAGTGTGGATCCGATGGCCTGGCACATCAGAGCCACAGAGATATGAAGCATTGGTTGACACTGGAGCACAATGTACCCTAATGCCATCGGGACATGTGGGGGCAGAGTCTGTGTCTATTGCTGGGGTGACAGGGGGGTCGCAGCAGTTGACCCTGTTGGAAGCTGAGGTGAGCCTGACTGGGAAGGAGTGGCAGAAACATCCTATTGTGACTGGCCCGGAGGCCCCATGTATCCTGGGAATAGACTTCCTCCGAAATGGCTATTACAAAGACCCAAAAGGATTTAAGTGGGCACGAGACCGAGGGGTGGATCTAACCATGGACAGTATCTCCCAGGCTATCCATGACTGTGAGACGTGCGCAGTGTAGAGTTTCATTGTATATGTATGTGTATATATATATGTGTGTGTGTGTGTAGAGTTTAAGAAAGGTATTGATTTGGGATGATGCAAATGGTAATAGAATAAGGGGTGGATAATGTCCTGGGTTGCAATGTATTCTATTACCATGAGCCGTTGAGGCCTGGCGCCGGTGTTCCTTGCCTCGCCCCTCGGGACTATTCTTCTGTTAATGCGCCCATCAGTGCCTTGCCCCAGGACTCACCATCCCTTTGTGAGATGCTCCGGCCAGAGGGGGAGGGGTGGAGCCAAGCATATTCCCGCCGGAGATAACTTTGGGGTTTGGAGCAGCGCGAGGAGCCTTACCCGCTGGGATCCCAGAGGACAGGGACTGCACCGCGGCCGGATTTTTGGAGGAGGACCAGTTTTCTTTTTCTACAAGATCACCGCTTCAACGGGATCATCTAAAAGAGAACTGCAGCTGCCACCGAAATCGGATTGCTCAGACTTTTCTTTTTCTTTTCCTACGGACCGCCGCTTTAACCGGACCATTTCGGAGAGAACTGCAGCTGCCACTGGATCGGACTGGTACCAGCACCCTGCCCGGCAGGGGGCCAGGTTGTATCCCTGACTATGTCAGGCCTGTAACCAGTTTCTCTGTATTATAGTTTTGTTGTATATATTAGTAAAAACTGTTATTCCCATTTTCCTCATATCTTTGCCTGAAAGCCCCTTAATTTCAATTTTATAACAATTCGGAGGGGAGGGGGTTGTATTTCTCTGTTCCAAGGGGGGCTCCTGCCTTCCTTAGCAGACACCTGTCTTTCAAACCGGGACAATGCATTATAGGATGAATGCGTTCTTTGATTCTGGATTGGATGCAATTTGGGCTGCATGCATTCTGGGATGGATGCAGGCTGTGATAGATGCAATCTGAGATGCTGGGATGGATGCATTATACGATTGCTGCATTATGGCATCGTGTCATTCTGGGATGGGTGAATGCTGGGATGGATGCATGCTGGGATAAATGCATTATAGGATGGATGCATTCGTAGATTCTGTAATGAATGCATGTTGGGATGGATGTATAATGGGATGGATGCATTCTGTGATTTTGGGATGGTTGCATTCTGTGATGGCTGCATTCTGTGATGCCTGGAAGCATGCATTCTGTGGTTCTGGGTTGGATGCATGTTGGTATGGATGCATACTGGAAATGATGCAGTATGGAAGGGAAGCATTTTTTTATTCTGAGATGGATGCATGCTGGGCTGAATTATTTACATTATTTATTATATTATATTATTTATTAATACATTATATTTACATATTTATAATATTATTTATATTTATATATTATTTATTGTATTATATTATCTATAGATTATTCATTTATTTTTATATATTACTAATTTTATTTAATATTTTTATAAATTTATCTTTATATGTATTAATGTATATATTTATTAAATAATTCATATATTATTATATTATTTATATATTATAGATTATTCATATCATTATATTTATATATTATATATTACTTATTAATGCATATATTATATTATATTATATTATATTATATTATATTATATTATATTATATTATATTATATTATATTATATATTTATATTCTGTGAATGCTTTATAGGATGAATGCATTTTGGGATTCTGGGATGAATGCAGTATATTAATCTGGGATGGCTGCATGTGAGATGGCTGAATGCTTGCATGGATGCATACTGGATTTGATGCATGCAGTGATTCTGAGATGGATGCATTATGGGATGGCTGAATGCTGGGATGGATGCATTCCAGGCCGCATGCATTCCGGGCTGCATGCATTACGTGATGCATGCTTTACAGGATGCATTCTGACAGGATCGGGGCAATGGGCGCAAACTGGAACACAGATTGTTCAGTCTTAACATAAGAAAACACTTCTTTACTGTGAGGGTGACAGGGCACTGGAATAGGCTGCCCAGAGTGGTTGTGGAGTCTCTGTCTCTGGAGACATTTAAAACCCATCTGAACGTGTTTCTGTGTTGTATTCTCTAGGATCCTGCTCTCACAGGGGGTTGGACTAGGTGATCTTTGATGGATGCATTCTGTAATTTTGGGTTTGCGTCATTCTGGGATGGCTACATTCTATGATTCCTGGATGCATACTGGGTTGAATGCATACTGGGATGGATGAATTTTGGAATGGATGCCGGTTGGGACAGAAGAATTTTGCAATGGATGCAGGTTGGGATGGATGCATTCTGGGAAATAAGCATTCTCTGATTCTGGGATGGATGCGTCCTGTGATGCTGAGTTGAGTTCATTCTGGGTTGGCTGCATTTTGTCATTCTGAGATGGATGCATTTTGTGATTCTGGGATGCATGCATTCTTGGAAGGCTGCATGCTGGAATGGATGCATGCTGGGATGGATGCATACTGGTGTGGATGCATTATGGGAGGGAAGCATTGTTTTGTTCTGGGATGAATGCATGCTGGGATGAATGCATGCTTGGGCAGAGGCATGCTGGGATAGATGCATGCTGGCATGGTTGCAGTCTGGGATGGATGCGTTCAGGGATATGTGAGAGTTAATTTGTGTTTTCTGCAAGAGATGTGTAAGGCATTGCAGAAATAAGAAGCAAGGCCTTTCACAAGGACTGTTTTACTTAAAACATCATGGTACCAGATAAGAAAGAAGGATAGGAGTTGCTCATAACACCCCATTCTTCATTAGAACAATGTTGAACAGAGTAGGACAGAAAGATCAACAGTCTGACTCAATAGATAAGGAGGACTCCAGAAATATTGCCATCCTGAGTCAAGAGATTCCACAAATATGCTTAAACAACTGATTGGTTGGAAGACCTATTGTGGAAACTGGAAAAAACTCTTATGGAAACTTATTTTAACAAAATGCGTTGGATAGGCTGTGAGCCTGGAGTATCCAGCCAATGGAGAAACAGGGCAAGATAGTACACGTCGGGAATAATACTATATAATGGTTTACATTTTATTGACTAAGCGCGCATTATTACTCCTTCCACGAGGGTGGACGCCCGGCATGCAATCGCGAATAAAACAAAGCTGCTTTACTAAGATCCTTGCCTGAGCTAAGTTTTATTTGGCCTTAAGAGTGTTTCTCACAGTGGGATGGATGCATACTGGGATAGATTCATTCTTTTATTCTGGGATGGAGGCATGTGGGAGTTTGGCTTGTGAGTAACGGACATGGAGTGTTAGAGCAGGTGCACGAACAGGCTACTGTGCAGGCGCTAGCAGCCAAGATTAGGCCTCAAGGACGTACTGTCCTTGCAGAGTAGTACAAGGAACTAAGTTACATAAGATAGGGAACTAACAGGCAAGGCGGAGAATATTATAATTAGAGGCTGAAGCATAGGTTAAAAGTTAATGATTGATGTAGAAGTGGTCTAATGAAAACCTAAGAAAAAGATAATGAGATATGCTTAGTCGTGGTGATTTGACAGAAGAATGATATATAAGTAAATGTATCTGCGCAATAAATCGAGTTCTGCCGACCTCATATGAGAGTGCAGTCTCCCTCCGTCGATTCCTACAGATGGTGACCCCGACGTGATACAAATGAAGGCAAAAGATAGTGGAATAAAACGGAGTATTATTCCCAGGTCCCGAACTCGAGAAAAGGACGGCCAAAGCGGGCAGTTGCAGGCAACTGGACACGCCGGGCCCCACGGGGCGAATAACGCAGCGGCTGGAAGTTGCAACGGGGACGGAAGGTGGGCAACCATTCAACGTTGTTAGTCAAGGTTTGTGTAGACTCAAATTGTGTAGAGGCAAAAGTAATCAAGGTTCGTGCAGAGGCAAAAAGATTAAGGGAGAGGCTTTTATAAAAAAAAAAAAAAAAACCAACAAAAAAAAAAACATGGAGAGACAGGCGGCGTTAAAAAGGAGCTAGATTTTAAAAAGGAGTTGCCAGGGCTAATAACCTATGTGATAAGCAAGGGTTGTTTTGTTAGTCCTAACACGATGGCTTTTTAAAAAAAAAAAAAAAAAAAAAAAAAAAGAGAGAGAGAACATGGAGAGACAGGCAAAGAGCTAGATTTTAAAAAGGAGTTGCCAGGGCTAATAACCTATGGGATAAGCAAGGGTTGTTTTGTTAGTCCTAACACGATACATGAACTTGCAGAATGGCGAAAATTAGGGGATATAATTTGGGATGCCGTATTAGATGATGACAAGACAGCGAAAAAGTTAGGGAAACTTTGGAGAATTGTTCATAATGCTCTGTTACAACATTCCGTAGAGTTGCGTGCGGCTAAATTAGCTCATGAGGCTACTGCCAAAAATCAATTATACTTACACGATACGGGCATAGAGTGCAATCCACCTAGCTACAGATCATTCACCATGTCTACGGCTGCCGTAGAAGCACCTATCCCCTCAGCTCCACCAGAGGAGGAATTGCCTCCTCCGCCTGAGGACTGGGCAACGAGTTCAGAGCCGGTCCCACCGCCCGTGGGGAAGGTTTCTGACTCGAAAGCCCCAAATGAGACCAAAAGTAGCCGAGAAAAACTACGCTGTCAGCTACAGGAACGTGTGCTGGGGTGGAAAAAGCTCGCGGCAGATAGACTGCAAGAGGGTGATAGTGGAGCTGTGGAAGCACTCTCGGAAGTTTTTCCTGTTGTTTTTACACCCTTGGATAATGATAACATTCAAGTCACCTTATCCCCCTTAGATTGGGAATTATTGACACAGTTAAGAGCAACAGTAGCAGAGAGTCAACTTAGTAATCAGTTAAGTGAAGCTGTGCGGCAGGGGCAAGAAAATACAGTGCAGGCTATGGCAGCGCTTGCCCCCCTGTCGTCCTCTCCGTCTTCCAACGACCGTAACGCCACTATAATTTGCTACCGCTGTGGAAATACGGGACATACACGCAGAGAATGCAGGACAAGAAGCGTATGGTGTAATGCATAAGTAAAAAGACTTTGGGCTCCCTATATGCTTGGGGGTATGCCAAAGGACACTTTAAAGACCCTAATACGTTGTTTGATGTAACGGAGTGGAGAAAGTGTGGGAACTCTCTGCGGGACAATGTTATTAAGGGTGATAAACGGCGAAAAAATTGCAAAAACCGCGCGGGAGGTAAACAATTCCCCATTCCCCCCCCCGCGCACGCCGCGGCAGCGGCTGGAGCGGCGGCCGTGCCTGGCGCAGCGGAGCGGCACGATCGGCATTCCAGCCCCCCCCCTCTCCCCCGCCCCTCTCCCCCGCGCGCGCTGTGGCAGCAGCCGAAGCGTTCGCGGCTTCAAGGCCCTCGCCACCGGGAGCGTTTCCTGCCGGAATCAGAGTGTTGGACCGAATGCCTATTCCAGCGGCGAGAGAGAAGTGTCTGGGACAGAAGAAGAGGCAATGGACACAGACGAACGATGGCCCGTTCCACCGCCGCCCTCCCCCCCCACCGCCTGAACCAAACGTTAACATCTGACCCACCTCACCTGAGTGCGAGATTTCAAAAGGAGCGTGGTTGGGGGGTGGGCAGGCTGGGACAAGAAATGGAAAGGGGGCCGGGGTGGAGAGGGAGTGTGGCTGTGGTTTGGTCTGACTCAGATTGGGACTGGACTGTAGGTAAAATATCTCAAAATAATTTGGAAAAAAAAAAAAAAAAAAAAAAAAAAAAAAAAAGGAAAAAAGGAAAAATAGTTGTGCATGAGCTGTGAGAAGCATTACTCATGTCTTTAGGTGATAGTTGTGCATGAGCTGCGAGAAGCATTACTCATGTCTTTAGGTGTTGAAAATTCTAACCCAACCTGCAAGTGTATTTTACAGAGTCTGCCTAAAAACTCCAGTATTGCTGAAATGATGGATGCTTGTTCCGGGGTAGGAACACCTGAAGAGCATGCTGGTTACATGGCCTCAGCTTTTGCTGCGGCTATCCGACCCTTGGTACAACAAGGTAACGGTAATCGAGGCAGAAAATGTTGCAGCTGTGGAAAATCTGGTCACATTAAGGTACAATGTAAAGCTCCAAAAAAAAAAAAAAAAAAAAACCAAAACCAAAAAAAAAACCAAAAAAAAAAACCAAAAAAAAAAAAAAAAAAAAAAACCCCCACAAAACACAGGAGAAGGCTTTGATGGTGTCTATGGTGTCTGTAATTGCTGTCAGAGCTATGGGTACCGTGCTAGTGAATGTCGCTCCAAAAGGAGAAAGAATAGGATTGCCACCTGCAGATAGATTAAATAAGGCTATATATGTATTGAACGACATATGGATAGTTCCCATGGTCCTTTAAAAGGAGGGGATGAGTTTGCCTTTTGGCTTTCCTCCAAGGTGCGATTGGCCTTGTGGGGGGAGCCCTTGGGTAAACAAGCCCCAGGTGCCCCACATTGGATAAATGACTGCCAGGTGTCCTGCTTTGGGGACAGGGCCTGAGTCCATTTGTGGAAAGAGTGGAGTGTCTGTCTGTGAGGTGGACGCACTTTACAGAGTTTTCCTGTTGGGGAAGGACCTCCTGACTCTCCCTGCAACTGGGCCCTGGTCACGTTTGACATTTGCAAATGGGGCTTCATGGGAAAACAATATGGGACTACTTCTACATGATCAGTCTATTAACTTGGTTGTCTCCATCTCTTCTGTGGGTGACTTTGTTTCTTTGTTAATTCCACCTATTATTGAATTCCACCTGTTATTGGTCGCTATTGTATTAATGATTGTACTTTGTGTTTTCAAAAAGGCAACAAGCATGATTAAAGATGCCATGAAGAACGTATGGCTGGCTCAAGAAGAAAAAGGGGAAATTGTAGAAATGCATTTAAAAGAGAATGGCCATATAGTGAGCCAGCCATGTGGGATGTTGGCCTAGGCGGGTAGCCACATTCTGGAAGCTGCTTCAAAGGAAGAAAAAATGAGAAAGAGCAATGACTGCTTCACTAGGGAATGCAGGAGTGAGCAGATGGGAGTGACCAATTGGACATTGTGTGAGAAGAACTTAAGAACCAACGGGAACTGAACTGAGCTGCATGTTTGCCTTGTACTAGAGACCTTTAACCAATTAAATAATGCGTGACCGCGTGTAGGGAAAGAAAAATTTGTAAAAAGGGACAGACAGAATTAATAGAAGATTTAGATAGCGTTAGGCATGCTGTGTTGCAAAATAGAGCTGCTGTTGATTTTTTGCTTTTAGCACAAGGCCATGGATGTGAAGATTTTGAAGGGATGTGCTGCTTCAATCTAAGCAATCGTGGGGAATCAATTCACCAACAACTGCAGTGGCTTAAAGAACACACTTAAAAGATTCAAAAGGAGACAAGCTGGTTTGATTCATGGTTACAAAAAATATTTGGCAGTCTGTCCCCATGGTTACTTGGTTTGATCAAAGAAGGCATTCGCTGGGTAATCATAATTGTCTTGTTAATTGGGCTAGGAATAGTATGGAAGCTAATAACAAAACTAGTCACTAGTCTAATGCATAAAGTTCTGTTCGTGCAAAAGAAAAAAGGGGGAATTGTGGGAGTTTGGCTTGTGAGTAACGGACATGGAGTGTTAGAGCAGGTGCACGAACAGGCTACTGTGCAGGCGCTAGCAGCCAAGATTAGGCCTCAAGGACGTACTGTCCTTGCAGAGTAGTACAAGGAACTAAGTTACATAAGATAGGGAACTAACAGGCAAGGCGGAGAATATTATAATTAGAGGCTGAAGCATAGGTTAAAAGTTAATGATTGATGTAGAAGTGGTCTAATGAAAACCTAAGAAAAAGATAATGAGATATGCTTAGTCGTGGTGATTTGACAGAAGAATGATATATAAGTAAATGTATCTGCGCAATAAATCGAGTTCTGCCGACCTCATATGAGAGTGCAGTCTCCCTCCGTCGATTCCTACAGAGGCATGCTGGGATGGAAGCATTCTGTGGTTCTGGGATGGTTGCTGTGAGTAACCGTCCCTCTGGGAGAAAGATATGTCAGCATTGCCAGGATGTCTCAACACTCAGTGATGTCTCAACATTGTCTGTGCCTGGCACTCCCCTTCCTGCAGCTGGAGATGGACTGTTGTGGGAAACCACTAGGACCACTCCCCATTCCTGCATCTGAAGGGAGTTACACGGATACTACAAACAGGAGGTATCAGTGCGCATGCTCCAGCAACGAGGAGGTCTTCAAGAGGAAAACAAAGGAGGGATGGAGATCGCTCCTAACAATCCTGGAACAACCCCTGGAGTGATATGCAAAGCAGTGTGTGGCAAAAATGCCCACCCATTGTCAGTGGGTGGAGAAAGAGACTATATCTAGCAACAACAGCTCACAATCAACAACTGGACTTGCGAGACCTCGCTGGATCCGTGGTGGTAACCCCCCCTCTCTGCTCTATCTATCTCTTGTAATACTGCTTATTCTTATATCCCCTTCTTTCCTATCACTCTTTAATTTTCAAGTGCACACAACTTCATAGTAAACGACAGAGAGTCTGTGACATTTGACCTTGTTTGTGTCTTAATTTCACCTCTGGGATCAAAACGAATCTCCCTTGGCCCAAACCGGGTCAAGACAGTTGCATGCTGGTATGGATGCATTCTAGAATTGATGCACTCTGGGATGCATGCATTATGGACTGCATTCATTACAGACTGCATGCATTCAGGGATGGATGCAGGTTGGGATGGACACATTCTGGCATTCCGTGCTGGATACATAGAATCATAGAATCACTATGGTTGGAAAGGACCTCCAGGATCATCAAGTCCAACCTTTATCCCATCGTCTCCCTAACCACTAGACCATTAGACCATGGCCTCAAGTGCTTCATCCACTCGTTTTTTAATATGGATGCATTACGGGTGGGAAGCAGTCTTTTATTCTTGGATGGATGCATGCTGGTATGGATTCATGCTGGGATAGATGCATTCTTTGAGTCTGAGATGAATGCATGATGGGATTGACGCATTATGGAATTGACGCATTGTGGGATGCACACAGTCTTAGATGGATGCATTTTGTGGTTCATGGATGGATGTATTTTAGGATAGATGCATTCAAGGATGGGTTGCATCCTTGCATGGGTGAAGTCTGGCAATGATACAGTCTGGGATGGATGCATTCTGGGATGCATGCATTCTAGCATGGGTGAAATCTGGGATAGATGAATTTTGGGATTCTGGGATGGATGCATTTAGGATCCTGGGATGAGTGAGTTCTGTTATTATGGGATGGTTGCATGCTGGGATGCATGCACGTTGAGATGAATGAATTCTGTGATGGATGCATTTTGTGATTCTCGGATGGATGCATGCTGGTATGCATGCATGCTGGGATACATGCGTTCTGTGATCATGAGATGGATGCATTTTGGAATGGATTACGTGCTGGGATGCATGGCTGCATGCCTGGATGGCTGCATTCTGTGATGCTTGGATGTATGCATGGTGGGGTGGCTGCATTATGGGATGGATGTGTTATTGTATGCATCCATACTGAGATGGATGCATTTGGGGATGGATGCAGGTTGGGATATATGCATTCTGGGAAATATGCATTCTGGGAAATGTTCATTCTGTGATTCTGGGATGGATGTATTCTGGCATGAGTGCATTCTCGGATGGACGTATTCTTGGATTCTGGGATGGATGCAATTTGGGATTCTGGGATGGCTGCATTCTGGGATGGCTGCATTCTGTGATTCCTGGATGCATGCATTCTCTCATTCTGGGATGGATGCATTCTGTGATGGATGCATGCTGGGATGGATGCATTCTGTGGTTCTGGAATGGGTGCATGCTTGGATGGATGCATTATGGGATGGGTTCATTACGGGATGCATGCATTATGCTATGCGTGCATTTTTTGATAGATGCATTATAGGATGGATGCGTTCAGGGATGGATGTGTTCTAGGACAGATGCATTCTGGGTTGGATGCATTCTAGGACTGATGCGTGCTGGGATGCATGCATTATGAGGGCAGGCAGCATAGTGGGATCTTTGGGATAAAAAGCGGTCAATTTTGGACATCCGTTTACCCCCCATCGACTATTAACAGTCATGACAGCATCCCACAGCCGTGGGGTCCATACGGCCTTGTGTGGTTTCAAGAATTGCTTTAGCATATCATTGGTCCTTTCCACAGTCCCATTCACCTGGGGATAATAGGGAGTGTGTAAGGTCCACCTGATCCCCTCTTGTTTTGCCCAGTCCTGGGCGATCCTAGCTGTAAATTGAGAACCATTATCTGATTGGATTGTTTGGGGTTTTGGAAATGTTCCAAGCCGTAGTTTCAGACCAGTTACCATGTTTTCTCTGGTTGCTCTGGAGAAAGCTTCTGCCTGTACTAGTCCTGATAAGATTTCTACCCCCACCAACACATATTGTTTGCCTTCTGATTTTCGGAAAGGGCCAATATAGTCTAATTGCCACGCTTCCCGTAGTCCCTTTCCTGTCCTTAAATGTAAGGGATCATCTTCTAGGGGGTGTTTTTCAAGGTGAGTGCGGCACTGTTCACAGACAGAGATACAAGTTTTACACTGTTCTCGGGTTATAGGCCAACCCCGAGCATGAGCTTCACACTATAAATCTTTGGTTCCTGAATGTCCCCTTTTAACGTGCAGCCATTCTAGGAGTCTTCTGATATGGGGGTGGCTTGCAAGGGTGCCAAATGGGCTAATTCATCTGCTCAGTTGTTCTGTTGACTTGTAGGGGAATTATTATTTTGATGAGCTGCTACTCATGCTATAGCAAACGATTTTTGTCTAGCAATGGTTAGAATATCCTGCCATTTTTCCTTCTGCCAGACTGGGATGAGGTTAATCTCCCACCCATTTTGCTCCCAAAAGGGAAGCCACTCGGTACAGCCTTTAGAGACAGCATAAGAGTCAGTATAGATATAGATAGGAGAGGAAGTTTGAGATTCATGATGAAAAACGTTCCATACTGCGACTAATTCTCCCACTTGCGCGCTACCTTCTCCCTCTGTGATTATTTGCTGTTCGGCATCAACTTGCAAAGCAAGTGCCCAATATCTCCAAACTTTCCCCTCACACTTAGCAGAAGCATCGGTGAACCAAGCATTCCTCAGTTGTTTAGTAAATGGGGGGGGGGCACCTGTATTACTGGGGGGAGGTTTACCTTATTAGTCTCATCACCTGTCTCTTCCTGGATTGATAACATTATGGGGGTCTCTTCAGTGACTTTAATGATCTCACAGTAATGCTCGATCTGGGCATACCATTTCCTTACTGATGCTCACTGGGCCACCCAGTTAGGAGGTGGGGTCCCTGATAATATCAGTTTCAGTACTTTAAATGGACCTCTAAGAGTTACTGGCTGTTGTTGGATTGTTCTCTCAGCTTCCCACAGTGCTAGGCTTACTACAAACAATCCCTTCTCCCAAGGGGAGTACCTCTTCTCTGCAGCTTTGAAGCTACAAGAGTAAAAGCCAATGGGTTGGACCAGCCCTTGTGGTCCCTTTTGCAACAGATGCACAGACAAGCCACCTTGTGCAAAACCCCACTCAATATGAACTGGATCAGAGGGGTGCATCAGGTCCAAGGCTTCATGTGCAGTTGCCTCAAATATTAACAGCCTTAGAGCCTCCTCATGCACTTTGGTCCACTGCCAGTGTGCCCCTTTTCATAATAAATCATATAGGGGTCTCGCTATGATGGAAAAGTCAGGTATGTGTTTTCACCAAAATACCAGCAATCCCAGTGCATGTTGCAATTCCCTTTTGGAGTCTGGTCTTTCAATCTGTTCCAGGGTGGTCAAGGTGTCTGGTGGGATACATGTTTTACCTCCCCTCCATCATATGCCTAAAACTTTACCTTCTGAGAAGCCAGTTGTATGTTATCAGGTGGAATTTGCAAACCTATGTTCTCCAGGTGTGAAATAATATGGTTCTGGGTGGTCTGTATAGCTTCTGCCTGACACCCACCAAGGAGTATGTCATCAATATATCGGTAAACTTCCACCCTGTCTTCCCTGGGAATCTGCTCAAGCTCACGTGCTAGGGCATGGTGAGCTGAAGTGGGAATGTTTATATTCTTGTGGAAGACGCGTGAAAGTATACTGCTGTCCTTCCCATATGAAAGCAAACCTATCCCTATCTTCTTGTTGCAATGGAACCATAAAAAACATATCCTTGATGTCCAGAGTGGCCATGACGGGGTGTGCCCTCTTGTATAAGAGCAATGAGCTCGGCAATGTTTGGTACTGCAGCAGTCAATGGGTCAGTATTTGAGTTCAGCCTGCGATAGTCTATCGTTAGTCTCCACTTTCCGTTGGGCTTCTTTACCAGCCAAACTGGAGAATTAAAGGGAGAGTGGCTTGGGATAATTATCCCCCTTTTCTTCAGATCATCTATCACAGGGGCAATTCCTTCCCTGGCTCCCAAGGGCAATGAGTACAGTTTAACGTTAGTTAGTCTGGAGGGGGGACAGATGGTGCTGCTTGCAACAGGTGTATCTGCAGCGAGGGAGTGCTAAAGGCCCATTTCCCCCCCTTGTCATCCACACACTGTCGTTCCTGTAGGACGTCGATCAAGCTCAATGGGGATTCCCCTATTTCCATAGTAACAGTAACCGAATCATCCTTCCCAGGCAGCAAAATGCGGACTACGGTGGTGGCTACTGATTGTGTGGTGCCAAATGCATTCATGATCTGAAGCAGCCATATGGTTGCCACAACACCACAAACGTTCGCATCCTCTAATTTGAAAGCCGATATCTGAGCCCCTGTGTCTATCAAAAAGGTTATGGATTGTCTGCAGGGACCTACAATAGCAGTTATCAAAACACCCCTTTTTTTTCTATGGGTGAGCTGCCTAATATAAATCCAGCCTCCACCCCACCCCTCACCCCAGGGAAGTGAGGCAATAAATCAATGAGCGGAGGGGCAGCAGCCTTTACTGCCTCTGGTCTGGTCCCTCCACGAGTCTTAGAGACAGAGGGCTTATCCTGCCAGTTAAGTACCAGTTTTTCCAGCATCTCAGTGGGAAACCCATCCATAAGGTCTCATGAAATTCCCTTCTGCCACCCTCGAGACCAAAGATCTCGTCGTTTTAGGGGGGGATGCAAGGGTTCCCATTTCCCCAAGTTTTTTAGGAGGGTGAGGAGTTGTCCAGCAGACCAATTTTGTTTCTGATCGATGGCATGGAGTGGTGACAGGGCCATATTTTCAGCCGTAATTAATTAATTCCTGGGCAACATTGCCCCAAGTCCAAATTTTCTTTTGTCGGGGGTCTTGGGTTTGAGGCATGATTATTGCCTCCCCTAATCATCCCACAGGGCTAATAGCTTTAATTTTTTCCTGTAATTGAATGCCCACTGACCTTAAAGACTCAGGAAGCCCATGAATCAATGGGGTCATCCTTTCCGGATCTACCAGTGATGACATCGGAGTTTCTTGGTGGGGGACCAACCATCTATCATACCTCATTTGCAGGCAAGCTGCCTTCTGCACTCTTTCTACTAGTTGTTCCAGCCACCAAACCAGATCCCAGTACTGCACAGACAACTGATTTACCCTTGCCAGGTTTCACTTTTACATCCTTTTGCAACACAGAGATACGATCAGCTACACTTTGCAAGCTAAACCAATTATCTTTAGCCCATTGTTGCCTGGAAATTGACGGGCGAGCATTAAAGGTTTCTAGAAGTTTGAACAGAATTTCAGGGTCAACAAGATGTGAAGGGCTTTCATTCTGCCTCCATGTTTCCATTGTGACTTAAACTGCCAAAATGGAACCAACCTCAGGAAAGACAAACCTCGACTTCTACACTCACCACCAGCACTCACACTTCAAGAAGTCACACAACTTAATCCTGAATAAAATGCACAAGTGACACTATAAACATGTTTTGAGACTTGCAAAATGGGAACAATACCACAACTATGTACTTGAATACCCCGTGGATGCCTACGCTCCTCCACAGGAACAATCACTTATCCGTGGGAACACCTTGTGGACGTCTACGCTCCTCCACAGATGTGAGCAGCACAAATGCCCCATGGATGCTTACACTCCTGCACAGGCACGCACAGCACAAATGCCCCATGGATGCCTACATTCCTCCACAGGACTATCACCCTATTCCCACTACGGGTACTTTTGCAAATCAAAAATCCTGAACACCTCAAAGAATCACTCGTGACACTTTCACCAATGGGATCCTGCCTATGACACCGATTAAAATGTCTTGACAAGATTTGAGCAAAGGGAGACTCTTTTTGATC
This sequence comes from Podargus strigoides, assembly GCA_028020825.1. NCBI lineage: Eukaryota > Metazoa > Chordata > Aves > Caprimulgiformes > Podargidae > Podargus > Podargus strigoides. The sequence continues at coordinate 34,780,605 of CM051662.1, forward strand.
CCAGAGGTGAAATTAAGACACAAATGAGGTCAAATGTCATGCACTATAAATGGTTTATTACAAAGCTGTGTGTACTTAAAATAAATCAGAGTGATGGGAAAGAAGTGGATATAAGAATAAGCAGTAGCACAAGAGACAGAGCAGGGGGGTTTACTGCCACGGATCCAGTGATGTCTAGCAAGTCCGGTCATTGACTGGTGGGGAAGATCTTCAAATTAGTTGTGAGCTGTTGTCTCTTTCTCCACCTACTTATGCTGGGTTGGTGTTTCTGCCACATGCTGCTTTGCATACATCTGGCCTACCAGTGCAGGCACCAGGTATCACTCCAGGGGTCATTCGAGGGTCATTAGGAGTGATCTCCATCCCTCCTTCATTTTCCTCTTGAAGACCTCCTTGTTGTCAGAGCATGCACATTGATGCATCCTGTTTGCAGTATTTGTGTGAATTGTCCTGCTTATCTCCCTTCAGATGCAGGAATGAGGATGCTGAGAACAAATGCATCCTGTTTGTGCTATCTCTCTTTTAGATACAGGAAGGGGGATGCTGAGCCTGGCAGTTTTCCACAATAATCTCTCTCCAGCTGCAGGAAGGAGGGCACCAAGCACAGACAATGTTGAGACATAACCGTCGGTCTCTATACTTATCACTGAGTGTTGAGACATCCTGGCAATGCCGAGATATACTTTTCCAACTTTTCCCCAGACTGTCGGTCTCTTACAGATGCATTCTATTATTCTGGGATGGGTACATTGTGGCATAAGTGCATTCAAGGATGGATGTGTTCTTGGATTCTGGGATGGATGCATTCTGGGATTCTGGGATGGATGCATGCTGGGTTGGATGTGTTATGACGTGGCTGCATTATGGGTTTCATGCATACTGGGATGTATGCATTATGGGGTGCATGCATTCTAGGTTAGATGCAGGTTGTGATAGATGCATTCTGTGATGTTGGGGTGGATGCATTATAGGACTTAAGCATTATGGCATTGTTGCATTCTGGGATTAATGCATTCTGGGATGGATGCATTATGGAATTGTTGCATTCCTGGATGCATGCAGTCTTGGATGGATGCATTTTTTGATTCAGGGATGGATGTATTTTAGGATAGATGCATTCAAGGATGGATGCATCCTGGCATGGTGTCACGGAGGCACCCACAAAACCTGCAGTGCAACCCCTCAAACGTTCTAACAACCCAAGCCAACCCCGAGCCCGGATGCGAGGTGAAGGCGCTCACACACAGGCAGGGCAGTTACTCAAAAATAAAGATTTATTTTGAGTAGAACTACTTAACACTCAGACAGACCAAAAGTAAAACACAAGTTCGGATGTCAGTTGGGAATATACTACTACACAACTGGATTATTTTACATCAGAAACATGACTCAAAAAGGTGCACACTCACTCAAAAGGGGGTAAATCTCCCACCCAAGGGTACCCAAAACATACAATCACTCACCCACAGGGGTGAGGGCTCACTCAAGGATATCCAGGAAAAATATTCACTCACCAAAAGCGGGAGGATGGTGAGGCCTCTATCAACCCTGGGGAGTTTCCTTGGGCGGTGTCCTGATCCAAGAGGAGAGTCCCCGACTGCAGACCTGCTGCTCCAAGGAGGACCAACTCAACTGGTTCTCCGGCAGGGCTCCATTTATACCCATGTCGAGTCTGATCTGTGGGCAGTTCTAATTAGCCAGGTGCCCTCCCTGCAGGGGACCATTAACCTGGCACAAGGCGAGGTTGTCCAGACAAAACACTGGCCTAGGGGACCATTTATCTAGACAAAGCACCATTAGAAGGGGGCTCCAGGATCAGAGTGGGTGCAACTGCCACACACTGCCAGATGAAGTCTGGCGATGATGCATTCTGCTATGGATGCATGCATTGTGATATTTCGGGATGGATGCATGCTTGTCCTGGTTCGCCTAGGATAGGGTTAATTTTCACCAACAGTTGGGAGGGAGTCAATGATGGGATATTCAATACCATGCTAATGTCATGTCCTGGAGGCCAGTCCCAGGTAGTTTAAGAGCAGCTTTTGTCCCCTTCTGTACCCTCGTGCTGTATTCTTGAAGTATATCTCGTTTTGTATGTTATTATCACTGTTGTTGTTATTGTTGTTGTTCGGTCTGTTGTTGTTGCACTGCTGTATTAAATCCTGCTTATCTCAACCCCGTTGTTTGTATTTCACTCCCTGTCCTGTCCCCGTCCAAGGGTGGGGGAGGGGCAGCGTGTGAGTAACCGATTGTCTGGGAGAAAGATATCTCAGCATTGCCAGGATGTCTCAACACTCAGTGATATGTCTCAACAACGACTGTGCCTGGCACCCCCCTTCCTGCATCTGAAGGGAGATAAGCAGGACCATTCCCCATTCCTGCATATGCAGGGAGATAAGAAGGACAATTCACACGGATACTACAAACAGGAGGTATCAGTGCGCATGCTCCAGCAACAAGGAGGTCTCCAAGAGGAAAAGGAAGGAGGGATGGAGATCAATCCTAACGACCCTCGTACGACCCCTGGAGTGATATGCAAAGCAGGGTGTGGCAAAAACACCCACCCATTGTCAGTGGGTGGAGAAAGAGACTATATCTAGCAACAACAGCTCACAACTATTTTGAAGATCTTCCCCACGAATAAACAACTGGACTCGTGAGACATCACTGAGCAACTCTTAAAAGCTCAGGAGAAGGCCATCCCCAGGTCCTAAAAAATGAGCCAGTGTGGAAGAAGGCCAGCCTGCCCAAATAAAGAGCTTTGGCTGGACCTAGTGAACAAAGGGAAAGTACATGGCCTTTGGAAAAAGGGGGGTAAACAGGAAGAGTCAGCAGATTAACTCCTGGCTCTGAGGCTGGTGCAACCAGCAGGACTTTGGTTTCTTTGAACATGGGTTGATCTTCAGGTCACCAGACACGCTGGCAAAAGGTGAGGGAAGTCTAACCCGAAGGGGGAGAAGGATCCTAGGACAAGAGCTAGCAGGACTCATTGCAAGGGCTTTAAACTAGGTTTGAAGGGGAATGGGGGTGGAACCAGAATAAACAAAGTGATGCCTAGGAACCGCATGCCAGTGCTTGTGGGTAATAGTGAGGCAAGCACTTGCAGTCTGCTGTCTCAGTGAAGGTAGGGGATGGTGATTCAAGTAGTAGCAGAGACATGAGAGGTAATGATAGGTTGGAAGCCACAGAAGAGTCTGAGAGTGGTCAGGTGGGAATTAGGGCTTGTCCCCCCAAAAATGTGGTGGGGCAATTAGCCCAGCTGAAGTGCATCTACACAAATGCACGCAGCATGGGCAACAAACAGGAGGAGCTGGAGGCCATGGTGCAGCAGGAAAATTATGATATAGTTGCCATCACAGAGACGTGGTGGGAAGACTCACACAACTGGAGTGCTGCGATTGATGGCTACCAACTTTTCAGAAGGGAAAGGCAAGGAAGGAGAGGTGGTGGGGTGGCACTCTATGTTAGAGACAAAATTGAATGCCTTGAACTCAAAAATGTGAATGACAGCGTGGAGTGTTAATGGGTAAGACTTAAGGGGAAGGCCAATAAGGCAGACATCTTGGTGGGAGTCTGTTATAGACCCCCAAACCAGGATGGACAGGCTGACAAAATATTCTATAAGCAGCTGGCAGAGATCTCACGATCACTCGCCCTTGTTCTCGTGGGGGACTTCAACCTCCCAGATGTCTGCTGGAAATATAACACAGCAGAGAGGGAAGAGTCCCGGAGGTTCCTAGAGAGCGTGGAAGACAACTTCCTAACACAGCTGGTAAGGGAGCCAACTAGGGACAGCGCCCTACTGGACCTGCTACTTGTTAACAGAGAAGGTCTTGTGGGGGGTGTAAAGGCTGGAGGTCATCTTGGTCAGAGTGACCATGAAACAATAGAGTTTTCAATTCTTGGGGAAACAAGGCGGGGAGCCAACAGAACAGCCACCCCGGACTTCCAAAGGGCAGACTTTGGCCTGCTTAGGAGCATGGTTGAGAGTGTCCCTTGGGAGGCAGTCCTGAAGGTCAAAGGTGGCCAGGATGGCTGGGCATACTTCAAGAAGGAACTCTTAAAAGCTCAGGTGAAGGCCATTCCCAGGTCCTAAAAAATGAGCCAGTGTGGAAGAAGGCCAGCCTGCCCAAATAAAGAGGTTTGGCTGGACCTCAGGAACAAAGGGAAAGTACATGGCCTTTGGAAAAGGGGGTTGGCAACTTATGAGGAGCACCAAATTCAGTGAAGCTGTGCAGAGCGAAAATTAGAAGGGCCAAACCTCAAGTGGAACTCGACTTGGCCGCTATGGTGAAGGACAATAAGAAGAGGTTCTTTCAGTAACTCAATAGAAAAAGGAAGACTAGGGAGTGTGTTGGCCCACTGATGAACAAGGCGGGCACCCTGGTGGTGGAAGACGCAGAAAAGGCAGAGACACTGAATGCCTTTTTTGCCTCGGTCTTCACTACTAAAGTGGTCACTCTGGAATCCCAGATCTTGGAGGCAAGAGGGAAGATCTGGAGAGAAGACCTTCCCTCGATAGAGAAAGACTGGGTTAGAGACCACTTGGCCAAACTGAATATGCTTAAGTCTATGGGCCTGTTTTGCCAATTACAAAGCCTAGTACAAAGGATGCAGCGAGCAGTAGAACGAACCAGTAACCAGATTCTGTTGTATACAAAAGGGTCAGTACATGGGTGATTGCTGGGGGTACAAACAAGTCAATCAGATTACACATAATAGACATCAACCTCAGCAACCCCAGGAACGACACAGCACGACCAACAACCGGTGGAGCAAACAAAGCAATAAAGTCTCCCATAGAAGAGATGGGAGACAGCCAAGCCAAGAGGCTAATAACATAGGATAGAGGCAAACTCATGTTGTTTCCACAGAGCCCATGTTCACAAGTACCAAACCTGACCGGGGCCCAGTTGCAGGGAGAGTCAGGAGGTCCTTCCTCAACAGGGAAACTCTGCAAAGTGCATCCACTTCACAGATAGACACTCCACCCTTCCTGCAAGTGGTCCCAGATTTTATCCCCAAAGCAGGACACCTGGCACTCGTTTACCCAATGCAGGACACCTGGGGCTCATTTACCCAATGGCTTTCCCTGCAAGGTCAGCTGCACCTTGAAGGAAAGCCAAAAGGCAAACTCATCGCCTCCTTTTGAAGGACTGTGGGAACCACCCATATGTCAGTCTTAATTCAGGGCTCAGGGTTCAGACCCCAGCACTTCATTTGGCCCTTTGACATATGGGTAGATCACAGCTTTCATACCATCCCCTAGGTGTACAGGCATGTTTCTTTATCTTGCATTTAACCTCAGTCCATCAACTACAGTCGCTGCTGCAGTCATCTTGGTCGTTGCTTCATATTTTTCACTGTCACAGTCTTTTTCATTGGAAGATCAGGTTCAGTCACATTTCCAGAATGCTACGATAAACCAGGTTGACTGTGGTCTGGAGCTGATTTCATCTACTTGGCACAGTTCAGCAACAAAACACATTGCAGTCTGCTAGGCACACGCTGCCCACTGAAGCACAAGGTCAAATTCAGTACACATTTTCTTCACATAGGTGTTCTCACACCCCCAGCAGCACCACGCAAGATCTACAAGACAAAACTCTACACCGTTTAGCTATTCCCGCAAATAACATTTATTTGCGGGGACGTGTTCCCATTTTTCTTGTCCAGGTTTCATGATAAAGATGGTGTTATCTTTTCCTACAGCTATTACTTCAGCTGGCTCAGGGGGCCCACTCGGCCCTTGGACCCATACCTTTGCCCCATTACTAAAGTTGGTGGATCCAAGTCCTTTGTCCCCATGAATGGTGGTAACTTGGGGTGGGTCCCCCCTTCTCACCGTTGTTTATAAAACTGGTAATATTAGTAGTTGTGCCATTCTATCGTGGGATCGGATAACCAAATCTTGTTCACCGTTGTTTAGCAGGATTACTTGAATCTCTCCTTGATAGTCAGCATCAGCCACTCCTCCCATGACATGAATGCCTTTCAGGGCTAAGTTTGAGCAAGCAGTTATCAGACCAAAGTGTCCTGGGGGAATTTGGACTCCTATCCCGGTGTTAATAACCCTTGTCTGGGTTCGATTTATCTTTACCAGTTCTAATGCATAAAGATCTAGCCCAGCAGCCTCTGGAGTGGCCCGGTAGGGGGCCATCGCACCCAGGACAATTTCACAGTAAATCAAAGTTTCAGTTGCCGTTAGAGGCTGTATCTGCAGATTGGGCGTAGTCATACGCATCACGGGCATCTCCATCTCCCCGATAGGCCTATTGTTGAGGGTATGGAGCGCACCTGTGAGATCAGTTCTCCATCGGGATAGGTTTCCATTTCCCAGCTTTTTTAACTGCTCCTTCAATAGCCCGTTCTGCCGTTCAATTAATCCTGCAGCCTGTGGATAGTATGGTATATGGAAGACCCACTGAATATTATGCTGCTCCGCATATTGTTGCACCAATTTGCTTCGGAAATGAGACCCATTATCAGTTAGGATTTGTAAAGAGGTTCCATAGTACAGAATCATTATATCTATGGTGGAAGTAGTACTATGGTGTGTGGCTTTCTTGCAGGGATAAGCTATTAAATATCCCGAGTATGTGTCTACAGCAGTGCAGATGTATTTGCACCCTCGGTCCTGGGGTAAAGGTCCGATGTAATCCATTAGTCCTGGCAATTTCCCTCTTCCTAGCTCTCCTTTCACGATATTTGGTACCGGGCGTTTATGAGTGTGTTGGCACACGGGGCATTGGGCAATGATTGTTTTGATCATATCCAGCGACATAACTATGCCACACTCTTGGGCCCACTTGTAAGCGGCCTTTTCCCCAAGATGCCCACATTTTTGGTATGCCCATTTTGCCAAGCCTTCATGGTCCCCCCCCCGAGGGAACTCCAGTCTGGCTTGGGAAATCTTTGCCTGGTTGTCGGTGACAGAATTGAAGTCACTCAAGTGAATTTATATTACTGTGAGCATCAACATGAAACACTGTCACCTTTGTTCTTTGAACCAATTCCCATATAGCCTTCCATATTTCCTTTCCCCAGACCATTTTAGAATAAATTTTCCAGTCCTTGGCTGCCTATGTTGGCAGCCAAGTAGCCAATCCATTAGCCACTGACCAAGAATCGGTATACAGGTGACACTCCCCTAAATCCTCTTGCTTTAAAGCCATATATGCTGCATATAACTCAGCATATTGGCTACTTTCCGCTTCTCCTGTGGTCTCCAGAAATTTTCCCGAGTGAGGGTGATAAGCCACTGTCTTCCAAAGTCTTTTCCCTCCTATATATTTAGCAGGCACATCCGTAAACCATGCATGTTCCCTTTCAAGAGGTAGCAATTGATCCAGGGTCTTTCCCCATTGCACAGGGGATTCCCATTCAACTACAGGATCAGGCTTTGCCTCTTGATCCTGCACGGGGGCAGCCACTACTTGCTCATGGAGGGCAGCAACACCACGAGGTCCCACCTTTGCTCTGTCCTGGATGTACCATTTCCATTTTATAATGCTGGATTCCTGAGCATGCCCTATTCGGTGGGTCTTTGGGGAGCTTTTAACCCACTGCATAATAGGGATTTCAGGGCACAGAGCCACTTCGTGGCCTATCGTAAGCTGTTCTGTTTCTACTAAGGCCCAATAGCAGGCTAGTAGTTGCTTCTCAAAGGGCGTGTAGTTGTTCCCTGCCTCTGGCAACTTTCTTCCCCAAAATCCCAAGGGGACTTTTCTCTTCCCTTGTTTTTGCCAGAGGCTCCAATTAGCATATGACCCATTTACAGATAAGTTCAGTTCTACTTCATCTTCCTGCATGGGCCATAAGTCTAAAGCCCTTTCAACAGCCTCTTTAGCCAAATCAAAGGCAGCCGACTGCTCATCTCCCCATTTGAATTCGAATTTATTCCTAGTTACCTTGTATAATGGGGCCAAAATTTGTCCTAAATGGGGAACGTGTTGTCTCCAGAAAACGAACAGCCCGATAAATCTCTGCACCTCTTTCTTATTTTGTGGAATTGCAAAGTCAAGGATCTTCTGCTGAGGCAAGAGGGAAGGTCTGGAGAGATGAAGACTTTCCCTCGATAAAGGAAGACTGCATTAGAGGCCACTTGCCCAGACTGGACATCCATAAGTCCATGGGCCCTGATGGGATGCACCCATGAGTGCTGAGAGAGCTGGCAGATGTTATTGCTGGGCCACTCTCCATCATCTTTGAAAAGTCGTGGAGAACAGGGGAGGTGCCTGAAGACTGGAGGAAGGGCAACATCACTCCAGTCTACAAAAAGGCAAGAAGGAAGACCCAGGAAGCTACAGGCCTGTCAGCCTCACCTCCATCCCTGGGAAGGTAATGGAGCGACTCGTTCTGGAGGTCATCCCCAAACACGTTGAAGAACAGAAAGTTATTGGGAGTGGTCAACATGGATTTACCAAGGGTAAATCATGCTTGACCAATCTGCTAGCCTTCTATGATGTTATAACTGGTTGGCTGGTTGAGGGGAGAGCAGCAGATGTCATCTACCTTGACTTCAGCAAGGCTTTTGACACTGTCTCCCATAACATCCTCATTAGAAAGCTCAGGAAGTGTGGGTTAGATGAGGGGATGGTGAGGTGGATCGAGAGCTGGCTGTGTGACAGATCACAGAGGGTTGTGATTAATGGAGCAGAGTTGAGTTGGAGGCCTGTAACCAGTGGTTTCCCCCAGGGGTCAGTACTCGGTCCAGTCTTGTTCAACATATTCATCAATGACCTGGACGAGAGGACAGTGTATCCTCAGCAAGTTCGCTGATGATACCAAGTTGGGAGGGGTGGCTGACACTCCAGTGGGCTGTGCTGCCATCCAGCGGGACCTGGACAGGCTGGAGGGCTGGGCAGAGAAGAACCTCATGAGGTTCACTAAGGTCAAGTGCAGGGTGCTGTACCTGGGGAAGAAGAATGCCAGGCACCAGTATAGGTTAGGGGTGGACCTCCTGGAAAGCAGTTCCGAGGAGAAGGATCTGGGAGTCCTGGTAGATAGTAAATTATCCATGAGCCGGCAATGTGCCCTTGCCGCCAAGAAGGCCAATGCCACCCTGGGCTGCATAGGGAAGTGTGTGGCCAGTAGGTCAAGGGAGGTCATTCTCCCCCTCTTCTCTGCCCTGGTGAGGTCGCAACTGGAATACTATGTCCAGTTCTGGGCTCCCCAGTTCAAGAGAGACAGGGAAATACTGGAAAGAGTCCAGTGGAGGGCAACATGGATGACTGGGGGATTGGAGCATCTCCCCTATGAGGAAAGGCTGAGAGAGCTGGGACTCTTTAGCCTGGAGAAGAGAAGGCTGAGGGGTGATTTAATTAATGTTTACAAACACCTAAAGGGGGGGTTGAGGGAGGATGGAGCCAGACTCTTTTCTAGTGGTTCCCAGTGACAGGACTAGGGGTAATGGACACAAGCTGGAACATAGGAGGTTCCATTTAAATATGAGGAAGAACTTCTTTTCAGTGAGGGTGACAGGGCACTGGAATAGGCTGCCCAGAGAGGTTGTGGAGTCTCCTTCTCTGGAGATTTTCAAGACTCGCCTGGATGCAGTCCTGAGTGATGTGCTCTAGGGGTTCCTGCTTTAAAGCATGGGAGTTGGACTAGATGATCTCTGGAGGTCCCTTCCAACTCTGAATATTCCGTGATTCCGTGATGATTTGGGATTTTGATTCGAGTGACTATAATCACGGGGTGGATAATGTGGAATTTGGGAAATGAGGACAGCTTTGCCTTGCGTACAACCGAACTCTAATGAATGACCTTGCTAAATCTTGTGCAACCCGGAGGAGTGACAGCTCGCTCGTCTTATCACAGGATACAGCCGAGTAGGGGGATCTGTGGAGAGAGAGGCCTCCAGCTCTGGCCAGCAAGATACGAGCACCGTGTGTAGTGCTTTGTTTCCTCGAAGGCTAACGTGTCCGAAGACTGACCTTTGCCTCATTACCCGCAAAATGCATATTAAAGTTGACACCCCTGGATATGCTAATGAAGCTTCGAGTGATCATGCTATACATATATGACTATAGCACTCGTCTCTCCACCCAAATCATGCTACATGTCACCCTAGGGGAGGGAGCCTCACAGTTTAGGGGATAAAAGATGGAGAAAAGGATCATTAAATTGGGAGAGAATTACCGAGAGAGAAGTAACCTTGTAGCCGGGAAAGAAGTACTCGCAGACATAGTCGACGGGCTGTGTCTCATCCTCCACCCCAGGCAGGGACGCTTCTCTGGGTAAGAATTGCGCCTTTCACCTTATGGGTTAGAAAATCCCCGGGTGTATTTTGTATTATTATCGCTAGCAGTATTAACATTGATTAGTAGTGCTATTGTAGTTTAGCAGTTTTAAGAGTGGCTATTCCGAACTTGTTATATCTGTTGCTTTAATAAACCACCTATTTTGTAACTTGGTGCATCTGTCTCACGGCAGTTCTTGGGGGAGGCCAGTGGAACAGACCCATGGTGATAGGCAGCTGCATACGCACATATCTATCTCATTCCAAATTTGTTTCACGCGACACCAGGATACCAGAATGCATCCATATCAGAATACCAAAATTCATCCCGCCCAAAATGGATCCCTCCCAGGATCCCAGAATACATCCTTCCAATAGTAGCAAAATGCATCCTCCCAGAATGGATTCGTCCCAGCATTCCAGAATTCATCCAGGCTAGAATTGATCCCTACCAGGGTACCAGAATGCATCCATTACAGAACAGCAGAATGCATCTGGCCTGAAATGGATCCTTTCAGGATCCCAGAATGCAACCCGTCTGGAATAGATGCCTCCCAGGATCCAGGAATGCATCCATCCCAGAAAAGTAAAATGCATCCAGCCTGGAATGGATCCCTCCCAGGATCCCAGAATGCATCCATCCCATAATGGCATAATGCATCCAGCCTGGAATGGATCCCTCCCAGGATCCCAGAATGCATCCATCCCACAATAGCAGAATGCACTCTCCTGGTTCCCCAGGCGCAGACACACGGGCCTGCCATGCAGTCAGGCCATGAGTAGCCCTGAGTCAGCTGACAGATCCAATCAAGGCAGCTGACTCACAGGTGTATCCCATACCACCTAATCATGCTCATTATAAAATGGGGAAGCTCACAGAGGGTAGGGTTCATCCTCCCACTGTGGCTCCTCTTTTGTGGTGTTCTGTTCCTGCTGTCAATATCAAGGACTGTGCTGAGTAGAACCTTCCCTACTTTATGTCGATTATTGTGTCAGTTTTGTTATTCTATTAAATCTGTTTCTACTTCAACTCTCGGGCCTTCTGCCTTTTTTCCTGATTCTCCCTCTCAGTTGGGGAGGGAGCATCAGGTGACAGACTACCTGCTAAGGTTTAGCCCTGAGTACTGGCTAAACGTAAACAGTTTATTTGGTGCCCAACGTGTGTTTCAACCTTAAATTAAACAACTCATCTGGGTGAAACCCAGGGTTGAAGTTTAAAGAGATTTCACCCAATAACTCATCCATTCACTATGGTGATGTGGGCAGCATTGTCCCTCGGTGGACTCTTGGTATTTGGTGTTGGAATTAATTTTGAGAATGGGACGGTTTTACCACTCTTGCTTTTCAAATTTGTACTGTTTATTGCTTTTTGCTGTGGGCTTAGAGGTGTTGCCTTGTTGTATTTCTTAGCATTAGAATATGATGTAGTAAGTTCATTTGTAGTTACACCAAATTCTGATCTATATGACATGGTGATGGGCAACATAACTCTGGAGCACTCATGGGATGCTTTGACAGTTATAATTGTGTTACTCGGTATTCTCAATATTTTTCAGTTTCTCATCCTGCTAAGAATGAAACCGGGGCATAGAGTTGGGTGTTCTGTGGCTGCTACATCTTCTGCCACAGGCCCTATAGTCAGCTCGACCCCGCAGGAAGTAGTGCAGATAGTCCTGCCCCAGTAGTGGATGGTGCAGCTGCCTGGCATACTCAGCCAGTGCCAACCACCCCTGTATATAAGAGACAATACACGAGAACAGCAGGTGGGGAAGGAGTCACTACTGTCGCTTAGTGAGTTGCGAGACATCTGTAAAGATTATAGTCATCATGAAGGCGAGCCCCTGGTTTCTTGGCTGCTGTGGTGCTGGGATAACAGAGCTGAGGGCGTCAAACTGGAAGGCAATGAAGCCAAGCAGCTGGGACAGATAGCAAGGGACGTCAACACTGATAAAGGTCTCTCAAGAGAAGCAAGGCCCCTCAGTTTTTGGAGACGACTCTTACTGAGTGTGAAAAAAAGATATCCCTTTTGCGATGATGTTGTGTATAGGCCAAGCAAGTGGGTGACCATTGACAGAGGTGTGCAGTATCTAAGAGAAATAGCTGTGCGGGAGCTGATGTTTGCTACAGTGGATGTCCCTCAGGCGCCAGTGGATCCAGATGCACTTAGAGTTACTGGACCCATGTGGCATAAGTGGGTGTTGAGCACATTGCCATCTTACGCCAATACACTGGCATTATTTAGCTGGAAAGATGATGAGGCACCAACAATAGACGATCTGGATGCTTGACGGAGGCAGTATGCAGATAGTCTTTCTTTGTCCCCACAGACTGGCATCTCTGCTGTGGAAACACCATCAGATAAATCCACAGCACTGCTCACTGAAGTTCTTGATAGGCTGTCCCAAATGGAGGAAAAGTCACACTTCCTGTCAGTGCCAACAAATGTTTCTGCTGTGGAGAGAAAGCGCTCCCCTGAAAGGCCTGTGCAAGACAGACAGCGTACATCACGGGGTACCCTGTGGTTATTCTTAAGAGAGCATGGAGATGACATGAGAAATTGGGATAGAAAGCCTACGTCAGCTCTACAGGCATGTGTCCAGGAACCGCAAAACAAAAATATTGCAAGAGGAGGACCTTCCAGGAGAAGTGCTGCTGCAGTCTCCAGAGGGCAGCCCCCCAAATAGCATAGATGAGCCTCAGATCCTAATTTACAACACATGACCGACTGTTTTGCCAATTAGTAGGCCCAGTACAAAAGACACAGCCAGCAATAGAACAACAATCCAGTACGTAGGTTCTATTTCACGTAAAGGGGTCAGTATATAGAGGACTGCTGGGGGTACAAACAAGTCAGATAGATCACGAATAACAGACATCAACCCCAGCGACCCCAGGAATGACACAATATCGCTCATAACAGATGGAACAAACAGAGACACGAGATAACCCACAGAGAAGATGGGAGACAACCAGGAGAACAAGGCAGTTACATATGACCGAAGTAACCCCATGTTGCCTCCCCACAAAGCCCGCGTTTGTACGTGCCAGACCTGACTGCGATCCGGTTGCATGAGTGGTCAGGAGGTCCTTCCCCAACAAGAAAACTCTGTGAAGTGCGTCCACTCCACAGACAGACTCTCCAACCCCTCCTGCAAGTGGGCCCAGCTTTTATCCCCAAACAGGACACCTGGCACTTGTTACCAAAATGCAGGGCACCTGGGGCTTGTTTACCTGAGGGCTCTCCTTGCAAGGCCGGCTGCACCCTGGAGGAAAGCCAAAAGGTAAACTCATCCCCTCCTCTTAAAGGGCTGTGGGAACCACCCATATGTCAACCTTAATTCAGGGCTGGGGGTTCAGACCCCAGCACTTCATTCGGCCCTTTGACATATGGGTGGACCACAGCCTCTATACCGTCCGTAGGTGTACAAGTGTCTCTTCTTTATCTTGAATTAGTCTCAGTCCATTAGATGCAGATGTTGCTGCAGTCATCTCGGTCGTTGCTTCACTGTCGTAGTCTTTTCATTGGAAGATCAGGTGCGGTCCTATTTCCAGTATGTTGTAGTCTGGAGCAGAGTTCATCTACTTGGCGCAGTTCAGCAGTACGTTACGTTGCAGTTCATGAAGTCAGATTCAGTGTAGATGTTCTCATACTCCGGCGGCGCTGTACAAGATCTGCAGTACAAGATTCTATACCATTTCGTTATTCCCGCAAATAACACTTATTTGCGGGGACATGTTCCCATTTTTCCTGCCCAGGTCTCATAATTAGGACAGTGTTATCTTTTCCTACAGCTATTACTTCAGCTGGCTCAGGGGGCCCACTCGGCCCTTGGACCCATACCTTTGCCCCATTACTAAAGTTGGTGGATCCAAATCCTTTGTCCCCACGAACAGTAGTAACTTGGGGTGGGTCCCCCTTCCTTACTGTTGTTTTCAAAATTGGTAGTATTAATAGTTGTGCTATTCTATCCTTGGGTTGAATAGCCAAATCTTCTTCACCATTATTTAAAAGGATTACCTTAATTTCTCCCTGATAGTCGGCATCAATCACTCCTCCCATGACGTGAACACCTTTCAGGGCTAAGTTTGAGCGAGCAGTTATCAGACCAAAGTGTCCTGGGGGAATCTGGACTCCTATCCCGGTGTTAATAACCCTTGTCTGGCTCCAGTTTATCTTTACCAGTTCTAATGCACAGAGATCTAGCCCAGCAGCCTCTGGAGTGGCCCGGTAGGGGGCCATCGCACCTGGGACAATTTCCCAATAGATCAATGTTTCGGTTAATGTTAAAGGCTGTATCTGGAGATTGGGCGTAGTCATACGCATCAAGGGCGTCTCCATCTCCCCAATGGGCCTATTGTTGAGGGTATGGAGCGCATCCGTGAGGTTAGTCCTCCATCGGGATAGCTTTCCATTTCCCAGCTTTTTTAACTGCTCCTTCAATAGCCCATTCATTCGTTCGATTAATCCTGCAGCCTGTGGATAGTATGGTTTATGAAAGACCCACTGAATATTATGCTGCTCCGCATATTGTTGTACAAATTTGTTTTGAAAATGAGACCCATTATCAGTTTGGATTTGTAAGGGGATCCCATAGTACAAAATCATTATATCTATGGTGGAAGTAGTACTATGGTATGTGGCTTTCTTGCAGGGATAAGCTATTAAATATCCCGAGTATGTGTCTACAGCGGTGCAGATGTATTTGCACCCTCGGTCCTGGGGTAAAGGTCCGATATAGTCCATTTGCCAGATCTGTCCTGGCAATTTCCCTCTTCCCAGTTCTCCTTTTACGATATTTGGTACCGGGCGTTTATGAGTGTGTTGGCACACAGGGCATTGGGCAATTATTGTTTTAATCATGTCCAGTGACATGACTATGCCACGCTCTTGGGCCCACTTGTAAATGGCCTTCTCCCCAAGATGCCCACATTTTTGGTGTGCCCATTTCGCCAAGCCTTCATGGTCCCCTTCCTGAGGGAACTCCAGTGCGGCTTGGGAAATCTTTGCCCGGTTATCGGTGACAGAATTGTAAAGTCGCTCAAGTGAATTTATGTTGCTATGAGCGTCGACATGAAACACTGTCACCTTTGTTCTTTGAACTAGTTCCCAAATATCCTTCATTATTTCCTTTCCCCAGACCGTCTTAGAATAAATTTTCCAATCCTTGGCTACCCATGTTGGCAACCAGGTAGCCAATCCATTAGCCACTGACCAAGAATCGGTATACAGATGACACTCCCCTAAATCCTCTTGTTTTAAAGCCATATATGCTGCATATAACTCAGCATATTGGCTACTTTCCCCTTCTCCTGTGGTCTCAAAAAATTTTCCTGTGTGAGGGTGATAAGCCACTGCCTTCCAAAACCTTTTCCCTCCTATATATTTAGCAGGCACATCCGTAAACCATGCATGTTCCCTTTCAAGAGGTAGCAATTGATCCAGGGTCTTCCCCCACTGCACAGGGGATTCCCGGTCAACTATAGGATCAGGCTTTACCTCTTGATCCTGCATGGGGGCAGCCACTATTTGTTCATGAAGGGCAGCAACACCACCAGGTCCCACCTTTGCTCTGTCTTGAATGTACCATTTCCATTTTATAATGCTGGATTCCTGAGCATGCCCTATTCGGTGGGTCTTTGGGGAGCTTTTAACCCACTGCATAATAGGGATTTCAGGGCGCAGAGCCACTTCGTGGCCTATCGTAAGCTGTTCAGTTTCTGCCAAGGCCCAATAGCAGGCTAACAGTTGCTTCTCAAAGGGCGTGTAGTTGTTCCCTGCCTCTGGCAACTTTCTTCCCCAAAATCCCAAGGGGACTTTTCTCCTCCCTTGTTTTTGCCAGAGGCTCCAATTAGCATATGATCCATTTACAAATACGTTCAGTTCCACTTTGCCTTCCTGCATGGGCCATAAGTCTAAAGCCCTTTGAATAGCCTCTTTAGCTAATTCAAAGGCAGCCTGCTGCTCATTCCCCCATTCAAATTCATATTTCTTTCTGGTCACCCTGTAAAATGGGGCCAAAATCTGTCCCAAGTGGGGAATGTGTTGTCTCCAGAAACCAAACAGCCCGATAAATCTCTGTGCCTCTTTCTTATTTCGTGGTGTTGCAAAGTCAAGGATCTTCTGCCGAGCCTTAGGTAGTATTTCTCGATGACCACAGTGCCAATGGATTCCTAAAAATGTGATTGTCTGAGACGGCCCTTGGATTTTAGTTGGATTGATCTCCCAGCCTTTCTGCCTCATATGCACTAGGAGCACTTTGAGCATTTGTTGTACTTCAGTCTCATTGCTCCCCTGAATCAGAATGTCATCAATAAAGTGGACAATCTGCATATGAGGGGGAAGCTGTACCTCATCCAGGTGCTCAGCCACTATTCTATGACAAATAGTTGGACTATGCACCCATCCTTGAGGCAACCTGGTAAAGGTGTACTGTCGCCCTTGCCATGTGAATGCAAATTGATCCCAATGCTCTTCTGCAATTGGGATCGTAAAATATGCATTGGCTAAATCGGTGACAGCATACCACGTGCCAGGATGCCTCTGAACTCTTTCTATCAAAGTGACCACATCAGGTACAGCGGCCGCAAGAGGCGGGGTGCTCTTGTTCAGTTCCCTATAATCCACAGTCATTCTCCAGGATCCATCAGCCTTCTTAACTGGCCAGATTGGACTATTCCACATGGTGGTAGTTGGTTTTATAACTCCTGCAGCCAGTAAATCTTTCATCGTTTGAGAAATTTCTTCATGCCCACCTGGAATCCTGTACTGTTTCATGGATACGACCTTGGTCGCAGCTGGAATTTGAACGGGAGGCATCTTTATCTTTCCAACTAAAATTGCCTTATTAGTGATATAATTCCTTACTCCAAATTGGTACCGACCATCAGGGAGATTCAAAGTAAGTCCCTTCAGAATATCCATTCCAATTATATACTCTGGAATGGGAACAATCATAACTGTATATTGTCGTTTCGGAAGGTGTCCAATTCTCATATTAATTTGGGTTTGTACCGCCTCGATTTGCTTGCCGCCCAGCCCTGTAATAATCACAGACTGCCCTTTGAATTTCTCAGGGTTCCCATAGATTAAGGAGGCCTCCGCTCCGGTATCCACTAAAGCTTTTACTCTCTGAGAGGACCGTTTTTTCCAGAATATCTGTAGCTCCACATGAGGTCGCCGGTCCTCCCGCGCCCAATGTACCGGAGCTTGGCCAACATTTCAGAAAGAATTATAATGCCTAGTTTCTTGTGAGGGATATAAGTCAGAGTACCGCTGCCACTCGTGGTTCCTCTCTGGAGCAACAGAGGGCCTGCCGCGAGCAGAGGCGGGGTCCTGCTGAGGTTCCAGAGGGGGTGCTGTAGGCTGAGCAGCTGCGGAATCATATGCCTGATAATTTTGCACCTTCCTACGGGGTTTCTGTAACCCTCTCTGTTTATACATCCTCCATAGTTCATTGGTATCAAGACCATCAATCTTAGTGAGAGGTACACCATCTTTTAGCAAACGTTTAAACATTTGTCCTCGAGACATCCTATATTCGGTAGTTTTACGGCGTCGGGTGTCTCGATTCCCTGTACTCTCCCAGGGGCCCCGTTGACGTCGGAATTCTCGATACCCCTGACGCTCCCGGGGGCCCCAGTCTCCAAGGTCACCCAGCTGCTGCATTTTCTCAATTACATCTCTAATGGGATTCCCTGTTTCACTAAGTAGGAGAGTCACAAGAACATTCTTATATGCCGGTGGAGCAGTTTTAATGATCGCATTTCTCATGGGCACAGACAATCTGAGCTGCATTAATACCTCAACATGTCCCACATGAATGGCCAGTTTCATGCCTTCTTCCTTTACCCGTTGTATACCATCCCGCAGAGTATACCATGGTCGGTCAGAGCCTGGCCAGCTATTCTCTAGGGGGTATTTTGCCTTGCACCCTGCAGCAGCTACAGCCAATAGATTGGTAGTCTGATCATTATTTCGAAATGCATCCTGCACAAGAGGGTCAAAACTCAGTGACACAAACTTTTTACAGTCCAAGTTGTCCAGGCTAACCCCTGATGCTCCCTGATCATACAAACGTACCATCCAAGCAAGCAGGGGCTCTCCTGGCCTCTGACTAAATCGTGCCAGGATATCATTAATTTCTTGCTGTGTAAAATCCTCCATTGTGGGTTTGTTCACCGGCGGCTGTTTTTCGGAAAATTCTATCTTTCTCCTGATGACTGGTCTCGCATCTGCGGAGTCATCTGAGGCACCAGCCCCATTAGACTCCGCAGGGTACCAAATATCATCATCCGAGTCATCAGGATTACAGTGCACATCCACCTCTACAACTTCTGAGTGGACCTTCTTATGATTAGCGTGCCCCCTTCTCTTCCCACGTTTACACTGGGCAACTTGCACTGTAGCCTTCTCAGGCACAGCTTGGCAAGTGTCCAGCTTGTCAGTAAGGAGCTTATTTAACATTTCTAGAGTCATAATCTGATCTCGCATGTGGGAACATTCTACCAGTAACTGTTCTTTCTGCTGGTGCTGTTTCTTATACGCTGTTAACAAAATCCATCCCCGTCTCCCGAAGGTTGCAGCATCCCGTGCCTTATCGGAAAACTTGTGAATAGTTTCCAATACATCCTGTGGTTCAGCCTCTGCCAACCATTTCTCCCACTGTTCACATGGCCCCCCAAATTTAACCCATTCAAGAGCCAGCGAACTGTACACAGGATCTTCCCAACCGGGAACATCAGACGGGGCCATCCTCGTCGCCAATTTTGTTTTGCCAATTAGTAGGCCCAGTACAAAAGACACAGCCAGCAGTAGAACAACAATCCAGTACGTAGGTTCTATTTCACGTAAAGGGGTCAGTATATAGAGGATTGCTGGGGGTACAAACAAGTCAGATAGATCACGAATAACAGACATCAACCCCAGCGACCCCAGGAATGACACAATATCGCTCATAACAGATGGAACAAACAGAGACACGAGATAACCCACAGAGAAGATGGGAGACAACCAGGAGAACAAGGCAGTTACATATGACCGAAGTAACCCCATGTTGCCTCCCCACAAAGCCCGCGTTTGTACGTGCCAGACCTGACTGCGATCCGGTTGCATGAGTGGTCAGGAGGTCCTTCCCCAACAGGAAAACTCTGTGAAGTGCGTCCACTCCACAGACAGACTTTCCAACCCTTCCTGCAAGTGGGCCCAGCTTTTATCTCCAAACAGGACACCTGGCACTTGTTACCAAAATGCAGGGCACCTGGGGCTTGTTTACCTGAGGGCTCTCCTTGCAAGGCCGGCTGCACCCTGGAGGAAAGCCAAAAGGTAAACTCATCCCCTCCTCTTAAAGGGCTGTGGGAACCACCCATATGTCAACCTTAATTCAGGGCTGGGGGTTCAGACCCCAGCACTTCACCGACAATGATACAAGTGTAGCCCACGTGAGTAGCTTGGACCCATATGCCAATGACAGCTACTTTGCTCAGGATTAGAGAGGCCCTGCCTCCAGCCAGGTGGAGGAGAGGAACAGCAGAGTCTATTGGACTCTGTGGATTCGATGGACTGGCACATCAGTACCACAGAAACACAAGGCTCTGGTGGACACTGGTGCACAGTGCAACATAATTGCGCCCAATTACATTGGGACAGAACCCATTTCCATTGTTGGAGTGATGGGGGGGGAATCCCAGGAACAGACTGTAGTTGAAGCTGAACTCAGCCTGACTGGATATGAGTGGCAGAAGCACCGTATTGTGACTGGCCCTGATGCCCCATGCATCCTTGGGGTGGATTATCTTAGAAGGGGATACTTCAAGGACCTGAGGGAGCACCGCTGGGCATTTGGTACAGCAGCGGTGGAGACGGATGAAACTGAACCGCTGTCTGCCCTGCCTGGCTTGTCGGAGGACCCTTCCATTTTGGGGCTGCTGAAGGTTGAGAGCCAGAAGGTGCCTGTTGCTACTACAACAGTGCACCAGCGACAGTATTGTACAAATTGAGACTCCCTGAACCCTATCCAGAAGCTGACTGGCCAACTAGAGAGCCAAGGGGTGATCAGCAAGACACACTCGCCCTTTAGTAGTCCTATTTGGCCAGTGCGGAAGTCCAATGGAGAGTGGAGACTGAATGTGGACTATCATGGCCTGAATGAAGTCACACCACCACTGAGTGCTGCCATGCCGGACATGCTAGAACTCCAGTATGAACTGGAGTCCAAGGCAGCCAAGTGGTACACCACGGCTGATATTGCCAATGCATCCTTCTCAATTCCGTTGGCAGTGGAGTGCAGGCCACAGTTTGCTTTCACCTGGAGGGGTGTCCAGTACACCTGGAATCGACTGCCCCAGGGGTGGAAGCACAGTCCCACGATTTGCCATGGACTGATCCACTCTGCACTAGAAAAGGGTGGAGTGCCCGAGCATCTGCAGTATATTGATGACATCATTGTATGGGGTAACACAGCAGAAGAAGTTTTTGAGAAAGGAAGGAGAGTAATTCAAACTCTACTGAAAGCAGGTTTTGCCATCAAAAGAGGCAAGGTCAAGGGACCTGATCGAGAAATCCAGGTCCTAGGAATTAAATGGCAGGATGGACGTCACCAGATCCCATTACATGTAATAAACAAAATAACAGCCGTGTCCCCACCGACCAGCAAAAAGGCGACACAAGTTTTCTTAGGTGTGGTGGGTTTCTGGCGAATGCATATCCCAGACTACAGTCATATTGTGAGCCTTCTACATGATGTGATCTGGAAAAAGAATGGCTTTAAATGGGGCCCTGAGCAACAACAGGCCTTTGAACAAATTAAGCAAGAAATTGTCCATGCAGTAGCCCTTGGGCCAGTTCGGATGGGTCAAGATGTTAAGAACATACCCTACACTGCTGCCAGGGAGAATGGCCCTACCTGGAGCCTCTGGCAAAAGGCTCCAGGGGAAACTCGAGGTCGACCCTTAGGGTTTTGGAGCTGAGGATACAGAGGATCAGAAGCCCGCTACACTCCCACTGAAAAAGAAATACTGGCAGTGTATGAAGGAGTTCAAGCCACTTCGGAAGTAGTTGGCACTGAAGCACAGCTCCTCCTGGCACCATGATTGCCAGTGCTGAACTGGATGTTTAGAGGGAAGACTCCATCCACACACCACGCAACTGATGTGATGTGGAGTAAGTGGGTTGCACTGATCACTCAGTGGGCTAGAATAGGAAATCCCAACCGCCCGGGTATTCTGGAAGTAATCATGGACTGGCCAGAAGGCAATGATTTCAGAGTGCCACCAGGAGAAAAGGTGCTGTGCGCTGAAGAGGCCCCCCCATACAGTGAACTACCAGAAAACGAGAAGCAGCATGCTTTGTTCACCAATGGATCCCGTCATCTTGTAGGAAAACTGCTGTGTGGAATCCTACACGACGGGTTGCAGAAGCAGCCGAGGGTGAAGGTGAATCAAGTCAGTTTGCGTAAGTAAAGGCCATCCAGCTGGCTTTAGATATGGTTGAGCGGGAGAAATGGCGAATGCTTTATCTGTACACTGACTCGTGGATGGCTGCTAATGCCCTATGGGGGTGGCTAAAACAATGGCAAGAAAATAACTGGCAGCGCAGAGGCAAGCCCATCTGGGCTGCCTCATTGTGGTGAGATATTGCTGCCTGATTATACAAGCTGGTTGTAAAGTTATGCCACGTAGGTGCCCATGTACCCAAGAGTCAGGCCAATGAAGAACATCAAAAGAACCAGCAGGTGGATCAGGCTGCGAAGGTAAAAATATCTCAGGTGGACCTGGACTGGCAACACAAGGGTGAATTATTCTTAGCTCGATGGGCCCATGATACATCAGGCCATCAAGGTCGAGATGTGACGTATAAATGGGCTCGTGACCGAGGAGTGGACTTAACCATGGACGCTATTACACAAGTCATCCATGAATGTGAGACATGTGCCACAATTAAACAAGCCAAACGGATAAGATGCCAGTGGTATGGAGAGCGCTGGTTGAAATATAAATACGGTGAGGCCTGACAGATTGACTACATCTCACTGCCGCAAACACGCAGAGTCAAGCACTGTGTGCTCACTATGGTGGAAGCCACCACTGGATGGCTAGAAACATATGCTGTGCCCCATGCCACTGCTCGTAACAGTGTTCTGGGTCTTGAAAAGCAAATATCGTGACGCCATGGAACCCCAGAAAGGATTGAGTCGGACAATGGAACCCATTTCCAAAATAGCCTTAGAGACACCTGGGCTAAGGAGCATGGGATAGAATGGATATACCACATCCCTTACCATCCACCAGCTGCTGGAGAATTCGAGCGATGCAATGGGCTACTGAAGACCGCACTCAAAGCAATGGGTGATGGCACATTTAAAAACTGGGACCGACATTTAGCAAAAGCTACTTGGTTAGTTAATAAGGGAGGGTCTGTCAACCGAGCTGGCATCGCTCAGTCGGAGATTCTCCACACTGTAGAAGGAGACAAAGTCCCAGTGGTGCATGTGAGGAATATTTTGGGGAAAACAGTCTGGGTTACTCCTGCCTCGAGCCAAGGCAAACCCACTCATGGGGCTGCCTTTGCTCAAGGACCCAGGTGCACGTGGTGGATAATGCAGGAGGATGGACAAGTGAAGTGCATACCTCAAGGAGATTTATTCTGGGTGAGAACAGGCCATAATTTGAACCGTGTGATGTTAACAGGCAGCATCATATGGCAGTTACTATTTTACAGCGCAAGAATCAGAACTGCCCAGGGCAATGAAGAATGGATCACAGAATCACAGAATCACAGAATGTTAGGGATTGGAAGGGACCTCAAAAGATCATCTAGTCCAATCCCCCTGCCAGAGCAGGAACACCTAGGTCAGGTCACACAGGAACACGTCCAGGCGGGTTTTGAATGTCTCCAGAGAACGAGACTCCACAACCTCTCTGGGCAGCCTGTTCCAGTGTTCTGTTACCCTCACTGTGAAGAAGTTCTTCCTCACATTTATGTGGAACCTCCTATGTTCCAGCTTGCATCCGTTGCCCCTTGTCCTGTCATTCGATGTCACTGAGAAGAGCCTGGCTCCATCCTCATGACACTCACCCTTTACATATTTATAAACATTAATAAGGTCACCCCTCAGTCTCCTCTTCTCCAAGCTAAAGAGACCCAGCTCCCTCAGCCTTTCCTCATAAGGGAGATGTTCCACTCCCTTAATCATCTTTGTGGCTCTGCGCTGGACTCTCTCAAGTAGTTCCCTGTCCTTCTTGAACTGTGGGGACCAGAACTGGACACAATACTCCAGATGTGGCCTCACCAAGGCAGAATAGAGGGGGAGGAGAACCTCTCTTGACCTACTAACCACCCCCTTTCTAATGCGCCCCAGGATGCCATGGGCCTTCTTGGCCACAAGGGCACATTGCTGGCTCATGGTCATCCTGCTGTCCACCAGGACACCCAGGTCCCTTTCTCCTACACTGCTCTCCAGCAGGTCAGCCCCCAGCCTGTACTGGTACATGGGGTTGTTCTTCCCCAGATGCAAAACTCTACACTTGCCCTTGTTGAATTTCATTAAGTTTCTCCCCGCCCAACTCTCCAGCCTATCAAGGTCTCGTTGAATGGCAGCACAACCCTCTGGTGTGTCAGCCACTCCTCCTAGTTTGGTGTCATCAGCAAACTTGCTGAGGATACATTCTGTACCCTCATCCAAGTCGCTGATGAAGATATTGAACAACACCGGTCCCAGTACCGACCCCTGAGGGACTCCACTAGTCACAGGCCTCCAACTAGACTCCGTCCCATTGACCACAACTCTCTGCCTTCTTTCCTTCAGCCAGTTCACAATCCACCTCACTACCTGATCACCAAACCCATACTTTATCAGCTTATCTACGAGGATGCTGTGGGAGACAGTGTCAAATGCTTTACTGAAATCAAGATAAACCACATCTACCGCTCTACCATCATCTATCCACCTAGTTATTTCCTCATAGAAGGCAATAAGGTTGGTCAAACATGACTTACCCTTGGTAAAACCATGTTGACTGCTCTTAATGACCCCCTCTTCCTTGATGTGCCTAGAGATAGTGCCAAGAACAAGCTGTTCCATCACCTTTCCAGGGATGGAGGTGAGGCTGACCAGTCTATAGTTACCCGCATCCTCCTTCTTGCCCTTCTTGTAGATTGGAGTGACATTTGCTATCCTCCAGTCCTCAGGCACCTCTCCTGTTGCCCATGACTTACCGAAGATGATGGAGAGTGGCCTAGCAATGACCTCTGCCAGCTCCCTCAGCACCCTTGGGTGCATTCCATCCAGTCCCATCGATTTATGGATATCCAGATTGCTCAACTGATCCCTAACCCAATCCTCATCTACCAAGGCAAACTCCTCCTTTATCCTGACTTCCTCTGGGGCTACAGGGATCAAGGGCTCCTGGGGAAAGCCTGCAGGAGTAAAGACAGAGGCAAAGAAGGCATTCAGCACCTCTGCCTTCCTTATATCCTCTGTCTCTAGGGCACCCACCTCATTCATCAGTGGGCCTATATTGCCTCTAGTGTTAGTTTGATTAGCTATGTATTTGAAAAAGCCCTTTCTATTATCCTTGACCTGACTTGCAAGGTTAAGTTCCAAGGAGGCCTTAGCTTTCCTAATTGCTTTTCTACATCCTCTGACAGCTGTCCTATATTCCTCCCAAGTGACTAGCCCCTCTTTCCATGATCCATAAATTCTTTTTTTCCACCTAAGTTTGCCCAGCAGTTCCTTGTTTAACCATGCTGGTCTCCTAGCTCCCTTACTTGATTTTATACCCATTGGGATGTGGTCATGGATGACTATGTCCTTTTCAGGAAAGATAGGCCAGCAAGGCGAGGTGGTGGAGTTTTTCTTTATGTGAGGGAGCAACTAGGGTGTATTGAGCTCTGTCCAGGGGCAGATCAGGAGCGAGTTGAGAGCTTGTGGGTGCCAATTAAGGGGCAGGCTGGCATGGGTGATACTGTTGTGGGTGTCTATGACAGGCCACCGGATCAGGATGAGGAGGTTGATGAGGCCTTCTACAGGCAGCTGATAGCGGTCTCGCAAATGCAGGCCCTGGTTGTCATGGGGGATTTTAACTACCCTGATATTTGCTGGGAGTGTCTTGGTTTGAAAGACAGGTGTCTGCTAAGGAAGGCAGGAGACCCCCTTGGAATGGAAAATACAACCCCCTTCCCTCCGAATTATTATAAAATTGAAATTAAGGGGCTTTCAGGCAAAGATACGAGGAAATGGGAATAACAGTTTTTACTAATATATATATATAACAAAACAATAATACAGAGAAACTGGTTTAAAGCCTGACAGAGTCAGGGATACAACCTGGCACCCTGCCGGGCAGGGTGCTGGTAGCAGTCCGATGTAGTGGTAGCTGCAGTTCTCTTTGAAATGGTCCTGTTGAAGCAGTGATCTTGCAGAAAAAGAAGTCTGGTCCTCCTCCGAAAATCCGGTGGCGGTGTGGTCCTTGTCCTCTGGGGTCCCAGCGGGTAAGGCTGCCCGTGCTGTTCCAAACCCGAGATTTTATCCCCGGTGGGAATGCTTGGCTCCCTCCCCCCTGGCCGGAGCATCTCACAAAGGGATGGTGAGTCATGGGGCAAGGCACTGATGGGCGCATTAACAGAAGAATAGTCCAGGTGCAGGCCACCTATGGGTCATGCGGCAAGGCACTGTTGGGCCTATTAACAGAAGCTAGCCCCGAGGGAGGAGGCAAGGAACATCGGTGCCAGGTTTCAACAGCTCATGGTAATAGAATACATTGTAACCCAGGACAGGGAGGCCTACTCAGCCAGCCATCCACAGTCCAGGAGGTTCCTTCAGTGCATTGATGATAACTTCCGGATGCAAATGGTGGATGAGCCAACCAGGAGAGGAGCGCTGCTGGATCTTATTCTCACAAACAAGGAGGGTCTGGTTGAAGCGCTGAAGGTTGAGGATAGCCTCGGTTGCAGTGACCATGAGATGGTGGAGTTCAGGATCTCGTGTGGCAGGAATAGAACACCTAACTGAACTACAACCCTGGACCCATGAGACAGGGTACTTGAAGGTAAAGGGGCCCAAGATAGTTGGTTAGCGTTCAAGGACCTCTTCTTCCGAGCTCAAGACCAGAGCATCCCAACAGGTAGGAAGTCAAGAAAGGGTGCTAGGAGACCTGCATGGTTAAACAGGGAACTGCTGGGCAAACTCAAGTGGAAGAAGAGAATGTACAGATCATGGAAGGAGGGGCTGGCCACTTGGGAGGAATATAAGTCTGTTGTCAGAGGATGCAGGGAGGCAACTAGGAAAGCCAAGGCCTCCTTGGAATTAAACCTTGCAAGAAAGGTCAAGGACAATAGAAAGGGCTTCTTCAAATACATTGCAGATAAAACTAACACTAGAGGCGATGTAGGCCCACTGGTAAATGAGGTGGGTGCCCTGGTGACAGAGGATAAAAAGAAGGCAGAGTTACTGAATGCCTACTTTGCCTCTGTCTATACTGCTGGAGGCTGTCCTGAGGAGCCCAGGACCCCGGAGGATACAGAGGAAGTCAGGACAGGGGAGGAGTTTGCCCTGGTTGATGAGGACTGGGTTAGAGATCAGTTAAGCAACCTGAACATCCATAAGTCTATGGGTCCTGATGGGATGCACCTGCGGGTGCTGAGGGAGCTGGCGGATGTCATTGCTAGGACACTCTCCATCATCTTTGTAAAGTCGTGGGTAATGGGAGAGGTACCTGAGGACTGGAGGAAAGCAAATGTCACTCCGGTCTTCAAAAAGGGCAAGAAGTTAGACCCGGGTAACTATAGACCAGTCAGCCTCACCTCCATCCCTGGAAAGGTGATGGGACAACTTATCCTTGGTGCTGTCTCTAGGTATATCAAGGACAAGAGGGTCATTAGGGGCAGTCAACATGGCTTCACCAAGGGGAAGTCATGCTTGACCAATCTGATAGCCTTCTATGAGAACATAACGTGGTGGATATATGATGGTAAAGCAGTGGAAGTGGTCTATCTTGATTTCAGTAAAGCATTTGACACAGTCTCCCATGGCATTCTCGCAGCTAAACTGAGGAAGTGTGGTTTGGATGATCGGATAGTGAGGTGGATTGTGAACTGGCTGAAGGAAAGAAGGCAGAGAGTTGTGGTCAATGGATCAGAGTCTAGTTGGAGGCCTGTATCTAGTGGAGTCCCTCAGGGGTCTGTACTGGGACCAGTACTATTCGATATATTCATCAATGATTTGGATGAGGGAACAGAGTGCTCTGTCAGCAAGTTTGCTGATGACACAAAACTGGGAGGAGTGGCTGACACACCAGAAGGCTGTGCTGCCATTCAGAGAGACCTAGACAGGCTGGAGAGTTGGGCAGGGAGAAATTTAATGAAATATAATAAGGGCAAGTGTAGAGTCTTGCATCTGGGTAAGAACAACCCCATGTGCCAGTGTAAGTTGGGGACTGACCTGTGTGAGAGCAGCGCAGGGGAAAGGGACCTGCGGGTCCTGGTGGACAGCAGGATGGCCATGAGCCAGGAATGTGCCCTTGTGGCAAAGACGGTCAATGGCATCCTGAGGTGTATTAGAAAGGCTGTGGTTAGTAGGTCGAGAGAGGTTCTCCTCCCCCTCTACTCTGCTCTGGTGAGGCCGCATCTGGAATATTGTGTCCAGTTCTGAAGTGCTGGGGTCTGAACCCCGAGCCCTGAATTAAGGCTGACATATGGGTGGTTCCCATGGTCCTTTAAAAGGAGGTGATGAGTTTGCCTTTTGGCTTTCCTCCAAGGTGCGGCAGACCTTGTAAGGAAAGCCCTTGGGTAAACAAGCCCCAGGTGCCCTGCATTTGGGTAAATGAGTGCCAGGTGTCCTGTTTCGGGCATAAAAGCTGGGACCACTTGAGGCACGCAGAGCAGAGAGCAGTGGCTGCGGGAGCAGTGGGGGTGGCTGCGGTGAGTGCTGTTCCCTTTAGTTGCTGAGGATTTGAGAAGGAGCCGGGCTTCCCGGAGAAGGTGAAGCCGGGGCAGAGCAAGGAAACCCGAGTCTGAGCGGGAATCCTGTGAGAAACCGAAAGGCTGACGTGGCGGGGGGCGTGGCTGAGAACCGCGGCAAACTTTAAAAGCGGCCATCTCGGCAGCTCCTTCAGAGCACGCGGCACGTGGAGCAGAGAGCAGTGGCTAGCCCCGCAGAGAGAAGCATGCGGAGAGCGGCGCAAGGGGAGGATTAGCCAGATAGACCATGGTCGCAACGCGCCCAAAAACTAGTGAAAAAGCATATGGGAACTCGGATGGATCCTCCGAGCAGACATGCAGCCGTGCAGGTTTCTGGCTGCAGCGAATGCCTGAGCCTGGCACTGGTACCGGAGGGAGCCAGTGACACCGCGTGTGTGCGGTGCGAGCAAATAAATGATCTGCTCGGGCAGGTGGTTAAACTGATGGAGGAGGTAGGAAGGCTAAGAACTATTAGAGAATGTGAAAGTGAAATAGATTGGTGGAGCTTCACCCTGAGGCAAGGGCAGTTGGAAAAGGGTGAGCAAGTGATGGATCCCCTCCCCTCCTGTCATCAGACAGAAGGAGAGGACTCGGGAGACAGGGAGGAATGGAGGGTGGTCCGTCCTCGGAGAGGCAAGCAAAAACTCTCCCAACCCCCTTCACCCTCCCAGTTGCCCTTGAATAACAGATATGAGGCCTTGGAACTTCAAGGACAGGTAAATGAAGTTGGAGGGGTAGATCAATCTAGTGAATCACCTAGGGCTTGTCAGTCACCCCGACGCCTTAGGACTTCTTCAATTAAGAAGAAAAGGAGGGTAATTGTGGTGGGCGACTCCCTTCTGAGGGGAACAGAAGGGCCCATCTGTCGACCGGACCCATCCCACAGGGAAGTCTGCTGCCTCCCTGGGGTTCGGATTAGAGAAATTAAAAGGAAACTTCCTGATCTTGTAAAGCCCTCCGATTACTACCCACTGCTGCTTTTTCAGGTTGGCAGTGA
The DNA here is from genome assembly GCA_028020825.1 of Podargus strigoides. Taxonomy (NCBI): domain Eukaryota; kingdom Metazoa; phylum Chordata; class Aves; order Caprimulgiformes; family Podargidae; genus Podargus; species Podargus strigoides. Next base: position 34,809,798 of record CM051662.1, read on the forward strand.
TGAAATTATTACAAGAAGTGCAAGGGCAATGAAGAGTGACTTCAGGGCCCTGGGACGGCTGGTTAGGGGGTCTGGAGTGCAAGTAGTGTTTGCCTCCATACCTCCTGCAAGAATGGGTGAAGAGGTAAACGGGAAGAGTTTACAGATCAATGAATGGCTACGTGACTGGTGTCAAAGGCAGGGCTTTGGGTTCTTTGATCATGGGCTGCTATATGAGACACCTGGCCTGATGGTGGCAGGTGGAATGCATTTGTCCCAGAGGGGGAGAAGGCTTTTGGGGCTGGAGTTAGCAGGGCTCATTGAGAGGGCTTTAAACTAGATGTGAAGGGGGAAGGGGAGACAACTGGGTCTGTTAGGGACGAGCCCAAGAGCAATATGCTAGGGCCTGAAGGAAGGTGGTCTAGGGAGGATTTTCGATCATTGAAGAGAAGGGATAGATGTTTAGGCCCTGACCACAAGGCCTCCTGCCTCCCAGGGGTCCCACCAGTGCACTCTGCTTGCTTTCTGAAATGCCTGTACACCAATGCACACAGTATGGGGAATAAACAGGAGGAGTTAGAGGTCTGTGTGCGGTCTAAAGGTTATGATCTGGTGGCAATTACGGAGACATGGTGGGACAGCTCACATGACTGGAATGTGGTCATGGATGGCTATGTCATTTGTAGGAAAGATCGGTTGGTGAAGCGAGGTGGTGGAGTTGCTCTCTATGTGAGAGAGCAACTTGAATGTATTGAGTTTTCTCCAGGGGCTGATGAGGGGCAAGTTGAACGTCAGTGGGTGAGAATTAAGGGGCAGGCTGGCATGGGTGATACAGTTGTGGGGGTCTATTACAGACCTCCTGATCAGGACGAGGGAGTTGATGAGGCTTTCTACAGGCAGCTGAAAGCAGCCTCGCAACTACAGGCCTTGGTCCTCATGGGGGATTTTAACCACCCCGATATCTGCTGGAAGACTTACACAGCCAGCCATTCACAGTCTAGGAGGTTCCTCCAGTGCATTGATGATAACTACTTAATGCAAATGGTGGATAAGCCGACTAGGAGAGGAGCGCTGCTGGATCTTGTACTCACCAACAAGGAGGGTCTTGTTGAAGCAGTGATGGTCGATGGCAGCCTTGGCTGCAGTGATCATGAGATGGTGGAGTTTAGGATCCTGTGTGGGAGGAATAGAGTACCTAGCAAGACCAGAACCCTGGACTTCCGCAGGGCCAACTTCAGCCTCCTCAATCAATTGTTAAGGGAAGTCCCATGGGACAGGGTGCTAGATGGTAAAGGGGCTCAAGATAGTTGGTCAACATTCAAGGACCACTTCTTGCAAGCTCAGGATCAGAGCGTCCCAATGGGTATGAAATCAAGTAAGGGAGCTAGGAGACCAGCATGGTTAAACAAGGAACTGCTGGGCAAACTTAGGTGGAAAAAAAGAATTTATGGATCATGGAAAGAGGGGCTAGTCACTTGGGAGGAATATAGGACAGCTGTCAGAGGATGTAGAAAAGCAATTAGGAAAGCTAAGGCCTCCTTGGAACTTAACCTTGCAAGTCAGGTCAAGGATAATAGAAAGGGCTTTTTCAAATACATAGCTAATCAAACTAACACTAGAGGCAATATAGGCCCACTGATGAATGAGGTGGGTGCCCTAGAGACAGAGGATATAAGGAAGGCAGAGGTGCTGAATGCCTTCTTTGCCTCTGTCTTTACTCCTGCAGGCTTTCCCCAGGAGCCCCTGATCCCTGTAGCCCCAGAGGAAGTCAGGATAAAGGAGGAGTTTGCCTTGGTAGATGAGGATTGGGTTAGGGATCAGTTGAGCAATCTGGATATCCATAAATCGATGGGACCGGATGGAATGCACCCAAGGGTGCTGAGGGAGCTGGCAGAGGTCATTGCTAGGCCACTCTCCATCATCTTCGGTAAGTCATGGGCAACAGGAGAGGTGCCTGAGGACTGGAGGATAGCAAATGTCACTCCAATCTACAAGAAGGGCAAGAAGGAGGATGCGGGTAACTATAGACTGGTCAGCCTCACCTCCATCCCTGGAAAGGTGATGGAACAGCTTGTTCTTGGCACTATCTCTAGGCACATCAAGGATGAGGGGGTCATTAAGAGCAGTCAACATGGTTTTACCAAGGGTAAGTCATGTTTGACCAACCTTATTGCCTTCTATGAGGAAATAACTAGGTGGATAGATGATGGTAGAGCGGTAGATGTGGTTTATCTTGATTTCAGTAAAGCATTTGACACTGTCTCCCACAGCATCCTCGTAGATAAGCTGATAAAGTATGGGTTTGGTGATCAGGTAGTGAGGTGGATTGTGAACTGGCTGAAGGAAAGAAGGCAGAGAGTTGTGGTCAATGGGACGGAGTCTAGTTGGAGGCCTGTGACTAGTGGAGTCCCTCAGGGGTCGGTACTGGGACCGGTGTTGTTCAATATCTTCATCAGCGACTTGGATGAGGGTACAGAATGTATCCTCAGCAAGTTTGCTGATGACACCAAACTAGGAGGAGTGGCTGACACACCAGAGGGTTGTGCTGCCATTCAACGAGACCTTGATAGGCTGGAGAGTTGGGCGGGGAGAAACTTAATGAAATTCAACAAGGGCAAGTGTAGAGTTTTGCATCTGGGGAAGAACAACCCCATGTACCAGTACAGGTTGGGGGCTGACCTGCTGGAGAGCAGTATAGGAGAAAGGGACCTGGGTGTCCTGGTGGACAGCAGGATGACCATGAGCCAGCAATGTGCCCTTGTGGCCAAGAAGGCCCATGGCATCCTGGGGCGCATTAGAAAGGGGGTGGTTAGTAGGTCAAGAGAGGTTCTCCTCCCCCTCTATTCTGCCTTGGTGAGGCCACATCTGGAGTATTGTGTCCAGTTCTGGTCCCCACAGTTCAAGAAGGACAGGGAACTACTTGAGAGAGTCCAGCGCAGAGCCACAAAGATGATTAAGGGAGTGGAACATCTCCCTTATGAGGAAAGGCTGAGGGAGCTGGGTCTCTTTAGCTTGGAGAAGAGGAGACTGAGGGGTGACCTTATTAATGTTTATAAATATGTAAAGGGTGAGTGTCATGAGGATGGAGCCAGGCTCTTCTCAGTGACATCGAATGACAGGACAAGGGGCAACGGATGCAAGCTGGAACATAGGAGGTTCCACATAAATGTGAGGAAGAACTTCTTCACAGTGAGGGTAACAGAACACTGGAACAGGCTGCCCAGAGAGGTTGTGGAGTCTCGTTCTCTGGAGACATTCAAAACCCGCCTGGACGTGTTCCTGTGTGACCTGACCTAGGTGTTCCTGCTCTGGCAGGGGGATTGGACTAGATGATCTTTTGAGGTCCCTTCCAATCCCTAACATTCTGTGATTCTGTGATTCTGTGATCCATTCTTCATTGCCCTGGGCAGTTCTGATTCTTGCGCTGTAAAATAGTAACTGCCATATGATGCTGCCTGTTAACATCACACGGTTCAAATTATGGCCTGTTCTCACCCAGAATAAATCTCCTTGAGGTATGCACTTCACTTGTCCATCCTCCTGCATTATCCACCACGTGCACCTGGGTCCTTGAGCAAAGGCAGCCCCATGAGTGGGTTTGCCTTGGCTCGAGGCAGGAGTAACCCAGACTGTTTTCCCCAAAATATTCCTCACATGCACCACTGGGACTTTGTCTCCTTCTACAGTGTGGAGAATCTCCGACTGAGCGATGCCAGCTCGGTTGACAGACCCTCCCTTATTAACTAACCAAGTAGCTTTTGCTAAATGTCGGTCCCAGTTTTTAAATGTGCCATCACCCATTGCTTTGAGTGCGGTCTTCAGTAGCCCATTGCATCGCTCGAATTCTCCAGCAGCTGGTGGATGGTAAGGGATGTGGTATATCCATTCTATCCCATGCTCCTTAGCCCAGGTGTCTCTAAGGCTATTTTGGAAATGGGTTCCATTGTCCGACTCAATCCTTTCTGGGGTTCCATGGCGTCACGATATTTGCTTTTCAAGACCCAGAACACTGTTACGAGCAGTGGCATGGGGCACAGCATATGTTTCTAGCCATCCAGTGGTGGCTTCCACCATAGTGAGCACACAGTGCTTGACTCTGCGTGTTTGCGGCAGTGAGATGTAGTCAATCTGTCAGGCCTCACCGTATTTATATTTCAACCAGCGCTCTCCATACCACTGGCATCTTATCCGTTTGGCTTGTTTAATTGTGGCACATGTCTCACATTCATGGATGACTTGTGTAATAGCGTCCATGGTTAAGTCCACTCCTCGGTCACGAGCCCATTTATACGTCACATCTCGACCTTGATGGCCTGATGTATCATGGGCCCATCGAGCTAAGAATAATTCACCCTTGTGTTGCCAGTCCAGGTCCACCTGAGATATTTTTACCTTCGCAGCCTGATCCACCTGCTGGTTCTTTTGATGTTCTTCATTGGCCTGACTCTTGGGTACATGGGCACCTACGTGGCATAACTTTACAACCAGCTTGTATAATCAGGCAGCAATATCTCACCACAATGAGGCAGCCCAGATGGGCTTGCCTCTGCGCTGCCAGTTATTTTCTTGCCATTGTTTTAGCCACCCCCATAGGGCATTAGCAGCCATCCACGAGTCAGTGTACAGATAAAGCATTCGCCATTTCTCCCGCTCAACCATATCTAAAGCCAGCTGGATGGCCTTTACTTACGCAAACTGACTTGATTCACCTTCACCCTCGGCTGCTTCTGCAACCCGTCGTGTAGGATTCCACACAGCAGTTTTCCTACAAGATGACGGGATCCATTGGTGAACAAAGCATGCTGCTTCTCGTTTTCTAGTAGTTCACTGTATGGGGGGGCCTCTTCAGCGCACAGCACCTTTTCTCCTGGTGGCACTCTGAAATCATTGCCTTCTGGCCAGTCCATGATTACTTCCAGAATACCCGGGCGGTTGGGATTTCCTATTCTAGCCCACTGAGTGATCAGTGCAACCCACTTACTCCACATCACATCAGTTGCGTGGTGTGTGGATGGAGTCTTCCCTCTAAACATCCAGTTCAGCACTGGCAATCATGGTGCCAGGAGGAGCTGTGCTTCAGTGCCAACTACTTCCGAAGTGGCTTGAACTCCTTCATACACTGCCAGTATTTCTTTTTCAGTGGGAGTGTAGCGGGCTTCTGATCCTCTGTATCCTCAGCTCCAAAACCCTAAGGGTCGACCTCGAGTTTCCCCTGGAGCCTTTTGCCAGAGGCTCCAGGTAGGGCCATTCTCCCTGGCAGCAGTGTAGGGTATGTTCTTAACATCTTGACCCATCCGAACTGGCCCAAGGGCTACTGCATGGACAATTTCTTGCTTAATTTGTTCAAAGGCCTGTTGTTGCTCAGGGCCCCATTTAAAGCCATTCTTTTTCCAGATCACATCATGTAGAAGGCTCACAATATGACTGTAGTCTGGGATATGCATTCGCCAGAAACCCACCACACCTAAGAAAACTTGTGTCGCCTTTTTGCTGGTCGGTGGGGACACGGCTGTTATTTTGTTTATTACATGTAATGGGATCTGGTGACGTCCATCCTGCCATTTAATTCCTAGGACCTGGATTTCTCGATCAGGTCCCTTGACCTTGCCTCTTTTGATGGCAAAACCTGCTTTCAGTAGAGTTTGAATTACTCTCCTTCCTTTCTCAAAAACTTCTTCTGCTGTGTTACCCCATACAATGATGTCATCAATATACTGCAGATGCTCGGGCACTCCACCCTTTTCTAGTGCAGAGTGGATCAGTCCATGGCAAATCGTGGGACTGTGCTTCCACCCCTGGGGCAGTCGATTCCAGGTGTACTGGACACCCCTCCAGGTGAAAGCAAACTGTGGCCTGCACTCCACTGCCAACGGAATTGAGAAGGATGCATTGGCAATATCAACCGTGGTGTACCACTTGGCTGCCTTGGACTCCAGTTCATACTGGAGTTCTAGCATGTCCGGCATGGCAGCACTCAGTGGTGGTGTGACTTCATTCAGGCCATGATAGTCCACAGTCAGTCTCCACTCTCCATTGGACTTCCGCACTGGCCAAATAGGACTATTAAAGGGCGAGTGTGTCTTGCTGATCACCCCTTGGCTCTCTAGTTGGCCAGTCAGCTTCTGGATAGGGTTCAGGGAGTCTCAATTTGTACAATACTGTCGCTGGTGCACTGCTGTAGAAGCAACAGGCACCTTCTGGCTCTCAACCTTCAGCAGCCCCAAAATGGAAGGGTCCTCCGACAAGCCAGGCAGGGCAGACAGCGGTTCAGTTTCATCCGTCTCCACCGCTGCTGTACCAAATGCCCAGCGGTGCTCCCTCAGGTCCTTGAAGTATCCCCTTCTAAGATAATCCACCCCAAGGATGCATAGGGCATCAGGGCCAGTCACAATACGGTGCTTCTGCCACTCATATCCAGTCAGGCTGAGTTCAGCTTCAACTACAGTCTGTTCCTGGGATTCCCCCCCCATCACTCCAACAATGGAAATGGGTTCTGTCCCAATGTAATTGGGCGCAATTATGTTGCACTGTGCACCAGTGTCCACCAGAGCCTTGTGTTTCTGTGGTACTGATGTGCCAGTCCATCGAATCCACAGAGTCCAATAGACTCTGCTGTTCCTCTCCTCCACCTGGCTGGAGGCAGGGCCTCTCTAATCCTGAGCAAAGTAGCTGTCATTGGCATATGGGTCCAAGCTACTCACGTGGGCTACACTTGTATCATTGTCGGTGAAGTGCTGGGGTCTGAACCCCCAGCCCTGAATTAAGGTTGACATATGGGTGGTTCCCACAGCCCTTTAAGAGGAGGGGATGAGTTTACCTTTTGGCTTTCCTCCAGGGTGCAGCCGGCCTTGCAAGGAGAGCCCTCAGGTAAACAAGCCCCAGGTGCCCTGCATTTTGGTAACAAGTGCCAGGTGTCCTGTTTGGAGATAAAAGCTGGGCCCACTTGCAGGAAGGGTTGGAAAGTCTGTCTGTGGAGTGGACGCACTTCACAGAGTTTTCCTGTTGGGGAAGGACCTCCTGACCACTCATGCAACCGGATCGCAGTCAGGTCTGGCACGTACAAACGCGGGCTTTGTGGGGAGGCAACATGGGGTTACTTCGGTCATATGTAACTGCCTTGTTCTCCTGGTTGTCTCCCATCTTCTCTGTGGGTTATCTCGTGTCTCTGTTTGTTCCATCTGTTATGAGCGATATTGTGTCATTCCTGGGGTCGCTGGGGTTGATGTCTGTTATTCGTGATCTATCTGACTTGTTTGTACCCCCAGCAATCCTCTATATACTGACCCCTTTACGTGAAATAGAACCTATGTACTGGATTGTTGTTCTACTGCTGGCTGTGTCTTTTGTACTGGGCCTACTAATTGGCAAAACAAAATTGGCGACGAGGATGGCCCCGTCTGATGTTCCCGGTTGGGAAGATCCTGTGTACAGTTCGCTGGCTCTTGAATGGGTTAAATTTGGGGGGCCATGTGAACAGTGGGAGAAATGGTTGGCAGAGGCTGAACCACAGGATGTATTGGAAACTATTCACAAGTTTTCCGATAAGGCACGGGATGCTGCAACCTTCGGGAGACGGGGATGGATTTTGTTAACAGCGTATAAGAAACAGCACCAGCAGAAAGAACAGTTACTGGTAGAATGTTCCCACATGCGAGATCAGATTATGACTCTAGAAATGTTAAATAAGCTCCTTACTGACAAGCTGGACACTTGCCAAGCTGTGCCTGAGAAGGCTACAGTGCAAGTTGCCCAGTGTAAACGTGGGAAGAGAAGGGGGCACGCTAATCATAAGAAGGTCCACTCAGAAGTTGTAGAGGTGGATGTGCACTGTAATCCTGATGACTCGGATGATGATATTTGGTACCCTGCGGAGTCTAATGGGGCTGGTGCCTCAGATGACTCCGCAGATGCGAGACCAGTCATCAGGAGAAAGATAGAATTTTCCGAAAAACAGCCGCCGGTGAACAAACCCACAATGGAGGATTTTACACAGCAAGAAATTAATGATATCCTGGCACGATTTAGTCAGAGGCCAGGAGAGCCCCTGCTTGCTTGGATGGTACGTTTGTATGATCAGGGAGCATCAGGGGTTAGCCTGGACAACTTGGACTGTAAAAAGTTTGTGTCACTGAGTTTTGACCCTCTTGTGCAGGATGCATTTCGAAATAATGATCAGACTACCAATCTATTGGCTGTAGCTGCTGCAGGGTGCAAGGCAAAATACCCCCTAGAGAATAGCTGGCCAGGCTCTGACCGACCATGGTATACTCTGCGGGATGGTATACAACGGGTAAAGGAAGAAGGCATGAAACTGGCCATTCATGTGGGACATGTTGAGGTATTAATGCAGCTCAGATTGTCTGTGCCCATGAGAAATGCGATCATTAAAACTGCTCCACCGGCATATAAGAATGTTCTTGTGACTCTCCTACTTAGTGAAACAGGGAATCCCATTAGAGATGTAATTGAGAAAATGCAGCAGCTGGGTGACCTTGGAGACTGGGGCCCCCGGGAGCGTCAGGGGTATCGAGAATTCCGACGTCAACGGGGCCCCTGGGAGAGTACAGGGAATCGAGACACCCGACGCCGTAAAACTACCGAATATAGGATGTCTCGAGGACAAATGTTTAAACGTTTGCTAAAAGATGGTGTACCTCTCACTAAGATTGATGGTCTTGATACCAATGAACTATGGAGGATGTATAAACAGAGAGGGTTACAGAAACCCCGTAGGAAGGTGCAAAATTATCAGGCATATGATTCCGCAGCTGCTCAGCCTACAGCACCCCCTCTGGAACCTCAGCAGGACCCCGCCTCTGCTCGCGGCAGGCCCTCTGTTGCTCCAGAGAGGAACCACGAGTGGCAGCGGTACTCTGACTTATATCCCTCACAAGAAACTAGGCATTATAATTCTTTCTGAAATGTTGGCCAAGCTCCGGTACATTGGGCGCGGGAGGACCGGCGACCTCATGTGGAGCTACAGATATTCTGGAAAAAACGGTCCTCTCAGAGAGTAAAAGCTTTAGTGGATACTGGAGCGGAGGCCTCCTTAATCTATGGGAACCCTGAGAAATTCAAAGGGCAGTCTGTGATTATTACAGGGCTGGGCGGCAAGCAAATCGAGGCGGTACAAACCCAAATTAATATGAGAATTGGACACCTTCCGAAACGACAATATACAGTTATGATTGTTCCCATTCCAGAGTATATAATTGGAATGGATATTCTGAAGGGACTTACTTTGAATCTCCCTGATGGTCGGTACCAATTTGGAGTAAGGAATTATATCACTAATAAGGCAATTTTAGTTGGAAAGATAAAGATGCCTCCCGTTCAAATTCCAGCTGCGACCAAGGTCGTATCCATGAAACAGTACAGGATTCCAGGTGGGCATGAAGAAATTTCTCAAACGATGAAAGATTTACTGGCTGCAGGAGTTATAAAACCAACTACCACCATGTGGAATAGTCCAATCTGGCCAGTTAAGAAGGCTGATGGATCCTGGAGAATGACTGTGGATTATAGGGAACTGAACAAGAGCACCCCGCCTCTTGCGGCCGCTGTACCTGATGTGGTCACTTTGATAGAAAGAGTTCAGAGGCATCCTGGCACGTGGTATGCTGTCACCGATTTAGCCAATGCATATTTTACGATCCCAATTGCAGAAGAGCATTGGGATCAATTTGCATTCACATGGCAAGGGCGACAGTACACCTTTACCAGGTTGCCTCAAGGATGGGTGCATAGTCCAACTATTTGTCATAGAATAGTGGCTGAGCACCTGGATGAGGTACAGCTTCCCCCTCATATGCAGATTGTCCACTTTATTGATGACATTCTGATTCAGGGGAGCAATGAGACTGAAGTACAACAAATGCTCAAAGTGCTCCTAGTGCATATGAGGCAGAAAGGCTGGGAGATCAATCCAACTAAAATCCAAGGGCCGTCTCAGACAATCACATTTTTAGGAATCCATTGGCACTGTGGTCATCGAGAAATACTACCTAAGGCTCGGCAGAAGATCCTTGACTTTGCAACACCACGAAATAAGAAAGAGGCACAGAGATTTATCGGGCTGTTTGGTTTCTGGAGACAACACATTCCCCACTTGGGACAGATTTTGGCCCCATTTTACAGGGTGACCAGAAAGAAATATGAATTTGAATGGGGGAATGAGCAGCAGGCTGCCTTTGAATTAGCTAAAGAGGCTATTCAAAGGGCTTTAGACTTATGGCCCATGCAGGAAGGCAAAGTGGAACTGAACGTATTTGTAAATGGATCATATGCTAATTGGAGCCTCTGGCAAAAACAAGGGAGGAGAAAAGTCCCCTTGGGATTTTGGGGAAGAAAGTTGCCAGAGGCAGGGAACAACTACACGCCCTTTGAGAAGCAACTGTTAGCCTGCTATTGGGCCTTGGCAGAAACTGAACAGCTTACGATAGGCCACGAAGTGGCTCTGCGCCCTGAAATCCCTATTATGCAGTGGGTTAAAAGCTCCCCAAAGACCCACCGAATAGGGCATGCTCAGGAATCCAGCATTATAAAATGGAAATGGTACATTCAAGACAGAGCAAAGGTGGGACCTGGTGGTGTTGCTGCCCTTCATGAACAAATAGTGGCTGCCCCCATGCAGGATCAAGAGGTAAAGCCTGATCCTATAGTTGACCGGGAATCCCCTGTGCAGTGGGGGAAGACCCTGGATCAATTGCTACCTCTTGAAAGGGAACATGCATGGTTTACGGATGTGCCTGCTAAATATATAGGAGGGAAAAGGTTTTGGAAGGCAGTGGCTTATCACCCTCACACAGGAAAATTTTTTGAGACCACAGGAGAAGGGGAAAGTAGCCAATATGCTGAGTTATATGCAGCATATATGGCTTTAAAACAAGAGGATTTAGGGGAGTGTCATCTGTATACCGATTCTTGGTCAGTGGCTAATGGATTGGCTACCTGGTTGCCAACATGGGTAGCCAAGGATTGGAAAATTTATTCTAAGACGGTCTGGGGAAAGGAAATAATGAAGGATATTTGGGAACTAGTTCAAAGAACAAAGGTGACAGTGTTTCATGTCGACGCTCATAGCAACATAAATTCACTTGAGCGACTTTACAATTCTGTCACCGATAACCGGGCAAAGATTTCCCAAGCCGCACTGGAGTTCCCTCAGGAAAGGGACCATGAAGGCTTGGCGAAATGGGCACACCAAAAATGTGGGCATCTTGGGGAGAAGGCCATTTACAAGTGGGCCCAAGAGCGTGGCATAGTCATGTCACTGGACATGATTAAAACAATAATTGCCCAATGCCCTGTGTGCCAACACACTCATAAACGCCCGGTACCAAATATCGTAAAAGGAGAACTGGGAAGAGGGAAATTGCCAGGACAGATCTGGCAAATGGACTATATCGGACCTTTACCCCAGGACCGAGGGTGCAAATACATCTGCACTGCTGTAGACACATACTCGGGATATTTAATAGCTTATCCCTGCAAGAAAGCCACACACCATAGTACTACTTCCACCATAGATATAATGATTTTGTACTATGGGATCCCCTTACAAATCCAAACTGATAATGGGTCTCATTTTCAAAACAAATTTGTACAACAATATGCGGAGCAGCATAATATTCAGTGGGTCTTTCATAAACCATACTATCCACAGGCTGCAGGATTAATCGAACGAATGAATGGGCTATTGAAGGAGCAGTTAAAAAAGCTGGGAAATGGAAAGCTATCCCGATGGAGGACTAACCTCACGGATGCGCTCCATACCCTCAACAATAGGCCCATTGGGGAGATGGAGACGCCCTTGATGCGTATGACTACGCCCAATCTCCAGATACAGCCTTTAACATTAACCGAAACATTGATCTATTGGGAAATTGTCCCAGGTGCGATGGCCCCCTACCGGGCCACTCCAGAGGCTGCTGGGCTAGATCTCTGTGCATTAGAACTGGTAAAGATAAACTGGAGCCAGACAAGGGTTATTAACACCGGGATAGGAGTCCAGATTCCCCCAGGACACTTTGGTCTGATAACTGCTCGCTCAAACTTAGCCCTGAAAGGTGTTCACGTCATGGGAGGAGTGATTGATGCCGACTATCAGGGAGAAATTAAGGTAATCCTTTTAAATAATGGTGAAGAAGATTTGGCTATTCAACCCAAGGATAGAATAGCACAACTATTAATACTACCAATTTTGAAAACAACAGTAAGGAAGGGGGACCCACCCCAAGTTACTACTGTTCGTGGGGACAAAGGATTTGGATCCACCAACTTTAGTAATGGGGCAAAGGTATGGGTCCAAGGGCCGAGTGGGCCCCCTGAGCCAGCTGAAGTAATAGCTGTAGGAAAAGATAACACTGTCCTAATTATGAGACCTGGGCAGGAAAAATGGGAACATGTCCCCGCAAATAAGTGTTATTTGCGGGAATAACGAAATGGTATAGAATCTTGTACTGCAGATCTTGTACAGCGCCGCCGGAGTATGAGAACATCTACACTGAATCTGACTTCATGAACTGCAACGTAACGTACTGCTGAACTGCGCCAAGTAGATGAACTCTGCTCCAGACTACAACATACTGGAAATAGGACCGCACCTGATCTTCCAATGAAAAGACTACGACAGTGAAGCAACGACCGAGATGACTGCAGCAACATCTGCATCTAATGGACTGAGACTAATTCAAGATAAAGAAGAGACACTTGTACACCTACGGACGGTATAGAGGCTGTGGTCCACCCATATGTCAAAGGGCCGAATGAAGTGCTGGGGTCTGAACCCCCAGCCCTGAATTAAGGTTGACATATGGGTGGTTCCCACAGCCCTTTAAGAGGAGGGGATGAGTTTACCTTTTGGCTTTCCTCCAGGGTGCAGCCGGCCTTGCAAGGAGAGCCCTCAGGTAAACAAGCCCCAGGTGCCCTGCATTTTGGTAACAAGTGCCAGGTGTCCTGTTTGGGGATAAAAGCTGGGCCCACTTGCAGGAGGGGTTGGAGAGTCTGTCTGTGGAGTGGACGCACTTCACAGAGTTTTCTTGTTGGGGAAGGACCTCCTGACCACTCATGCAACCGGATCGCAGTCAGGTCTGGCACGTACAAACGCGGGCTTTGTGGGGAGGCAACATGGGGTTACTTCGGTCATATGTAACTGCCTTGTTCTCCTGGTTGTCTCCCATCTTCTCTGTGGGTTATCTCGTGTCTCTGTTTGTTCCATCTGTTATGAGCGATATTGTGTCATTCCTGGGGTCGCTGGGGTTGATGTCTGTTATTCGTGATCTATCTGACTTGTTTGTACCCCCAGCAGTCCTCTATATACTGACCCCTTTACGTGAAATAGAACCTACGTACTGGATTGTTGTTCTATTGCTGGCTGTGTCTTTTGTACTGGGCCTACTAATTGGCAAAACAGTCGGTCATGTGTTGTAAATTAGGATCTGAGGCTCATCTATGCTATTTGGGGGGCTGCCCTCTGGAGACTGCAGCAGCACTTCTCCTGGAAGGTCCTCCTCTTGCAATATTTTTGTTTTGCGGTTCCTGGACACATGCCTGTAGAGCTGACGTAGGCTTTCTATCCCAATTTCTCATGTCATCTCCATGCTCTCTTAAGAATAACCACAGGGTACCCCGTGATGTACGCTGTCTGTCTTGCACAGGCCTTTCAGGGGAGCGCTTTCTCTCCACAGCAGAAACATTTGTTGGCACTGACAGGAAGTGTGACTTTTCCTCCATTTGGGACAGCCTATCAAGAACTTCAGTGAGCAGTGCTGTGGATTTATCTGATGGTGTTTCCACAGCAGAGATGCCAGTCTGTGGGGACAAAGAAAGACTATCTGCATACTGCCTCCGTCAAGCATCCAGATCGTCTATTGTTGGTGCCTCATCATCTTTCCAGCTAAATAATGCCAGTGTATTGGCGTAAGATGGCAATGTGCTCAACACCCACTTATGCCACATGGGTCCAGTAACTCTAAGTGCATCTGGATCCACTGGCGCCTGAGGGACATCCACTGTAGCAAACATCAGCTCCCGCACAGCTATTTCTCTTAGATACTGCACACCTCTGTCAATGGTCACCCACTTGCTTGGCCTATACACAACATCATCGCAAAAGGGATATCTTTTTTTCACACTCAGTAAGAGTCGTCTCCAAAAACTGAGGGGCCTTGCTTCTCTTGAGAGACCTTTATCAGTGTTGACGTCCCTTGCTATCTGTCCCAGCTGCTTGGCTTCATTGCCTTCCAGTTTGACGCCCTCAGCTCTGTTATCCCAGCACCACAGCAGCCAAGAAACCAGGGGCTCGCCTTCATGATGACTATAATCTTTACAGATGTCTCGCAACTCACTAAGCGACAGTAGTGACTCCTTCCCCACCTGCTGTTCTCGTGTATTGTCTCTTATATACAGGGGTGGTTGGCACTGGCTGAGTATGCCAGGCAGCTGCACCATCCACTACTGGGGCAGGACTATCTGCACTACTTCCTGCGGGGTCGAGCTGACTATAGGGCCTGTGGCAGAAGATGTAGCAGCCACAGAACACCCAACTCTATGCCCCGGTTTCATTCTTAGCAGGATGAGAAACTGAAAAATATTGAGAATACCGAGTAACACAATTATAACTGTCAAAGCATCCCATGAGTGCTCCAGAGTTATGTTGCCCATCACCATGTCATATAGATCAGAATTTGGTGTAACTACAAATGAACTTACTACATCATATTCTAATGCTAAGAAATACAACAAGGCAACACCTCTAAGCCCACAGCAAAAAGCAATAAACAGTACAAATTTGAAAAGCAAGAGTGGTAAAACCGTCCCATTCTCAAAATTAATTCCAACACCAAATACCAAGAGTCCACCGAGGGACAATGCTGCCCACATCACCATAGTGAATGGATGAGTTATTGGGTGAAATCTCTTTAAACTTCAACCCTGGGTTTCACCCAGATGAGTTGTTTAATTTAAGGTTGAAACACACGTTGGGCACCAAATAAACTGTTTACGTTTAGCCAGTACTCAGGGCTAAACCTTAGCAGGTAGTCTGTCACCTGATGCTCCCTCCCCAACTGAGAGGGAGAATCAGGAAAAAAGGCAGAAGGCCCGAGAGTTGAAGTAGAAACAGATTTAATAGAATAACAAAACTGACACAATAATCGACATAAAGTAGGGAAGGTTCTACTCAGCACAGTCCTTGATATTGACAGCAGGAACAGAACACCACAAAAGAGGAGCCACAGTGGGAGGATGAACCCTACCCTCTGTGAGCTTCCCCATTTTATAATGAGCATGATTAGGTGGTATGGGATACACCTGTGAGTCAGCTGCCTTGATTGGATCTGTCAGCTGACTCAGGGCTACTCATGGCCTGACTGCATGGCAGGCCCGTGTGTCTGCGCCTGGGGAACCAGGAGAGTGCATTCTGCTATTGTGGGATGGATGCATTCTGGGATCCTGGGAGGGATCCATTCCAGGCTGGATGCATTATGCCATTATGGGATGGATGCATTCTGGGATCCTGGGAGGGATCCATTCCAGGCTGGATGCATTTTACTTTTCTGGGATGGATGCATTCCTGGATCCTGGGAGGCATCTATTCCAGACGGGTTGCATTCTGGGATCCTGAAAGGATCCATTTCAGGCCAGATGCATTCTGCTGTTCTGTAATGGATGCATTCTGGTACCCTGGTAGGGATCAATTCTAGCCTGGATGAATTCTGGAATGCTGGGACGAATCCATTCTGGGAGGATGCATTTTGCTACTATTGGAAGGATGTATTCTGGGATCCTGGGAGGGATCCATTTTGGGCGGGATGAATTTTGGTATTCTGATATGGATGCATTCTGGTATCCTGGTGTCGCGTGAAACAAATTTGGAATGAGATAGATATGTGCGTATGCAGCTGCCTATCACCATGGGTCTGTTCCACTGGCCTCCCCCAAGAACTGCCGTGAGACAGATGCACCAAGTTACAAAATAGGTGGTTTATTAAAGCAACAGATATAACAAGTTCGGAATAGCCACTCTTAAAACTGCTAAACTACAATAGCACTACTAATCAATGTTAATACTGCTAGCGATAATAATACAAAATACACCCGGGGATTTTCTAACCCATAAGGTGAAAGGCGCAATTCTTACCCAGAGAAGCGTCCCTGCCTGGGGTGGAGGATGAGACACAGCCCGTCGACTATGTCTGCGAGTACTTCTTTCCCGGCTACAAGGTTACTTCTCTCTCGGTAATTCTCTCCCAATTTAATGATCCTTTTCTCCATCTTTTATCCCCTAAACTGTGAGGCTCCCTCCCCTAGGGTGACATGTAGCATGATTTGGGTGGAGAGACGAGTGCTATAGTCATATATGTATAGCATGATCACTCGAAGCTTCATTAGCATATCCAGGGGTGTCAACTTTAATATGCATTTTGCGGGTAATGAGGCAAAGGTCAGTCTTCGGACACGTTAGCCTTCGAGGAAACAAAGCACTACACACGGTGCTCGTATCTTGCTGGCCAGAGCTGGAGGCCTCTCTCTCCACAGATCCCCCTACTCGGCTGTATCCTGTGATAAGACGAGCGAGCTGTCACTCCTCCGGGTTGCACAAGATTTAGCAAGGTCATTCATTAGAGTTCGGTTGTACGCAAGGCAAAGCTGTCCTCATTTCCCAAATTCCACATTATCCACCCCGTGATTATAGTCACTCGAATCAAAATCCCAAATCATCACGGAATCACGGAATATTCAGAGTTGGAAGGGACCTCCAGAGATCATCTAGTCCAACTCCCATGCTTTAAAGCAGGAACCCCTAGAGCACATCACTCAGGACTGCATCCAGGCGAGTCTTGAAAATCTCCAGAGAAGGAGACTCCACAACCTCTCTGGGCAGCCTATTCCAGTGCCCTGTCACCCTCACTGAAAAGAAGTTCTTCCTCATATTTAAATGGAACCTCCTATGTTCCAGCTTGTGTCCATTACCCCTAGTCCTGTCACTGGGAACCACTAGAAAAGAGTCTGGCTCCATCCTCCCTCAACCCCCCCTTTAGGTGTTTGTAAACATTAATTAAATCACCCCTCAGCCTTCTCTTCTCCAGGCTAAAGAGTCCCAGCTCTCTCAGCCTTTCCTCATAGGGGAGATGCTCCAATCCCCCAGTCATCCATGTTGCCCTCCACTGGACTCTTTCCAGTATTTCCCTGTCTCTCTTGAACTGGGGAGCCCAGAACTGGACATAGTATTCCAGTTGCGACCTCACCAGGGCAGAGAAGAGGGGGAGAATGACCTCCCTTGACCTACTGGCCACACACTTCCCTATGCAGCCCAGGGTGGCATTGGCCTTCTTGGCGGCAAGGGCACATTGCCGGCTCATGGATAATTTACTATCTACCAGGACTCCCAGATCCTTCTCCTCGGAACTGCTTTCCAGGAGGTCCACCCCTAACCTATACTGGTGCCTGGCATTCTTCTTCCCCAGGTACAGCACCCTGCACTTGACCTTAGTGAACCTCATGAGGTTCTTCTCTGCCCAGCCCTCCAGCCTGTCCAGGTCCCGCTGGATGGCAGCACAGCCCACTGGAGTGTCAGCCACCCCTCCCAACTTGGTATCATCAGCGAACTTGCTGAGGATACACTGTCCTCTCGTCCAGGTCATTGATGAATATGTTGAACAAGACTGGACCGAGTACTGACCCCTGGGGGAAACCACTGGTTACAGGCCTCCAACTCAACTCTGCTCCATTAATCACAACCCTCTGTGATCTGTCACACAGCCAGCTCTCGATCCACCTCACCATCCCCTCATCTAACCCACACTTCCTGAGCTTCCTAATGAGGATGTTATGGGAGACAGTGTCAAAAGCCTTGCTGAAGTCAAGGTAGATGACATCTGCTGCTCTCCCCTCAACCAGCCAACCAGTTATAACATCATAGAAGGCTAGCAGATTGGTCAAGCATGATTTACCCTTGGTAAATCCATGTTGACCACTCCCAATAACTTTCTGTTCTTCAACGTGTTTGGGGATGACCTCCAGAACGAGTCGCTCCATTACCTTCCCAGGGATGGAGGTGAGGCTGACAGGCCTGTAGCTTCCTGGGTCTTCCTTCTTGCCTTTTTGTAGACTGGAGTGATGTTGCCCTTCCTCCAGTCTTCAGGCACCTCCCCTGTTCTCCACGACTTTTCAAAGATGATGGAGAGTGGCCCAGCAATAACATCTGCCAGCTCTCTCAGCACTCATGGGTGCATCCCATCAGGGCCCATGGACTTATGGATGTCCAGTCTGGGCAAGTGGCCTCTAATGCAGTCTTCCTTTATCGAGGGAAAGTCTTCATCTCTCCAGACCTTCCCTCTTGCCTCAGCAGAAGATCCTTGACTTTGCAATTCCACAAAATAAGAAAGAGGTGCAGAGATTTATCGGGCTGTTCGTTTTCTGGAGACAACACGTTCCCCATTTAGGACAAATTTTGGCCCCATTATACAAGGTAACTAGGAATAAATTCGAATTCAAATGGGGAGATGAGCAGTCGGCTGCCTTTGATTTGGCTAAAGAGGCTGTTGAAAGGGCTTTAGACTTATGGCCCATGCAGGAAGATGAAGTAGAACTGAACTTATCTGTAAATGGGTCATATGCTAATTGGAGCCTCTGGCAAAAACAAGGGAAGAGAAAAGTCCCCTTGGGATTTTGGGGAAGAAAGTTGCCAGAGGCAGGGAACAACTACACGCCCTTTGAGAAGCAACTACTAGCCTGCTATTGGGCCTTAGTAGAAACAGAACAGCTTACGATAGGCCACGAAGTGGCTCTGTGCCCTGAAATCCCTATTATGCAGTGGGTTAAAAGCTCCCCAAAGACCCACCGAATAGGGCATGCTCAGGAATCCAGCATTATAAAATGGAAATGGTACATCCAGGACAGAGCAAAGGTGGGACCTCGTGGTGTTGCTGCCCTCCATGAGCAAGTAGTGGCTGCCCCCGTGCAGGATCAAGAGGCAAAGCCTGATCCTGTAGTTGAATGGGAATCCCCTGTGCAATGGGGAAAGACCCTGGATCAATTGCTACCTCTTGAAAGGGAACATGCATGGTTTACGGATGTGCCTGCTAAATATATAGGAGGGAAAAGACTTTGGAAGACAGTGGCTTATCACCCTCACTCGGGAAAATTTCTGGAGACCACAGGAGAAGCGGAAAGTAGCCAATATGCTGAGTTATATGCAGCATATATGGCTTTAAAGCAAGAGGATTTAGGGGAGTGTCACCTGTATACCGATTCTTGGTCAGTGGCTAATGGATTGGCTACTTGGCTGCCAACATAGGCAGCCAAGGACTGGAAAATTTATTCTAAAATGGTCTGGGGAAAGGAAATATGGAAGGCTATATGGGAATTGGTTCAAAGAACAAAGGTGACAGTGTTTCATGTTGATGCTCACAGTAATATAAATTCACTTGAGTGACTTCAATTCTGTCACCGACAACCAGGCAAAGATTTCCCAAGCCAGACTGGAGTTCCCTCGGGGGGGGGACCATGAAGGCTTGGCAAAATGGGCATACCAAAAATGTGGGCATCTTGGGGAAAAGGCCGCTTACAAGTGGGCCCAAGAGTGTGGCATAGTTATGTCGCTGGATATGATCAAAACAATCATTGCCCAATGCCCCGTGTGCCAACACACTCATAAACGCCCGGTACCAAATATCGTGAAAGGAGAGCTAGGAAGAGGGAAATTGCCAGGACTAATGGATTACATCGGACCTTTACCCCAGGACCGAGGGTGCAAATACATCTGCACTGCTGTAGACACATACTCGGGATATTTAATAGCTTATCCCTGCAAGAAAGCCACACACCATAGTACTACTTCCACCATAGATATAATGATTCTGTACTATGGAACCTCTTTACAAATCCTAACTGATAATGGGTCTCATTTCCGAAGCAAATTGGTGCAACAATATGCGGAGCAGCATAATATTCAGTGGGTCTTCCATATACCATACTATCCACAGGCTGCAGGATTAATTGAACGGCAGAACGGGCTATTGAAGGAGCAGTTAAAAAAGCTGGGAAATGGAAACCTATCCCGATGGAGAACTGATCTCACAGGTGCGCTCCATACCCTCAACAATAGGCCTATCGGGGAGATGGAGATGCCCGTGATGCGTATGACTACGCCCAATCTGCAGATACAGCCTCTAACGGCAACTGAAACTTTGATTTACTGTGAAATTGTCCTGGGTGCGATGGCCCCCTACCGGGCCACTCCAGAGGCTGCTGGGCTAGATCTTTATGCATTAGAACTGGTAAAGATAAATCGAACCCAGACAAGGGTTATTAACACCGGGATAGGAGTCCAAATTCCCCCAGGACACTTTGGTCTGATAACTGCTCGCTCAAACTTAGCCCTGAAAGGCATTCATGTCATGGGAGGAGTGGCTGATGCTGACTATCAAGGAGAGATTCAAGTAATCCTGCTAAACAACGGTGAACAAGATTTGGTTATCCGATCCCACGATAGAATGGCACAACTACTAATATTACCAGTTTTATAAACAACGGTGAGAAGGGGGGACCCACCCCAAGTTACCACCATTCATGGGGACAAAGGACTTGGATCCACCAACTTTAGTAATGGGGCAAAGGTATGGGTCCAAGGGCCGAGTGGGCCCCCTGAGCCAGCTGAAGTAATAGCTGTAGGAAAAGATAACACCATCTTTATCATGAAACCTGGACAAGAAAAATGGGAACACGTCCCCGCAAATAAATGTTATTTGCGGGAATAGCTAAACGGTGTAGAGTTTTGTCTTGTAGATCTTGCGTGGTGCTGCTGGGGGTGTGAGAACACCTATGTGAAGAAAATGTGTACTGAATTTGACCTTGTGCTTCAGTGGGCAGCGTGTGCCTAGCAGACTGCAATGTGTTTTGTTGCTGAACTGTGCCAAGTAGATGAAATCAGCTCCAGACCACAGTCAACCTGGTTTATCGTAGCATTCTGGAAATGTGACTGAACCTGATCTTCCAATGAAAAAGACTGTGACAGTGAAAAATATGAAGCAACGACCAAGATGACTGCAGCAGCGACTGTAGTTGATGGACTGAGGTTAAATGCAAGATAAAGAAACATGCCTGTACACCTAGGGGATGGTATGAAAGCTGTGATCTACCCATATGTCAAAGGGCCAAATGAAGTGCTGGGGTCTGAACCCTGAGCCCTGAATTAAGACTGACATATGGGTGGTTCCCACAGTCCTTCAAAAGGAGGCGATGAGTTTGCCTTTTGGCTTTCCTTCAAGGTGCAGCTGACCTTGCAGGGAAAGCCATTGGGTAAATGAGCCCCAGGTGTCCTGCATTGGGTAAACGAGTGCCAGGTGTCCTGCTTTGGGGATAAAATCTGGGACCACTTGCAGGAAGGGTGGAGTGTCTATCTGTGAAGTGGATGCACTTTGCAGAGTTTCCCTGTTGAGGAAGGACCTCCTGACTCTCCCTGCAACTGGGCCCCGGTCAGGTTTGGTACTTGTGAACATGGGCTCTGTGGAAACAACATGAGTTTGCCTCTATCCTATGTTATTAGCCTCTTGGCTTGGCTGTCTCCCATCTCTTCTATGGGAGACTTTATTGCTTTGTTTGCTCCACCGGTTGTTGGTCGTGCTGTGTCGTTCCTGGGGTTGCTGAGGTTGATGTCTATTATGTGTAATCTGATTGACTTGTTTGTACCCCCAGCAATCACCCATGTACTGACCCTTTTGTATACAACAGAATCTGGTTACTGGTTCGTTCTACTGCTCGCTGCATCCTTTGTACTAGGCTTTGTAATTGGCAAAACAGGCCCATAGACTTAAGCATATTCAGTTTGGCCAAGTGGTCTCTAACCCAGTCTTTCTCTATCGAGGGAAGGTCTTCTCTCCAGATCTTCCCTCTTGCCTCCAAGATCTGGGATTCCAGAGTGACCACTTTAGTAGTGAAGACCGAGGCAAAAAAGGCATTCAGTGTCTCTGCCTTTTCTGCGTCTTCCACCACCAGGGTGCCCGCCTTGTTCATCAGTGGGCCAACACACTCCCTAGTCTTCCTTTTTCTATTGAGTTACTGAAAGAACCTCTTCTTATTGTCCTTCACCATAGCGGCCAAGTCGAGTTCCACTTGAGGTTTGGCCCTTCTAATTTTCGCTCTGCACAGCTTCACTGAATTTGGTGCTCCTCATAAGTTGCCAACCCCCTTTTCCAAAGGCCATGTACTTTCCCTTTGTTCCTGAGGTCCAGCCAAACCTCTTTATTTGGGCAGGCTGGCCTTCTTCCACACTGGCTCATTTTTTAGGACCTGGGAATGGCCTTCACCTGAGCTTTTAAGAGTTCCTTCTTGAAGTATGCCCAGCCATCCTGGCCACCTTTGACCTTCAGGACTGCCTCCCAAGGGACACTCTCAACCATGCTCCTAAGCAGGCCAAAGTCTGCCCTTTGGAAGTCCGGGGTGGCTGTTCTGTTGGCTCCCCGCCTTGTTTCCCCAAGAATTGAGAACTCTATCGTTTCATGGTCACTCTGACCAAGACGACCTCCAGCCTTTACACCCCCCACAAGACCTTCTCTGTTAACAAGTAGCAGGTCCAGTAGGGCGCTGTCCCTAGTTGGCTCCCTTACCAGCTGTGTTAGGAAGTTGTCTTCCACGCTCTCTAGGAACCTCCGGGACTCTTCCCTCTCTGCTGTGTTATATTTCCAGCAGACATCTGGGAGGTTGAAGTCCCCCACGAGAACAAGGGCGAGTGATCGTGAGATCTCTGCCAGCTGCTTATAGAATATTTTGTCAGCCTGTCCATCCTGGTTTGGGGGTCTATAACAGACTCCCACCAAGATGTCTGCCTTATTGGCCTTCCCCTTAAGTCTTACCCATTAACACTCCACGCTGTCATTCACATTTTTGAGTTCAAGGCATTCAATTTTGTCTCTAACATAGAGTGCCACCCCACCACCTCTCCTTCCTTGCCTTTCCCTTCTGAAAAGTTGGTAGCCATCAATCGCAGCACTCCAGTTGTGTGAGTCTTCCCACCACGTCTCTGTGATGGCAACTATATCATAATTTTCCTGCTGCACCATGGCCTCCAGCTCCTCCTGTTTGTTGCCCATTCTGCGTGCATTTGTGTAGATGCACTTCAGCTGGGCTAATTGCCCCACCACATTTTTGGGGGGACAAGCCCTAATTCCCACCTGACCACTCTCAGACTCTTCTGTGGCTTCCAACCTATCATTACCTCTCATGTCTCTGCTACTACTTGAATCACCATCCCCTACCTTCACTGAGACAGCAGACTGCAAGTGCTTGCCTCACTATTACCCACAAGCACTGGCATGTGGTTCCTAGGCATCACTTTGTTTATTCTGGTTCCACCCCTGTCCCCCTTCAAACCTTGTTTAAAGCCCTTGCAATGAGTCCTGCTAGCTCTTGTCCTAGGATCCTTCTCCCCCTTCGGGTTAGACTTCCCTCACCTTTTGCCAGCGTGTCTGGTGACCTGAAGATCAACCCATGTTCAAAGAAACCAAAGTCCTGCTGGTTGCACCAGCCTCAGAGCCAGGAGTTAATCTGCTGACTCTTCCTGTTTACCCCCTCATCAATCCCTGCTACTGGTGGGATGGAACAGAACACCACTTGTGTTCCCAGTCCCTTAACCATCCATCCCAGGCCCCTGAAGTCTCTCTTCATTGCCCCTAGACTTCTGCTGACTGCCTCATTACTGCCTACTTGAAAGATCAGTAAAGGGTAGTAATCTGAGGGCCAAACCAGAGTAGGGAGCTTTTTCCATATATCCTTAATCCTGGCCCCAGGGGGGCAGCTGACTTTCCTAAGAAGTGGGTCTGGCCTGCATATAGGGCCTTCCACTCCCTTTAGAAGCGAGTCACCTATGACTAGGACCCACCTTCTTTTTCTAAGCAAGGAGGTTTTGATGCAAGGCATGGTCTGACTTGGCCTCAGTGACACCTCCAAGTTTGGTGAACCATCACCCTCATCCCTGGTTGGTTCCCCTTGCAGAACATCCTATCTATTTTGCAGGGTCACCTGGGGAGCTGGGACAGTTACCCTAGGGACACACTTCCCACACCGCTTTCACAATGCAGGAGCTTGTCACCATTGCTCACTGTCTTGTGATCCATCACGCTCGACCAGGCGAAGAGGTGACAGGGTGCTCTCTGCATCATGAGCCCCACCTGACTGCTGGGCCTCGTTCAGGGAGGCTAAGTCATGACACCAACAGTCTATTTCCCTCTCACACTCCCTGATACTCCTCAGCCTCTCCACTTCCTCCTCACCTCTGCCACCATGCATAGCAGATCACTGATCTGCTCGCACCTCACAGTCATTCTCTCTGCTGTACTCCAACAGGCTCAGGCACTCCCTGCAGCCGGAAATCTGGACCTCCACATGACTAAAGGAGAACTCAGCCTTGGTTTCCGAAGTCCTCCTGGCGTCATACTCACATAAAATCAATTTTGGGTGTATTCCTCAGGTTAAGCTTCTCTTCCTGCACTACAGGACACACTTGCAACTCTCTATCGCAAGAAACCATACTCACTTGATGAATGAACATCCGGGTCAACATAGATTTGACACAAGCCAATATCATACAGAAAACACTAACTACAGTGACTACAATAATCACTGACTGCAATAAAGAAGCAAGCCATCCTGAAAGTGAAAATCCCAATCTTTGCAATAGCTTATTCAACCAGGTTGTTTCCATCCCTGTTCTCAACTCATGGCTGGCCTTTGCTACACGTTTTATGTGATCTAGTTGTTCATCGAGATCTTGAGTCACATTTGGTATATGAACACAACAAGTATCATATACCAAATCTAAATATCTACACACTCCATTTTCATGCAGCAGTAACAGATCTAGTGCCAGTCTATTTTGCAGTGTCATCTTTGAGGTTGCCTGCAGCTGTACATTTAATTTTTCTAGTCCAACCTGAGTTGCATTAGCCAATGCTTCAATCTGTCCTGTAAGGTTGTACAACATCATGCGATTTTGGAAAGCCATTATCTGGGGTGTAAAGATGGATTCCAAAGTCCATCCAACTATGGTTCCAGTGACTGGGTGCTGCCAAGGGTCCTCTGCTTCTCACTTGATCTGCCCCCATAGCCGTGGGTCCACAGTTAGCCAGTACTCAGGGCTAAACCATAGCAGTTGGTATATCACCCAAGGCTCCCTCCTCAGCTGGGAAGAATTGGGGGAAAAAAGGAGAAGGCCCCATGAGCTGAAGTATAGACAGATTTAATAGAATAACAAAAGAAAAGCAACAATCCACACAAAGCATAAAGGGTTATGCTCAGCCTGGTTCAATGCCCATAGCAGGAACAGAGTACCACCAACAAAGAGCCTCAGGGAGAGGAAGAACTGCACCCTCACTCAGCTCCCTCCTCTTATAATGAGCATGATGAGGTGGTATGGGATACACCTGTGAGTCATCTGACTTGATTGGAACTCTCAGCTGACTTGGGGCTACTCATGGCCTGCCTGCATGGCTGGCACATGAGTCTATGCCTGGGGAACCGGGACACAGTGGCACTAGATGTTTTCACCAGAGAGGACAGTGTGTCAACAGTCCCAATGCGTGTTGTCATGGGCCTTCTACTGACAAATCAGTTGTCCATGTTCCATCACTACTAAACCAAACAGTGCATCCCATAGACGGCAATGTTAGCTTCTTACAATTTATATAGGCATCATTACCCATGAAATGGGACCAGGTGTCATTGATGGAGGTGGTGCATTTACAGCAAATACAACCCCAGCGAAGGGCTCAAGCTATGGGGCCCAATTTTTGAATTTCACTGTTGTTGCTATGGCAATTGTAAATTTTGGTACAGTTCCAATTATAGCATTTTGGGTTGACAGAAAGGGAAATCTTAAAATTGGTGTATACATCAACAAGGGTATTTGATAGTCCAATGATCCCATCCCAATCAATGTACCAGTCAGTGGTTTGCATGTAATGCCATTCACCTGTTTGAGGTGCTTCCCATATTTGGGGTAAGTTTCGTCAAGTCCTCTTGTCTTTGTGAAGTCTTACTCAAGTCGTCGTCGAGTAGTCTTGTCTTCGTCAAGTCCTCTTCGTCTTGCATTCCTCAAGTCCTCTTTTCTTCATCAAGTATTCTTCAAGTTCTCTTGCCTTCAAGTCTTCCTCATGTCTTCTCTGCGTCAAGCCCTCGTCAAGTCCTCTTGTCTTCGTCAAGACTTTGTCAAAGCCTCTTGTCTTTCTCAAGTCTTCCTCTAGTCTTTCTCAAGTCTTCCTCTAGTCTTTCTCAAGACTTCTTGTCTTCATCAAGTCTTATCGTCTTCGTCAAGTCTTTGTGAAGTCTTCAAGTCCTCTTGTCTTTGTCATGTCCTCTTGTCTTCGTCACGTCTTTGTCAAGTCTTCTCTTCATCAAGTCCTCGTCAAATCCTCTTGACTTTGTTAAGTCCTTTCATCTTCGTCAAGTCTTACTCAATTCTTCGTCAAGCCATCTTCTATTCGCCAAGTCCTCTTGTTTTCGTCAAGTCTTCGTCAAGTCATCTTGTCTTTGTCAAGTCCCCTTGTCTTTGTCAAGTCTTCATTAAGTCGTTGTCAAGCCCTCTTGTATTCGTCATGTCTTCATCAAGTCTTCCTGTATTTGTCTTGTCCTCTCGTCTCCGTCAAGTGTCAGTCAAGCCCTTTTGTTGTCGCCTAGTCCTCATGCCTTCATCAAGTCTCTCTCAAGTCTATCCCAAGTCCTCTTCTCCTTGTTAAGTCTTCATCAAGTCCTCTTTTCTTCATTAAGTCTTCTTGTCTTCAAGTCCTCTTGTCTATAACAGGCCTTCTTCAACTCCTCTTTTCTTGGTCAAGTCTTCCTCTAGTCTTCGTCAATCCTCTTGTCTTCCTCTAGTCTTCTTCAAGTCCTCTTGTCTTCATCAAGTCGTCGTCAATTCTTCCTCAAGTCCTCTTGTCTTCCTCAAGTCTTCTTGTCTTCATCATATCTTCATGAAGTCCTCTTCCTTCTCAAGTTCCCCTGATTTTCGTCAAGACTTCTTGTTGTCTTCAAGATATTGTCAAGATATTGTCAACTCCTCTTGTCTTTGTCAAGTCTTCGTCAAGTCCTCTTGTTTTCGTCAAGCCCTCTTCTCTTCGTAAGGTCTTCCTCAAGTCCTCTTGTCTTCGTCATGTCCTCTTGCCTTTGTAAACTCCTCTTGTCTTCATCAAGTCTACGTCAAGTCCTCTTGTCTTCATCAAGTCTTGCTCAAGTCCTCTTTTATTCGTCGACTCTTCAACCAGTCCTCTTGCATTCAAGTCCTCTTGTCTTCGTCACGTCTTAGTCAAGAATTCTAGTACTTGTCAAGCCCTCGTCTAGTCTTTTTCAAGTCCTTCTCATGTCCTCTTGTCTTCCTCAAGTCTTCTTGTCCTGGTCAAGTCTCACTCTAGTCTTTGTCAAGTCCTCTTGTCTTCAACAAGTCATCATCAAGTCCTCCTCAAGTCCTCTTGTCTTCATCAAGTCTTCGTCAAGTACTCTTGTCTTAGTTAAGTCTTCTTGACTATGTCAAGTCTTCCTCTAGAATTTGTCACGTCCTCTTGTTTTCATCGAGTCTTCGTCAAGCCTCTTTTCTTCCTCAAGTCTTTGTCAAGCCCTCTTTTCTTCCATAAGTCTTCTTGTCTTCGTGATATCTTCATCAAGTCCTCTTAGCTTCACAAGTTCCCCTTATTTTCATGAAGACCTCTTGTTGTCTTCGAGATACTGCAAGACCTTGTCAACGCCTCTTGTCTTTGTGAAGTCTTCGTCAAGTCCTCTTGTTTTTGTCAAGTCCTCGTCAAGTCTTCATCAAGTCCTCTTGTTTTCATCAAGTCCTCTTCTCTTCGTCAGGTCTTCCCAAGTCCTCTTATCTTAGTCAGGTCCACTCTTTTTTGACCAGTCCTCTTATCGTCGTATAGTCCACTTCTCTTTGTCAGGTCTTCCTCAATTCCTCTTGGCTTTGTCAAGTCCTCTTGTCTTTGTAAACTTCTCTTGTCTTTGTCACGTCTTCGTCAAGTCTTCTAGTCCTTGTCAAGCCCTCGTCTAGTCTTCGTCAAGTCCTCTTGTCTTCATCATGTCCTCTTGTCTTCGTTAAGTCTTCTTGTTCTGGTCAAGTCTCCCTCTAGACTTCGTCAAGTTCTGTTGTCTTCGTCAAATCTTCGCCAAGTCCTCTTGTCTTTGTCAAGCCCCCTTGTCTTTGTCAAGTCTTCGTTAAGTCGTCGTCAAGCCCTCTTGTATTTGTCATGTCTTCATCAAGTCCTCTTGTCTTTGTCAAGTATTCTTCAAGTTCTCTTGCCTTCAGTTCTTCCTCATGTCTTCTTCTCTTCGCCAAGTCCTCGTCAAGTCCTCTTGTATTCGTCAAGTCTTCGTCAAGTCCTTTTGTCTTTGTCCTGTCCTCTTGTCTTTGTCAAGTCCTCATCAAGTCCTCTTGTCTTTGTCAAGTCCTCTTGTCTTCGTCAAGGCTTTGTCCAGTCCTCTTGTGTTCTTCAAGTCCTTTTGTCTTCATCAAGTATTCCTCAAGTTCTCTTCCTTCCTTGTCTTTCTCAATTTTTTTTCTCTACGTCAAGCCCTCACCATGTCGTCTTGTATTTGTCAACTCTTTGTCAAGTCTTCTTGCCTTCGTGAAGGATTTGTGAAGTCCTCTTGTGTTTGTCAAGTCCTCTTGTCTTCATCAAGTCTTCGTCATGTCTTTGTCAAGTCCTTATGTCTCCCTCAAGTCCTCCTCAATTCCTCATGTCAATGTCAAGTCACCATAAAGTCCTTCTGTCTTCGTAAAGTCCTCTTCTCTTCGTCAGGTCTTCCAAAATTCCTCTTGTCTTCATCAAGTCTTCTTCAAGCCCATTTTCTTGGTCAAGTCTTCCTCTAGTCTTTGTCAATCCCCTTGTCTTCCTCAAGTCTTTGTCAAGTCCTCTTGTCTTCATCAAGTCCTCTTGTCTTCGCCAAGTCTTCATCATGACTACTCGTTTTCAAGTCCTCTTGTCTTCGTCAAGCCCTCTTGTCTTTGTCAAGTCCTCTTGTCTTCCTCTAGGCCTCTTGTCTTCATCAAGTCTTCTCTTCTCTTCTTCAAGTCTTCCACAAGTCCTCTTGACTTCATCAAGTCTTCCTCAAGTCCTCTTGTCTTCATCAAACCCTCTAGTCTTCTCCAAGTCCTCTTGTCTTCGTCAAGGATTCGTTAAGTCATCTTTACTTCGTCAAATCCTCTTGTCTTCGTCAAGCACTATTGTCTTCATCAAGTCATCATCAAGTTCTCTTCCCTTCTAGTCTTTCTCATGTTTTCTTATCTACATAAAGCCCGCTTCATATCCTCTGGCATTCGTCATATCTTCGTCAAGTCTTCTTCACTTCCGCAAGTCTTCATCTAGTCTTCCTCAAGTTTTCTTGTCTTAGTCAAGTCCTCTTGTCTTGTCCAAGTCTTCCTCTTGTCTCTATCAAGTCCTCGTGTCTTGTTCAAGTTTTCGTCAAGTCCTCTTGTTATTGTCAAGTCCACTTGTTTTCCTCAAGTCTTCATCAAGTCCTCATCAAGTCCTCATGTCTTCATTATGTCCTCATCAAGCCTTCGTAAATTCCTCTTGTCTTCGTCAAGGCTTTGTCAAGTCCTCTTGTGTTCGTCATGTCCTCTGGTATTCGTCAAGTCTTCGTCAAGTCCCCTTGTCTTCGACCAGTATTCTTCAAGTTCTCTTGTTTTCAGTCTTTCTCATGTCTTCTCTTTGTCAAGTCCTCATCAAGTCCTCCTGTATTCGTCAAATCTTCGTCAAGTCCTCTTGTCTTCGTCAAGCCCTCGTCTAGTCCTATTCTCTTAGTCAAATCCTCTTGTCTTTGTCAAGTCCTCTTGTCTTCGTCAAGCCCTCTTGCCTTCGTCAAGCCCTCTTGCCTTCGTCAAGCCCTCATCTAGTCCTATTCTCCTAGTCAAATCCCCTTGTATTCATCAAGTCCTCTTGTCTTCGTCAAATCTTCATCAAGTCCTCTTGTCTTCGTCAAGTCTTTGTCATGTCCACTCGTATTCGTCAAGTCCTCTTGTCTGCATAAAGTCCTCGTGTCTTCATCAAATCTTCTAGTCTTCGCCAAGTCCTCTTGTCTTCATCAGGGATTCGTTAAGTCCTCTTGTCTTCGTCAAGTCCTCTTGTCTTCATCAAGTGTTCACCAAGTCCTCTTGTCTTCATCAAGCACTATCATGGCAAGCAATCACATAAAGGCCAATAAACCTTGTGAAAGGTACTTTAATGGAGTTAAAACCCGGTTTATATAGACAGAGCACTAAATCACAAGACTCTTCTAACTACAGACTGGCTAATAGCACTAGTGCAGTATAAATTGATTTGTGACCTTAAACCATGCATTTACACCGTCACTCCTTTTCCAACTCCCTGTCCTGCTTCAGCATCCGGGTCAGGCTCGAAAGTTGGATTTCTCACATGTCCATTGCTTGCTAAAACTCCCCCAACAAATCCCCCTTCTTAATTTTGAGCAATCCAAACTAATGATGGGGACAATGAGGAAGTTATGACGGTGAGTTTCTTCATATTCTCTCTTAATTGCTGCAGTTGCTTATGAATAGAGAAAGAGTGATTAGACAGATTCATGCAACACATTCCATCTAAATCTTTACAACCTTAACCTAAGGCTAATAACAGAAAAATTTCACAGCGGTTCTTATTTTACTACACAGCATGCCTAACACTATCTAAATCTTCAGTTAATTCTGTCTGTCCCTTTTTAAACAGGTTTTCTATCCCTACACGCGGTCACGCATTATCTAATTTGCTAAAGGACTCTAGCACAAGGCAAACATGCAACTCAGTTCAGCTCCCGTTGGTTCTTGAGTTCTTCTCACTCAGTGTCCAATTGGTCACTCTTATCTGATCGCTCCTGCAAGCAGTCATTGCTCTTTCTTATTTTTTTTTCCTCTGAAGTAGCTTCTAGATTGTGGCTACGTGCCTAGGCCACCATCCCGTATGGCTGGTTCACTATATGGTTATTCTCTTTTAAAATACATTCCTACAATTCCCCCTTTTTCTTCTTGAGCCAGCCATACGATCTTCATGGTATCTTTAATCATGCTTGTTACCTTTTCGAAAACACAAAGTACAATCATTAATACAATAGCGACCAATAATAGGTGGAATTCAGTAATAGGTGGAATTAACAAAGAAACAAAGTCCCCCACAGAAGAGATGGAGACAACCAAGTCAATAGGCTGATCATATAGAAGTAGTCCCATATTCTTTTCCCACGAAGCCTCCCTTTGCAAATGCCAAACCTGACCGGGGCCCAGTTGCGGGGAGAGTCAGGAGGTCCTTCCCCAACAGGAAAACTCTGCAAAGTGCATCCACCTCACAGACAGACACTCCACTCCTTCCGCAAGTGGCCCCAGCCCCCGTCCCCAAAACAGGACACCTGACATGCATTTATCCAATGTGGGGCACCTGGGGCTTGTTTACCCAAGGGCTCCCCGCACAAAGCCAGTCCCACCTTGAAGGAAAGCCAAAAGGCAAACTCATCCCCTCCTCCTTAAAGAACTATGGGAACTATCCATATGTCAGCGTAGGACATGTGCGGATCTGTTTCTGACATCTATGGTGTTAAAATAGCCTCTTATTAGGAATTGACTTCTTTTTTGGGGGTGAGACAACTGCCTAATAACTGTCATTCAGTAACAAAATCAATATAAACTTATTTTTACAAACCCCTTAAACCATTTTTGACGAATTATAACACTCTGATTATTTATGTACAAAAAAAGGTCGCGAGACTCGGCCATTGATAAACAAAAGGATTATTTCCCATTCAATTTGCCCATGTTACCCACATGTTCTGTCTGAGATTAATAGCGTGGGGAACATAGGAGGCTTCTAACAATTTATTTTGATGGTAAAGCCTTTACAGACGAGTCTTGGCACTGCGGCTCCTTCCATGGTTTTACCCATCTAGAAGGAATCCAACGGAGACCTTCACCTGCGAGCAAACACATATATCCTCTTCCAGTTAGTTTCACTTCAGCTGGTCCTTCCCAAAGTCCCGTGCTGAGATTTTTATACTGCACCAAAATTTTTTGTTGTTCATCTAACCCGGTTTTTAAAACTGCACTATGAATTTCCATAGGTGGATCTTTTCTTTCTCCTGTGAGACGCAGGTAATTTGGCACATACACAGATTTAGCTAATTTTTCTGCTGGTGTACTGGGCTGTCCCCCTTTTTGTTTTTGGAGCAAATTTTTCAGTGTTTGCTTGTCCTGTGGGGGAGTGAGGAATGCCAGTGGTGTGCTGAATACCCCAAGCGAGACAAAATTGTTGAAATCTACGAGAGGTATATGCAGGGCCATTGTCAGTCCTGAGGGATAATGGGACTCCTAAAACTGCAAAACTGGAATATGGATGTTTTTCAACATGTTTAGCAGTGTCTCCACTTTGAGCTGTCGCCCACACAGCCATAGAAAATGTGTCAATTACAACACGGACATATTTCAATCTGCCAAACTCTACAACATGTGTCACATCCATTTGCCACAGTGGCAAGGGCCGCAGTCCCTTTGGGTTGACCCCAAGGCCAACTCCAAACCCTATTTTCTGACAGGCTGGACAGGACTTCACGATCCCTTGTGCATCTGTCAAAGGCAGATGAAATTGTCGTGCTGACATTTTTGCTGATTGGTGGAAAAATGCATGGGAATTTTTTGCTTGCTCGAAAATATTTACAGGTGGACCAGTCCAAGCTGGAGCTACCAATTGATCAGCCTTATTGTTTCCAATGGCCAATCCTTCAGTCATCAAGTGACTGTGAATATGGGTGATGAAATATGATTGACGTCTGTCATTTAAAGTCAACGATAATTCTCACAACAGCTCAGCAAGCAGCTTATTCGAGACCTCACGAAGCATAGCCCTGTCAATGCACCGCACTACTCCAACCACATAGAGAGAGTCTGATACAATATTCAGTGGTGGATCATTCCAATGTTGAAATGCCCATATTACAGCTCGGAGCTCTAACGTCTGCAAGGAGTCTATAGTCCCTCCCTGGATGATGTGACTCTTCCATTGACCAGGCTCCTTTTCCCAGGTGACTCCTGCCTTTTTAGTTTTCTTTCCTGCATCGGTGAAAACAGTGATACCGTCTTCCGGTGTTTCAGACTGACACGGCTGTTCCTCAGAGGTCTGGTTTTGCAGCATAGGGATCATGCGGTGAGCAGGATAAACATTTGTGAGGAGACCCGTGTAATCTGCGCAGGCAATTTGCAGAGCAAGAGAATTTCTCATGAGCCATTCTAAATATTCCTGAACCAATGGCACAATAATTGATTGTGGATCCGCTCCTGCTAATTCTTGAATTCTAGATCGTCCTTTCATAATTAATTGCGCAAGTATTTCAATTCAGGTCACAACGGTTTTTCTCTGCCTCATTGGAGAAAATATCCACTCTAAAATGCATAAAAGATTTGGCCCTTCCTGCATCCATTGGATGATGAGGGCAAGTGGCCAATCTCTACCTTGTTGTGAATTGACAATCATAAGGACAAAAGGATACTGAGGATTAAACCGAGCTGCATGACACTGAGATATTTTGTCACTGATTTTGCTCAATGCACACTGCTGTTCAGGACCAAGCTCATGTTTCTTGTTAGCTTGAGTAGAGGTGCCTAATAACTGAATTAAAGGTTTAAAATCATCATTTGTTAGACCACAGATACCTCTTACCCACTGAATATCGCCAACCAGCTTCTGGATATCATTGAGCGTTCTGATGTCTGATTTGATTTCTAATTTTTGTTGTCTGACACTACTTCCTGTGATGATCCAGCCTAAATATTTCCAAGGTGGTTGCTGCTGAATTTTTTCAGGGGCAATTTTTAACCCCCTCTTTTCTAATTCTCTGGTCATCGCTATTAAAATGGTTTCTTTTTGCAAATGTTTTCCAGCAATTAATATATCATCCACATAGTGATAAATTACCAATTGCGGATATTTCTTTCGAATTGGTCCTAAGGCCCAGGCAACAAATGCCTGGCACATGATAGGAGAATTTTTCATGCCTTGAGGCAAGACCAGCCAATGATATCTTTCTGCCAGTTCGGCCTTGTTAACAGAGGGAACCAAAAAGGCAAACTTTTCTACATCGTCTTTACACAGTGGAATTGTGAAAAAACAATCTTCCAAGTCAATAATCAGTAAATCCCAGTCCTCGGGTAGCATAAGAGGAGATGGCAAACCCGGCTGCAAGGATCCCATATTTTCCATGACTGCATTAACCGCCCTTAAGTCATGCAACAATCCCCACTTCCCACCTTTCTTGGGAATAGTGAAGATTGGTGTGTTCCAGGGGCTATTTGAAGGAGCAATATGTCCTGCTTTTAATTGCTCCTCTACTAATTCTTTGACTTTTAGCAGCCTTTCTTGTTTAAGCGGCCACTGATCTATCCATACTGGTTCTTCTGTTTTCCATTTCAATTTCAGGACTGGCTGCTCGGCAACGGCCACCACCAAAAAGTCTGAGTTACAATTTGAGCTCCCATTTGACTTAGGAAGTCTCTGCCAATAAGTGTAATAGGTACATTCATGATATAGGGTCTGGTAGTAACTATTACACTGTCAGGAAACTGAAATGCAATCACCTCTTTGCTAATTTGAGTTGACTGCATTCCGCCAATCCCATAAATACCGGATGGGGCAAAAACTGTAGGCCATGTATCAGGCCACTGTGATTTTGAGATGATTGTCACATCAGCCCCTGTGTCAGTTAGCATCTTTGTCTGTTTTTTCTGGCCATTTTTAGCTATCATGATTATCACACATTCAGGTTTTGCTTTTGCTATGTCTAAAGATAAGTATACTTGCGGCGATCCTGTTGAGCCGAATCCCCCGTCTCCTCGTTCTGCTATACCCGGTTGAGGAACACAATATTTAAAAGGAACCAATTGAGCTATGCAGCTGCCTTTTGGAATAAAACCAGGTGGTGTTAACGAATAGACCATTGTTTTTACAATTCCTACAAAATCAGCATCAATTACTCCAGGCAAAACAAAAGTACGCCGTCTAGAGGTTGAAGATCTCCCTAACAATAAGGCACTAAGACCATGACCTAATGGCCCTTGAATATTGCTATCTATTAGACACACTCCAGTGTCTTGCAGAGTGACGTCTACGGCTGTTTCCACATCCACTCCGGCACTTTCAGCTGTTGCGGAGGGAATGGTATCGAGGCATCCCTTTGCTGTTGGGATGCTACTCAAGCCCCCTGCATTTGTGTCATCACGCAAGAGGGTGTGGCGCTCCTGTTCCTGTTTCACTTACCTTTACCATTGCATTCTGATGTGTCATGGCTATCCTTTTGACAATGAACACACCATTTTGATTTTTTTAAAGCTTTACATTGGCTTTTCCAATGACCTAATTTGCCGCAATTAAAACACCACTTTTCTTTTTTCTCTTTACCTCCCTTTTTTGGTTTTAACAAGGGGGCAATGACACCTTTCACAGTAGGAGTGATAGTTCCTTGCAAAGCAGCAGCAACATAGGCCGTATTATTAATTTGCGTGGTGCGTTCAGCCAGTTCAATCATATCAGCCTCCTCTGAATGTTTTGGTAGCGTCCCTAAGACCCATTTGGTTTTTTCATTGGCATTATCAAAGGCCAGCATTTTAAACATTTGCTGTTTCATGGCCTCATTAAAGCATGCATTTACACCGTCACTCCTTTTCCAAATCCCCGTCCTGCTTCAGCATCCGGGTCAGGCTCAAAGGTTGGATTGCTCACATGTCCATTGCTTACTAAAAACCCCCCAACAATTGTCTTCATTAAGTCATCATCAAGTTCTCTTCCCTTCTAGACTTTCTCATGTTTTCTTATCTACGTAAAGCCCGTTTCATATTCTCTTCCATTCGTCAAATCTTCGTCAAGTCTTCTTGACTTCCACACGTCTCATCTAGTCTTCCTCAAGTTTTCTTGTCGTAGCGAAGTCCTCTTGCCTTGTCCAAGTCTTCCTCTTGTCTCTGTCAAGTCCTCGTGTCTTGTTCAAGTTTTCGTCAAGTCCTCTTGTTATTGTCAAGTCCTGCCCACCCCCCAACCACGCTCCTTTTGAAATCTTGCAATGATTTTCTCCTCCTCCTCCCTCAGTCTCTCCCACTTGTAGTTGTCCATTTCTAACTTTTCCAGCTTCTCCAACAGTTCTTGTGCCCAAACAGTTCAGCCACTGCTAAGATCAGGTGGCTTGGCGGGGGAGGTGGGCGTGGGTGGTGTAGAAGGAGGTAATGGTGGATACTGTGGCTGCTCACTCAGGTGAGGTGGTTTAGGTGGTGGGTTAGATGTTTCAGGAACGTTTGGTTCAGGCGGTGGCGGGGGGTGGCTGCGGCGGAGGCACGGGCCATTGCTTGTCTGTGTCCATCGCCTCTTCTTCCGTCCCACACACCTCTCCCAACGGGGCGCCGCTGGAATGCAGGGGGGAACGGAACAGGCATTCGGTTGAACACTCTGATTCCGGCAGGAAACGCTCCCGGTGGCGAGGGCCCTGAAGCCGCAAAAGTTCCAGCTGCTTCCGCAGTGCACGGGGGGGGAGGGGGCAGGGGGGGAGGGGGGGGGAATGCCGATCGAGCCACTCTGCTGCGCTGGGCACGGCCCCGTCGCCGCCCGCTGCTGCCTGCTCATCCTCCGTATCTTGTAAAGTTGTTAAAATCAACCGCCAAGCGGTAGCTAACCCTTTTAAGTCTTTCTCTTCTCTACTGACCGCCTCCCATAGGCACTTCCCGATTTCTTCCCATGTCTCAGTTTTAAAGGCATCTTGAGGCTCAGCAGGGAATCCATGTTCCCGGCACCAAATTAACAGCCTCCGGAGCAGTAAGCTCATCGTGTTTAATTCCTCTCTTAGAGAGAATATGCTGGAGGAGCTTAATAACCACTTCTTTTTCTTTATTAAGCGTGTTCCCCATCTCCTCCCCAACTGCTCACCTTCTGCTGGTGAGATTCCTCCCAAGTCGTTCGGTCAGCGTGGAATATTTGCATGCTTCTTTTCCATGCTTTCCTCCATTGCTGATCTCATCCCACAGGCTTAGACCTATGGCTTCCCAGGTGTACAACTCAAACGCTGTGTTCACACCGGATATCAAATTTCTGTCCCATGCCCACTGCAACAGACCCTTTAGGGCTTGTGTGTCATATAAAATTCCTCTCACAGAGAGCATATGTTGGAAGAGCCTAACTACCACTTCCTCTTCTTTGGTATGCGTAGACCCCATTTCCTATCCAACCACTCACTAGCCTTTTAGTGAGATTCAGAACAGGACCCGTTGTCCTCCGGTGCACACTGTCTCCATCCGCTGGGCACTGCGGAATGTTTGTCGCCGGGGCAGCGACAACTTTCGGTCTGCTTTCCACCCTCTCTGTCTGCTTCCTTCAAGCTGACAGTATCAGCTTCTAGCAGTGGTCCTGAGGGTCCCTGTTCGGGTGCCAGTTGCGAGAAACCATGGCAAGCAATCACATAGAGACCAAAATGATCTTGTGAAAGGCACTTTAATGGCATTACAAACAGGTTTATATAAATAGAATACCAGATCATGCAACTTCATCTAGCTACCGATTGGCTAATGATACTAGAGCGAAGCATAGATTGGTTTACAGCCTTAAAGCATGCGTTTACATCGTCACTCCTTCTCCAACTCCCCATCCTGCTTCAGCATTGGGGACTTGCTTCTCTCACTGACTTCCTCATTTGGTGTCCTTGGTTCGTCCTTGACTAAGGCCCTTAAGGCCTATAGCTCAGACTCAAAGTTTAGATTGCTCACATGTTCTTTGCTTGCTAAAAATCCCGCAAAAGTCAAGTCTTCAAGTCCTCTTCTCTTCACCATGTCTTCGTCGAGTCTTCATGAAGTCTTCGTCGAGTTCTCTTGTCTTAGTCAAGTCCTCGTCAAGTCCTCTTGTCACTGTCAAGGCATCGCCAAGTCCTCTTCTCTTTGTCAGGCCTTCCTCAAGCCCTCTTGTCTTGGTCAAGTCTTCCTCTAGCCTTCATTAATCCTCTTGTCTAAGTAAATTTTTCATCAAGTTCTCTTGTCTTCGTCAAGGCTTCGCCAAGTGTTTGTCAAGTCCGCTTGTCTTTGTGAAGTCCTCTGGTCTTTGTCAATTTCTCTTGACTTGGTCAAGTTCTCTTTTTTTGTCAAGTCTTCTGGTCTTCATCAAGTCTTCTTGTCTTCATCAAGTCTTCATGAAATCTTCGTTGAGTTCTCTTGTCTTCGTCAAGTCTTCTCTCAGTCAAGTCTTCCTCTAGTCTTCGTCAATCCTCTTGTCTTCCTCCGGTTTTCGTCAAGTCCTCTTTTTTTTGCCAAGTCTTCCTCAAGTTCTCTTATCTTTGTCAAGTCTTCGTCAAGTTTTCTAGTCTTCGCCAAGTCCTCTAGTCTTCGCCAATTCCTCTCGTGTTCGTCAAGTCGTCTTCTTTTCGTCAAGTCTTCAAGTCCTATTGTCTTAGTCATATCCTCTTGCCTTCAGCAAGTCCTCTTGTCTTCGTCAAGTCTTCGTCAAGTCCTCTCGTATTCGTCAAGACATCGTATTTTGTCAAGTCTTTCACAAGTCCTATTATATTAGTCATATCCTTTTGTCTTCAACAAGTTCTCTTGTCTACGTCAAGTCCTCATCAAGTTTTCATCAAGTCCTCATGTCTTCGTCAAGTCTTCGTCAAGTCCTCCTCAAGTTGTCTTGTCTTCGTCAAGTCTTTGTCAAACCCTCTTTTCTTTGTCAAGTCCTCTTGTCTTCCACAAGTCCTCTCGTGCTTTTCAAGCCCTCTTCTTTTACTCCAGACCTATTGTCTTCATCAAGTCTTCCTAGGGTCCTCTTGACTTCATCAAGATTTCGTCAAGTCCTCTTGTCTTCATCAAGTCTTCGACAAGTTTTCAAGTCATCTAGTCTTTGCCAAGTCCTCTCGTCTTCATCAAGACCTCTTGTCTTCATCAAGTCTTCCTCGAGTCCAATTGTCTTACTCATATCCTGTTGTCTTCCACAAGTCCTCTTGTCTTCGTCAAGACCTCTTGTAGTCCTCAAGTCTTCCTCAAGTCCTCTTGTATTTGTCAAGTCCTCGTCAAGTCTTTGTCAAGTCCTCTTGTCTTCATCCAGTCCGCGTCAAGCCCTCTTTTCTTCGTGAAGTCCTCTTGTCTTTAGCAAGTCATCTTGTGCTTTTCAAGTCCTCCTGTTTTCCTCCAGACCTCTTGTCTTCATCAAGACTTCCTCAAGTCCTCTTGTCTTCGTCAAGTCTTCCTCAAGTCCTATTATCTCACTTAAATCCTCTGCTCTTCGACTAGTCCTTTTGTCTTTGTCAAGTCCTCGTCAAGTCTTCGTCAAGTCCTCTTGTCTTGGACATGACTTTCTCTAGTCTTCGTCATTCCCCTTGTCTTCCTCAAGTTTCATCAAGTGTTTTTCAAGTCCTCTTATTTTCGTCAAGTCTTCTTGTCTTTGTCAAGTCTTCGTGAAGTCTTCGTCGAGTCCTCTTTTCTTCGTCAAGTCCTCTTGTCTTCATCAAGTTCTCTTGTCTTTGTCATGCCCGCTATTCTTCGTCAAGTCTTTTTCTTTTGGTCAAGTCTTCTTCTCTTGGTCAGGTCTTCCTCTTGTCATCATCAATCCTGTTGTCCTCCTGAGGTTTTCGTCTTCTTGTCTTCGTCAAGCCTTCAGCCACTCTTCCACTTTTTCTCTTGTCTTGGCCAAGTCTTCATTAAGTCTTTGTCAAGTCCACACGTATTCGTCAAGTCGTCTTGTCTTCCTCTAGGCCTCTTGTCTTCATCAAGTCTTCCTCAAGTCCTACAGTCTTCGTCACGTCCTCGTCATGTCTTCGTGAAGTCCTCTTCTCTTTCTCAAGTCCTCCTCAAGTCCTCTTGTCTCCGTCAAATCTTCTCCAAGACCTCTTGTCTTCTTCAGATCTTCATCAAGACCTCTTATTTTCTTCAAGTCCTCGTCAAATCCTCTTGCCGTTGTCAAGTCCTCATGTTTTTGTTAAGTCTTCCTCAAGTCCTCTTGTCTTTGTCAAATCTCTCTGTCTTGGCCACGTCTTTGCCAAGTCTTCGTTAAGTCCTCTCGTATTCATCAAATCCTCTCGTCTTCGTCAAGTCCTCTTGTCTTCCGCCAGGCCTCTTGTCTTCGTCAAGTCTTCCTGAAGTCCTCTTGTCTTTGTCAAATCTCCTTGTCTTGGCCACTTCTTCGCCAAGTCTTCGTCAAGTCCTCTCGTAATCGTCAAGTCCTCCTCAATTCCCCTTGTCTTCGTCAAGTCTTTAAGTCCT
The DNA here is from genome assembly GCA_028020825.1 of Podargus strigoides. Taxonomy (NCBI): domain Eukaryota; kingdom Metazoa; phylum Chordata; class Aves; order Caprimulgiformes; family Podargidae; genus Podargus; species Podargus strigoides. The sequence continues at coordinate 34,850,002 of CM051662.1, forward strand.
CTTGTCTTCATCAAGTCTTTGTCAAGCCCTCTTTTCTTCATCAAGTCCTCTTGTCTTTAAGAAGTCCTCTTGTGCTTTTCAAGTCCTCTTCTTTTACTCCCGACCACTTGTCTTCATCAAGTCTTCCTAGAGTCCTCTAGTCTTCGTCAAGTCTTTGTCATGTACTCTAGTCTTCGCCAAGTCCTCTCGTCTTCGTCTAGTCCTCTTCTCTTCTTCAAGTCTTCCTCAAGTCCTATCGTCTTACTCATATCCTCTTGTCTTCAGCAAGTCCTCCTGTCTTCATCATGTCTTCGACAAGTTTTCAAGTCATCTAGTCTTCGCCAAGGCTTCTCATCTTCGTCAAGACCTCTTGTCTTCATCAAGTCTTCCTCAAGTCCTATTGTCTTACTCATATCCTCTTGTCTTCCGCAAGTCCTCCTGTCTTTGTCAAGTCCTCGTCAAGTGTTCGTCAAGTCCTCTTGTGTTCATTAAGTCTTTGTCAAGACCTGTTGTCGTCCTCAAGTCTTCCTCAAGTCCTCTTATATTTGTCAAGTCCTCATCAAGTCTTCCTCACATCCTCATGTCTTCATCCAGTCCTCTTGCCTTCGCCAAGTCTTCGTCAAGTCTTCGTCAGGTCCTATTGTCCTAGTCAAATGCACTTCTCTTCAACAAGTCCACTTGTCTTCGCCAAATCCTCGTCAAGACCTCTTGTCTTCCGCCAGGCCTCTTGTCTTCATCAAGTCTTCCTCAAGTCCTCTAGTCTTTGTCAAATCACCTTGTCTGGGCTACATCTTCACCAGGTCTTCATCAAGTCCTCTCATATTCGTCAAGTCCTCTTGTCTTCGTCATGTCCTCTTCTCTTCCTCCAGGTCTCTTGTCTTCGTCAAGTCTTCCTCAAGTCCTATTGTCCGAGTCAAATCCTCTTCAAGTCTTCATCAAGTCACCTTGTCTTCGTCATGTCTTCATCAACTCCTCTAGTCTTCGCCAAGTTATCTTATCATCTTCAAGTCTTCGTCAAGTCCTCTTTACTTCGTCGAGTCCTCTTCCTTCGTAAAATCATCACCATGTCCACTTGTCTTTGTCAAGTCCTCTTGTTTTCAACAAGTCCTCATGTCTTCAAGCCCCAGTCAAGTCTTCGTGAAGGCCTCTTGTCTTCACCAGGCCTTTGTCAAGTCCTCCTCAAGTCCTCTTGTCATTGTCAAGTTATCGTCAAGTCCTCTTCTCTTCGTCAGGTCTTCCTCAAGCCCTCTTGTCTTGGTCAAGTCTTCCTCTAGTCTTCGTCAATCCTCTTGTCTTCCTCAATTTTTCGTCAAGTTCTCTTGTCTTTGTCAAGTCTTCGTCAAGTGTTTGTCAAGTCTTTTGTACTTGTAAAGTCCGCTGGTCTTTGTCAAGTCTTCTTGACTTGGTCAAGTTCTCTTTTTTTGTCAAGTCTTCCTGTCTTCATCAAGTCTTCTTGTCTTCGTCGAGTCTTCATGAAGTCTTCATCGAGTTCTCTTGTCTTAGTCAAGTCTTCGTCAAGTCCTCTTGTGTTCCTCAGGTTTTCGTCAAGTCCTCTTGTCTTCGCCAAGTCGTCCTCAAGTCCTCTAGCCTTCGTCAAGTCCTCTTGTCTTCACTGTCTTCCTCAAGACCTATTGTCTTAGCCATATCCTGTTGTCTTCAGCAAATCCTCTTGTCTTCGTCAAATCCTCTTGTCTTCGCCAAGTCTTCCTCAAGTTCTCTAGTCTTCGTCAAGTCGTCGTCAAGTCCTCTAGTCTTCGTCAAGACCTTTTGTCTTCGTCAAGTCCTCCTCAAGTCCCCTTGTCTTCATCAAGTCTTCAAGTCCTCTTATCTTCATCAAGTCTTTGTCAAGCCCTATTTTCTTCGTCAAGTCCTCTTTTCTTTAACAAGTCCTCTTGTGCTTTTCAAGTCCTCTTCTTTTACTTCCGACCTCTTGTCTTCATCAAGTCTTCCTAGAGTCCGCTTGTCTTCGTCAAGTCTTCCTCAAGTCCTACTGTCTTCGTCAAGTCCTCGTCAAGTCCTCGTCAAGTCCTCTTGTTTTCATCAAGACTTCGTCAACTCCTCCGCTAGTCCTCTTTTCTCTGTCAAATCTCCTTGTCTTGGCCATGTCTTCACCAAGTCTTCATCAAGTCCTCTCCTATTCATCAAGTTCTCTTGTATTCGTCAAGTCCTCCTGTCTTCTGCCAGGCCTCTTGTCTTCGTCAAGTCTTCCTCAAGTCCTATTCGTTTAGTCAAATCCTCGTCTTGTCTTCAACAAGTCCTCTTTACTTCCTCAATTCCGCTTGCTTTGTCAAATCATCACCAAGTCCTCTTGTTTTCAACAAGTCCTCAAGTTTCAAGTCCTACTCAGGTCTTCATCAAGGCCTCTTGTCTTCATCAGGCCTTCGTCACGTCCTCCTCAAGTCCTCTTGTCATTGTCAAGTCTTCCTCTAGTATTCGTCAATCCTCTTGTCTTCCCCAATTTTTGTCAAGTTCTCTTGTTTTCGTCAAGTCTTCGTCGAGTGTTTGTCAAGTCCTCTGGTCTTTGTCAAGTCTTCTTGACTTGGTCAAGTTCCCTTTTTTTGTTAAGTCTTCTTGTCTTCATCAAGTCCTCTTGTCTTCGTCAAGATTTTGTCAGGTCCTCATGTCTTCATCAAGTCTTCGACAAGTCCTCAAGTACTCTTGTCTTTGTCAAGTCTTCGTTAAGTTCTCTAGTCTTCTCCAAGTCCTCTTGTCTTCATCAAGTCCTCTTGTCTTAATCAAGTCTTCCTCAAGTCCTCTTTTCTTCGTCAACTCCTCTTGTCTTCAACAAGTCCTCTTCTGCTTTTCAACTCCTCTTCTTTGAAACCAGACCTCTTGTCTTCGTCAAGTGTTCCTCAGGTCCTCTTGTCTTCGTGAAGTCTTCATCAAGTCCTCTTGTCTTCATCAAGTCTTTGTCAAGTCCTCTAGTCTTCGCCAATTCCTCTCTTCTTCATCAAGTTCTCTTGTCTTCAAAAAGTCTTTGACAAGTCCTCAAGTCCTCTCGTCTTCCTCAAGTCCTCTTGTCTTGGTCAAGTCTTCCTCAAGTCCTATTGTCTTAGTCATATCCAATTGTCTTCAGCAAGCCCTCTTGTCTTCTTCAAATCTTCGTCAAGAACTCTTGTCTTCGTCAAGTCTTCCTCAACTCCTATTGTATTACTTAAATCCTCTTCAATTGGACTACTCCTTTTGTCTTCATCAAATCCTCCTCAAGTCCTCTTGTCATTACTGCATTTTTTCCATGGTGGTTGCTTAAACATAATATTTTACTTTCTTGACTATATGGTTTCTAATTACAGACAATGCTGGGCCTCAGCTGCTTGTGCCACCTGCTCACTTCATGTACTTTAGCTGCTGGTGCCACCTGTTTGTTCTGTGTGCTTTCTGTGGTTACTAAAGCAAAACACAGTCACTCCCTCATATGATTCGATTAGGCCTAACTTGATTTTAGCTAAACTAAAATCATCAAATCATCAAAATCATCAAAATCTGATCAGATTGGTAACATTTCTCCCCTTTGAAAGTATTGATAATCATACTCAATACTTGTACTTATTTATAGTGTGATTTCACGGAACCCCGTGTTGTCGTATGATGGTGGATCTTTTGATGGTTGTCTTGCTACTTCTTGTATAATCATCCGATTAAATTCTGTTTTTCGAGTCAATTGCCGTTCCAAACATTTGTATGCTAGGATGAGTGCTAGAAATACCAATGACAGAATGATTAGAGTCCCAATCAATGATTTTATTCATGAACTCAGTTTCATTCCTAATTCACTGAAAACCATGGCAAGCAATCACATAGGGACCAATATGATCTTGTGAAAGGCACGTTAATGGCGTTACAGCCCGGTTTATATAGACAGAGCACCAGATCACGAGACTCATCTAGCTACCGATTGGCTAATAGCACTAGCGCGAAGCATAGATTTATTTACAGCCTTAAAGCATGCGTTTACACCGTCACTCCTTTTCCACCTCCCCGTCCTGCTTCAGCATCCGGGTCAGGCTCAAAGGTTGGATTGCTCACATGTCCATTGCTTGCTAAAAAACCCTCAACAATGCTCCTTTAGCAGTAGGATATCCAGTGCCATCCTATTCTGTAGAGCCATTCTTGATGTAGCCTGCAACTGTATATTCATTTTTCTGAACCCTCTGCATGTCACATTTGCCAACTGTTCAACCTGTCCAGTCAACTGGATACAATTACTCTCTATTTCTATAGGATGCTATAGGATTTAGGAGAGATTCTAACACCCATCCTGTTTTCACCCCTGCTCCTGGATCATTCCAGGTTTCATCATCTTCTTTTCTTCTTTCTGATCTTTTTAGTCGTGCTATGTGGAAATTTTCTTGACTTCCCTTGAAGGGAGCTCTTTTCCATATAGGGCATAATGTAGGCAATCCTAATGTTATTTGTTTAACTTTTCCGTCAATGTTTAAATGAGTGGTCCACGTGCCATCACTCATTACCCAGACTAAATGCCCAGGGCTAGGAATTGCATACCTTTGGCAACTAACTTTCCAGAGACTAGTTACGTTCAAATTATTTTCTCGTCCCCGACATAAGCGCCCAAATTTTAGAGCCGCAGCTAGAGGGGGTATGTGTTGAAATGCTTGGTTCACTGTACTACAATTATATATTTGTTTACACTGCCACCAAGGAACTACTTTTTCTTTTTCTCCTGTAGATGTACTTTTATCTATTACAATTGAATTTGTTGAAAATTTTAGTCCGTCCCATGTGAAACACCATGATGTCTTTGCCATGTACTGAAATTGTAAAAGTATGCTTGTAGACCAAATGGATTTCCACTTCTCTTCTAGTCCTGTGGTTCGATTAGCTTTTTCACATTCCCATTTTATGATTGTTCTAGATACATTTCATTTTATTTGTTCATCATAAGAACAATATCCTCTATTTCTATCATTACACGTTGGCCCACTATAAAGAAAACGCATTTGGCTTGCTGGCTCTCTTGATTCAAAAACAGAATATGGTAACTTGTGACAATCTTTTTTTTTTTCCCTGGAAACTTACATCTCTTTCTAATATTTTCTACTTTTTCTTGCCATTCAACTACCAGCTTCTGCTTACAGTGGGTAGTCTCATTTTTTTCTCTACTGTAGTCAGATTCATTGTTAAAATTCCCCATGGAATTGATTCTCCAACTGCTCGTGGAATTGGCAGGCAAGCAGTAATTTGTGACACATTTTGTAATTTTGCAAATTCTTTGATCAAACCTACTGTTAAATTTTCTTCTTGCGTTTTGTCTGGTACTGATATTACTTGTTCTGTGTCTGGTTCCCCACTTGTTTCTCATCTTTTCTTTATTACTTTTTTATCTTTCACCTGTAATTGTCTCTCTACACCTTTTCTCCAGTCATTCAAATCACAGGTTTGAATCAGAGTGTTATTGATTACTCGTGCTAACTCTGGTAACGAACTTACTTCCATTCAGGTTTCCACCATCATAGAGTGTAACAAAAAAAAAAAATTCAGATAATTCATCATGTTTCAATGTCAGTTTTAAAGCCTCTGGATCTCCAATCACTCTCGAGTTTGAGGATGGTGCTTTCTTCACTCTGGTATAATGGATCCAAGCATCAGATTCAGCGATCTTGTTTGCAGTGAACGTAGTTAGCAGCACTTGATAAGGTCCCTTCCAGTTCTCTTGTAGAGGCTCTGATGTCCAGGTCTTTATGTAGACATAGTCTCCAGGCTGGAAGTTATGGACAGGATTCTCCAAAGTCAAGGGTTAATTCCACACCACTGTGCTCCGGAGTTTAGCTAGAGTTTTTCCAAAAGAAAGCAAATAATTATACACATCTTGTTTTCCTTTTATATGCATACTTGGATTGGGTTCAGGTGTTTCACATGGTTTTCCATACGTTAATTCATAGGGGCTGACTGGCATCCCACTTCTTGGCTATATTCGAATACGCAATAATGGCAATGGGAGTGCTTGAGGCCATTTCAAATTAGCCTCCTGAGAGATTTTGCTAATTTGTCTTTTTAAAGTTTGATTCATTCTTTCTACTTTTTCACTGGACTGTGGCCTCCAAGAGGCATGTAAATCCCAGGTTATTCCCAGTGCCTTATTTACATCCTGAACTACAGCTGCTACAAAATGTGGGCCCCTATCTGATGATATCCCGAGGGGCACCCCAAACCGTGGGATTATTTCTTGTAAAAGCCACTTGACTGTTTCTTTATCTTGAATTGTACTACAGGGAAAGGCCTCCGGCCATCCAGAAAAGGTGTCAACCCTGACCAGAATATACCGATACCCTCTGCATCTGGGTAATTCAGTAAAATCAATTTGCCAGTAATCACCAGGTTCCACCCCAGTTTTTAACTTACCCATTTGAACCTTTCTTTGTATAACTGGATTATTCTTTGGGCATACTTCACACTTAACAGTAACTGATTTAGCCATTTCTAACATTCTTACTGATATTACATGCCTTTTCAGGAATGTCACCAAGGCTTCCATGCCCCTGTAGCATTCCTGATGTTATATCTGTAGTATTTCTTTCATAATTAATAGGGGTACTACAACCTGACCTTCAGAAGTTGTCCACCATCCTTCCAGACTTTTCTTTGCATTTACAAGTTGAGCCAATTTCTCATCTTCTTTTGAATACTTTGGAAGTTCTTTAGGGAGTGTTACAGTTCTAGTGGGAACTAATGCCATTTCTTGTGCTCGTTTTTGGGCTGCATTCTTAGCAGCTTGATCTGCCAATCTGTTTCCTTCGGCTGTTTTTGTATTTCCAGTTTGATGTGCTTTACAGTGCATGACTGCTACTTGGGCCGGTTCTTGAACTGCCAATAATAATTGTAAGACTTCTTTTTGATGCTTAATATTTGCCCCCTGGGAGGACAATAGTCCTCTTTCTTTCCACAGGGCTCCATGGACATGGACTACTCCAAAAGCATATTTTGAGTCTGTCCATATGTTTACTTTTTTTTTCTTTACTTAATTCCAGAGCCCGCATTGAGGCAATCAGTTCTGCTTTCTGAGCTGATGTCGTGTTGGGTAATGCATTTGCTTCTATTACAGAATTTTCAGTTGTTACCACATATCCAGCGTATCGAGTTCCATTTTGTACAAAGCTACTGCCATCCGTGAACAGCTCCCACTGGGGGTCCTCGAACAGGACATCCTTTAGGTCTTCTTGGCTGGAGTATGTGTGCTCAATAGTCGTTAAGCAGTCGTGCTCAGGTCTCTCTTCTTCCTGTGAAGCATTTAAGAAAACGGCAGGATTCACAAGGTTAGTTGTTTTCAAGACCACATCACCCTGTTCGGTAAGGATTACTTGGTATGTCGTCATTCTGCTAGGGGAGAGCCAATGCCCTCCTTTTTGCTCCAGCACTGTAATAACCATGTGTGGGACATAAACTGTGATGACTCTCCCCAGAGTGAGCTTGCGGGCTTCTTTTATCAGTATTACTGTTGCTGCTACTGCTCGCAAGCAGGCAGGCCATCCCTTACTCACTGTGTCCAGTTGTTTGGGAAAGTATCCCACTGGCCACTTCCAGCTCCCCATCCTTTGGGTCAGGACTCCCAGAGCAAGGTGTTGCCTCTCATGGACAAACAACTGAAAGTCTTTGGTTAGGTCAGGCAATCCTAGATCTGGTGCTGACATTAAAGCTTGCTTAAGGTCTTGAAAGGCCTGTTGTTGTTGGTGAGCCCACACAAGAGGGGTAAACTTCTGGGCCTCGTAGAGTGGTTTGGTTATCAGCCCATAAATCATAATCCAAAGACAACACCACCCGGTCATTCCCAGAAACGCTCTTAATTCATGCACAGTCCGAGGTTCAGGAATAGCACAAATTGCTTCCTTTTGGTCAGTTCCCAGCTTTCTCTGCCCTTTTGAAATCTCAAAGCCCAAGTATATTACTGTTTGGCTTGCTATTTGAACTTTCTTTTTAGACACTTTATACTCATTAAGTCCCAGGAAATGTATAAGTTCAATGGTTACCTGGATACAAGCAGGCTTTCTTTGGTAGCTATTAGAATATCATCCACATACTGTAGGAGCAGGTGGTCTGGTCGTGGCGTCGTTGTCTTTTCCTTTGTCCAAATTTCCAGTTCTTTTGCCAGCTGGTTTCCAAAGATTGTTGGGCTATTTTTAAATCCTTGGGGGAGCCGTGTCCATGTTAATTGTGTTTTGCACCCTGTCTGTGAGTCTTCCCACTCAAAAGCAAATAAATTACGACTTTCCTGTTCCAGGGGTATGCAAAAGAAAACATCTTTCAAATCAAGCACTGTAAACCACTGATATGTCTCTCTGAGGGCTGTTAATAATGTATACGGCTTTGCCACTACTGGATGAATATCTTTTCCAATCTGATTTATGGGTCGCAGATCCTGCACTAATCTAAAATCACCTGAGGGCTTCCTTACTGGTAGGATAGGGGTATTACACTCTGACTCACTCTTCTAAAATGTTATATTTCAAAAATTTATCAATCAGCTTTTTAATTCCTTGCTTTGCTTCTGGTTTAATTGGATATTGTCTAATCCTTACCCGTTTAGCTCTTTTCTTTAATTCAGTTTTCACAGGTTAGGCTAATTTGGTTTTTCCTGGGATATCGTTTTCCCATACCATGGGGATTACTGCATTATTCACTTCTGGGGGAATTTCTTGTACTTTTGGTTTTTCTTGTATCATCAAAATTTCTCCTGTTTTTGATTCAGGTATTTTTAAAAACAACTCCCCGTCTTCAAAGACAATTTGTGCACTTAATTTAGATAGAAAATCTCTTCCCATTAAGGGTATCGGACAATCTGGAACATACAGAAATTCATGTGTTATACTTTTGCTTCCAAATTTCAAATCCAAGGGTTGTAGGAATGGTCGGTTTTCCTCTTTCCCTGTGGCTCCAATAATATTTGCTGGTTTTGTTCCTATTTTTCCTTTTTGTGTATTCAAAACTGAAAACATTGCTCCCGTATCTACCAAAAATGCAACCTCTTTTTCTTCCAGCTTAATGGTAACCAGAGGCTCAGCTGGGTTCGCCTCCGGTCCCCGTCAATCTGTATATTCTCCCAGAACCATTACTCTTGCTGCTGCTTGCTGACCATTCAGTTTCTTTGGGTGTTCCTTTTTCCAGTGCCCCTCCTCTTTGCAAAAGGCACACTGATTTATTCCGAGGGGGACCCTATTACCTGTTCTTCCTCTTCCCCCCCTGCACTCCCCCCCTTGGGTAACCCCTCCCTCTCCCTTGACTTGGGAAAATCTGTGCTCCAGTTAGTACTGCAAGCAATTGTTTTTGGTTTTGGACTTCATTTTCCTTTTCACTATTATTGTGAACTTTCCACTCTACCTCTAATAATCTATCCAAATTCCGAATTTCCTCTCCCTCCAATTTTTGAAGCTTCCTTCTTATATCTTCCTGAGATTGTCCCAAAAAGATTAATGCCAACTGTGCCTTAGTTTCTTCTGCTTCAGGCTGCTTATCTCTATACTTACGAATAGCTTCTTTCAATCTTTCTAAAAATGCTGTAGGGGATTCATTTTTCTCTTGTTGAATATCATATAACTTGGATGAATTTATAGCTTTAGGCATAGCATTTTGGACACCAAATAGGATCCACTGTTGGTATCGTTTTAATCTCCACAAATGCTCAGTGTGGTTTGGATCCCACTGGGGATCACCAGTAGGGAAATTTTGGTCTATAGTGCCGTCTATTGTCCGTGTATGGATATCTTCTTCTGCCCGCATTCTAGCGGTTCTCAAGACCATTTGTTTCTCAGTGGAATCCATAAGGGTGTCCAAAATTACCTGCATATCATCCCAATCTGGATTCTAGGTTTTAATTATCATTCCCATTACTCTTCCTACCTTACCCGGGTCTTCTCTATAAGGGCCAGCTGATTCCTTCCAAATAATCAAATCAGAAGGTGAAAAAGGTATTTTTACATATACTGGCCCATTTTGCCTGACCCCCTTGTCTCAATGGGGCAATTAAATGTTTCCCGGCCCTTGATCTTAAGGGGGTTATTAAATGAGTACGATGCCGGGTTCTCCTGGACACTGGTGAAGAAGTTTCTCTTTTAGACTCCTCGTCCTCGATTCCACTACTGTCTGGACGAGGTTGAACCTCTTCTCTTAAATCAGTGCCCCGGGAAGATTGCCCTGTTTGTTGTCCAGATCTAGGGTCAGGCTCATATTCGGGGAGAGGTAATGGGATAGGGGGATATATAGGAACTCCTGGGGCGGTGGGAGCAATATCTAGTTCAGGACCTGTATCTACCTGTCCCTCTTTCTTGAGTGCTAGATGCTTAAGACACATTTTAGTAGCAGTACATGCAGAGCAGTGTTCCTGGACCTTTTTATCCTTTTTCATAAGAGGCATTATTTGGTCAGTCATCCCACATTCCTTTTGCCACTCAGGTTTTTCCCTTAGATAGAAAAACAAATCCACATATGGAGCTTCATCCCACTTTCCTTCTCGTTTACAAAATAACATTAACTGTGAAATAGTATTACAGTTTAAAGTTCCATTTAAGGGCCCTTCCTCCTGATCTTCTAGCTTATACATTGGCCACACATGATTACAGTATTCAATAAGTTGATTTTTATGCAACTCATGCATCTCTTTCCAGTGAGCCAAAAGGCAACCCAAAGGAGAGGTCCTTGGTATAGAACCCTCATTTCTCTCCTTAAATAACTTTGGGAGCTTAAATGTTGTTGTTATGCCATCACAGTATAATATAATATCATTATATAGTAATAATAGAATTATATACAATAATATTTTTTAACACTCGTTTCATCCTTTCACTTTTCTTATCTCCGGCTGCACCCCTCATGGGATAACAGAACCGTGGATCAAAGCTCCCTCTCGCTTCGCACACAATTGTGCATCTCAGACTCACTCAATCACACTCCACAGCGCTCCACACTTATTACAGAAATACCAGATGTGTGCACAACAATTTTCCTGAGAATACTCAAATAACCCAGACACTAGATATGGCAGGACTCCAACCTGCATACACTGATGCCAATCCTGCGAAACTTTCGAATTCGTCTTACCAGGCGGAGCTTAGGCTTCCACAGGTGGGTACCCTCTCAGTCCAACCCTGCGCAGCTTTCGCCGAGTCTGACAGGCAGACTAGGGGACTCGAACCCCTTTTCCAGACCAGATAATTTTAAGAAGTGTCTTACCAACACCAGGGGACGTCGTGAAGAGCCTTATGGATCGGGGATCGATGGGTATCCCAAGAATTTCCTTGGTGCTGACTGGAAACGATCAGGTCCCCGACTCCTCCGGTCTCCTTCAGCAAGGTCCCATCTGAGTCGCCAAAACTGTAACCAAACAGGACAAAGAACTTATCAACACCAATGTGATGTAGATAAGCAGACAATTCTTTATTGAAGCGCGAAGGATACGGGGGATAACTCCACCTAGCATATCCTGGGTTACATCACATTTAGCAGGGTTTTTATATATTTGTTTTCCATTGTATAAGCTATTTAACATAAAACTGCATATACTGCTTGCTTTCAATTGCTCGATAAAATTAACCTTTACCTTGATTGGCCCTTAATGATCTGTGGGATTACATCACTTCATGTATATTCATTTCTAATAACAATCATTGGTCACCTATAGTCATGCCATAGTCGTGCTATTGATTGTACCCTCTAATATTCAGATTAGGATGAGGAGGGGGGTAATGGGATCTTCAAGCAGCATAACTGGTCACTGTGACTTCAGCCACTATATGATTAATTACTGCATTTTTTCCATGGTGGTTGCTTAAACATAATATTTTACTTTCTTGACTACACGGTTTCTAATTACAGACAATTCTGGGCCTCAGCTGCTTGTACCACCTGCTCACTTCATGTACTTTAGCTGCTGGTACCACCTGTTTGTTCTGTGTGCTTTCTGTGGTTTCTAAAGTAAAACACAGTCACTCCCTCATATGATTCGATTAGGCCTAACTTGAATTTAGCTAAACTAAAATCATAAAAGCATCAAAATCATCAAAATTTGATCAGATTGGTAACACTCTTGACTTCTGCAAGTCTTCTTCTCATAGTCAAGTCTTCCTCTAGTCTTCGTCAATCCTCTTGTCTTTTTCAGTTTTTCGTCAAGTTGTCTTGTTTTCACCGACTCTTCGTCAAATCCTATAGTCTTTGCCAAGTCTTCTTGTCTTTGTTAAGTCTTCTTGTCTTTGTCAAGTCCTTGTCAATTCCTCTTGTCTTCGTCAAGTCCTCGTCAAGCCTTTGTCAAGTCCTCGTCAAGCCTTTGTCAAGTCCTCTTGATTTCGTTAAATCTTCCTCAATTGCTCTTGCATTCGTCAAGTCCTCTTGTCTTCATGAAGTCTTCATCAAGTCTTCATCAAATCCTCCTGACTTCATCAAGTCCTCTTGAATTGGTCAAACCTTCGTCAAGTACTCTTGTCTTCCTCCAGGCCTCTTCTCTTGGTCAGGTCTTCCTCAAATCCTATTGCCTTCATCAAGTCTTCCTCAATCCAATTGACTTAGCCAAATCCGCTTCTCTTCAACAAGTCCTCTTATCTTCGTCAAATCTTTGTCAAGTCCTCTTGTCTTTTTCAAGTCCTTATGTCTTCATCCAGGCCTCTTGTCTTCGTCAAGTCTTGTCTTCTCTTCTTCAAGTCTTCCTCAAGTCCTCTTGTCTTCATCAAGTCTTCCTCAAGTTCTATTGTTTTAGTCAAATCCTCTTGTCTTCAACAAGTCCTATTGTCTTCGTCCAGTCCTCGTCAAGTCCTCGTCAATCCTCTTGTCTTCATCAAGTCTTTGTCAAGTCCTCTTGTCTTTGTCAAGTCTTCATCAAATCCTCTAGTCTTCGCCTATTCCTCTTGTCTTCGTCTCATCTTCGTCAAGTCCTCTTGACTTCATCATATCTTCTTGTCTTCCTCAAGTCTTCCTCTAGTCTTCCTCAAGTCCTCTTGTCTTAGTCAAGGCATCGTCAAGTCCTCTTCTCCTCGTCAGGTCTACCTAAAGTCCACTTGTCTTCCTCATGTCTTCATCAAGACTCCATCAAATCCTCTTGTCTTCGTCAAGGCTTTTTCAAGTCCTCGTGTGTTCGTCAAGTCCTCTTGTCTTCGTCAAGTCCTCGTCAAGTCTTCGTCAAGTACCATTGTCCTCATCAAGTCTTCCTCAAGTCCTATTGTCTTCGTTAGGTCCTCGTCATGTCCCACTGTCTTTGTCAAATCCTCTTGTCTTCAACAAGTCCTCTTGTCTTTGTCAAATCAGCGTCAAGTACGTATCTCTTCATCAAATCCTTCTCAAGTCCTCTTCTCTTCGTCAAGTCTTTGTCAAGTACACTAGTCTTCGCCAAGACCTCTTGTCTTCTTCAAGTCCTTATGTCTTCATCCAGGCCTCTTGTCTTCGTCAAGTCTTGTCTTCTCTTCTTCAAGTCTTCCTCAAGTCCTCTTGTCTTCATCAAGCCTTCCTCAAGCCCTACTGTCTTAGTCAAATACTCTCGTCTTCAAGAAGTCCTCTTGTCTTTGTTAAGTCTTCCTCGTGTCTTCGTCAAGTTCTTATGTCTTCGTCAAATACTCCTCAAGTCCTCTTGTCATTGTCAAGTCACCGTCAAGTTCTCTTCTCTTGGTCAGGTCTTCCTCAAATCCTATTGCCTTCATCAAGTCTTCCTCGAATCCAATTGACTTAGTCAAATCCGCTTCTCTTCAACAAGTCCTCTTATCTTCGTCAAATCTTCGTCAAGTCCTCTTGTCTTTTTCAAGTCCTTATGTCTTCATCCAGGCCTCTTGTCTTCGTCAAGTCTTGTCTTCTCTTCTTCAAGTCTTCCTCAAGTCCTCTTGTCTTCATCAAGTCTTCCTCAAGTTCTATTGTTTTAGTCAAATCCTCTTGTCTTCAACAAGTCCTATTGTCTTCGTCCAGTCCTCGTCAAGTCTTCGTCAAATCCTCTTCTCTTCATCAAGTCTTTGTCAAGTCCTCCTCAAGTCCTCTTGTCTTCGTCAAGTCTTCTGGTCCTGGTCAAGTCCTCTTGTCTTCGTAAAGTCTTCTTGTCTTGGTCAAGTCTTCTAGTTATCGACAAACCTTCCTGTCTTAGTCAAGTCTTCCTCTAGTCTTCGTCGAGCCCTCTTGTTTTCCTCGAGTCTTCGTCAAGTCCTCTATTCTTCCTGAAGTCTTCTTGTCTTCGTCATGTCTTCATTAATCCACAGTGCTTCGCAAGTTCCCCTTAATTTCTTCAACACCTCTTGTTTTCTTCAAGTTATCTTCAATGCATTGTCAGCTCCTCTTGTCTATGACAAGTCCTCCTCAAGTCCACTTGCATACGTCAAGTCCTCTTTTCTTCTTCAAGTCCTCGTCAAATCTTTGGCAAATCCTCTTGTCTTCATCAAGACTTAGTGAAATCCGCCTCAAGTCCTCGTCTTCTTCAAGTATTCATCAAGTTTTCATGTCTTTGTCATGTCCTCCTGTCTTAGTCAAGTCTTCTTGTCTTGGTCAAGTCTTCCTCTAGTCTTCATCAGTCCTCTTGTCTTTGTCAAGTCTTGCTCAAGTCCTCTTGTCTTCGTCAAGTCTTCTTCTCTTTGTCTAGCACTCCTCAAGTCCTCTTGTATTTGTCAAGTCCTCTTGTCTCAGAGAAGTATTACTCAAGTCACCTCATCTTCGTCAAGTCACCTCGTCTTCATCAAATCTTTCTCTAGTCCCGTTTTCTTTGTCAAGTCTTCGTCAAGTCCTCTGGTCTTTGTCAAGTCCTCATGTCTTCATCATGTCTTTGTCACGACCTCTTGTCTTAGTAAAGACTTCCTCAAGTCTTCTACTCTTCGTCAAGCCCTCACGTCCTCATCAAGTCTCCGTCAAGTCTTCATCAAGTCCCCTTGTCTTTGTCAGTTCATCTTGTCTTCATCAAGACTTCCTCAAGTCTTGTAGTCTTTGTCAAGCCCTCATGTTATCATGTTTGGGTCAAGACTTCGTTAAGTCCTCTTGTCTTTCTCATGTCTCTGGTATTCATCAAGCCTTTGTCAACTCGACCTGTCTTGGTCAAGTCCTCTTGTTTTCGTCAAGTCCTCTTGTCTTCATCAAGTCTTCCTCAAGTCCTCTTGTCGTCACAAGTTCCTCTTCTTTTCGTCAAGACCTCTTGTCTTCTTCAACTTAGCATCAAGACTCTGTCCACTCCTCTTGTCTTCATCAAGTCTTCCACATGTCCTCTTGCCTTTGTGAAGTCTTTGTTAAGTCCTCTTATTTTCGACGAGTCCTCTAGTCTTCATCAAGTCTTCTTCTCTTCATCAAGTACTCCTCAAGTCCTCTTGTCTTGGTCAGATCCTCTTGTCTTCATCAAGTCCACTTGTCTTCATCAAATCTTTCTCTAGTCCTGTTGTCTTGGTCAAGTCTCTGTCAAGTCCTCTTGTCTTCGCAAGTACCTCATTTTTTGCCAAGACATCCGCTCTTCGTCAAGTCTCCGTCAAGTCCTTCTCAAGTCCCCTTGTCTTATTCAAGTCCTTTTCTCTTCATCAAGTTCTCATATCTCATCTAGACCTCTTTTCTTCGTCAAGACTTCGTCAAGTCCTCATGTCTTCGTCAAGTCCCTTTATCTTCGTCAAGTCTTCCACAAGTCCTCTTGTGTTTGTCAAGCCCTCTTGTCTTTGCCAAGTCTTCCTCAAGTCTTCTAGTCTTTGTCATGTCCTCTAGTCTTCATCAAGTCTTTGTCAAGTCCTCTTGTCTTCATCATGTCTTCCTCAAGTCTTCTAGTATTCTTCAAGTCCTCTTATCTTTGTCGAGTCTTCCTCAAGATCTCTTGTCTTTGTCATGTCGTCTTGTATTCATCAGGTCCTCGTCAAGTCCACTTGTCTTGGTCAAGTGCACCTGTCTTCGTCAAGCCTTCTTCAAGTACTCTTTTCTTCCTCAAGTCGCCTTGTCTTCGTCAAGTACTCCTCAAGTCCTCTCATTATCATCGATTCTTCATGAAGTCCTCTTATCTTCATCAAGTCTTTGTCAAGTGCTCTTGTCTTCGCAAGTTCCTCTTGTTTTCACTAAGACCTCTTGTCTTTTTCAAGTTATCCTCAAGACTTCGCCGACTCCTCTAGTTTTCGTCAGGTCTTTGTCAAGTCCACCTGTCTTCATCAACTCCTCTTTTATTCTTGAAGCCTTCGTTAAGTCCTCTGGTCTTCGTCAAGTCTTCCTCTAATCTTCATCAAGTCTTCCTCTAGTCTTCGTCATCTTCTCTTAGTCAAGTCCTCTTGACTTTGACAAGCCTTCGTCAAGCCCTCCTCATGTTTTCTTGTCATAGTCAAGTCCTCTTGTCATAGTCAAGTCCTCTGGTCATCATCAAGTCTTCCTCTCACCCTCTTGCCTTCCTCAAGTCTTTCTCAAGTCCTATTGTCTCAGTCAAATCTTTCTGAAATCCTCATCTTCATCAAGTCTTCCTCAAATCTTCTACTCTTCATCAGGCCCGCATGTCCTCATCAAATCTCTGTCAAGTCTTCGTCAAGTCCCCTTGTCTTTGTCAATTCCTCTTGTCTTTGTCAAGTCTTCCTCAAGTCATCTAGTCTTTGTCAAGCCCTCATGTCACCATCAAGTTTCGGTCAAGTATTCGTCAAGTCTTTCTCATGTCTCTTGTATTCATCAAACCCTTGTCAACTCCACATGTCTTTCTCAAGTCCACGTGTCTTCATCAAGTCCATCTGTCTTCGGCAAGCCTTCCTCAAGTCCTCTTGTCTTCGTCAAGTCCTCTTGTCTTCGTCATGACTTCCACATGTCCTCTTGTCTTTGTCATGTCTTCGCCAAGTCTCTTGTTTCTTGTCTTTTTTCTCTTGTCTTCGCAAAGTACTCTTCTCTTCTTCAAGTCTTCTTGTCTTCGTTATGTCTTCCTCAATTCCTCTTGTATTTGTCAAGTCTTAGTCAAGTCCACTTGTCTTTGGCAAGGGCACCTCTCTTTTACAAGTCTTCATCAAGTCCTCTTGTCTTTATCAAGCCTTCGTCAAGTTCTTCTCAACTCCTCTTGTCTTCGTAGAGTCCTCCTGTCTTCGCAAGTTCCTGTTGTTTTCGTCAAGACCTCTTGTCTTTGACATGTCCTCTTCTCTTCGTCAAGTCTTCTTCTCCTTGTCCAGTACTCCTCAAGTCCTCTTGTTTTAGTCAAATCCTCTTGTCTTTGTCAAGTCCTCTTGCCTCAGAGAAGTCTTATTCAAATCACCTCATCTTCGTCAAGTCCGCTTCTCTTTGTCAAATCTTTCTCTAGTCCTGTTGTATTTGTCAAGCCTTCGTCAAGTCCTCTGGCCTTCGTGAAGTCTTTGTTAAGTCCTCTTGTCTTTGTCAAGTCCTCTTGTCTTCGTCCACTCTTCGTCAAGTGCTCATCAAGTCCTCTGGTCTTCGTCAAATCTTCTTGTCTTGGTCAAGTCTTCCTCTAGTCTTTGACAAACCTTCTTGTCTTGGTCAAGTCTTCCTCTAGTCTTCATCAATCCTCTTGTCTTTGTGAAGTCTTGCTCAAGTCCTCTTGTATTCGTCAAGTCTTCATTAAGTCTTCTTACCTTCATCAAGTTTTTGCAGAGTCCTCTTGTCTTCTCTAGTTCGTCTTGTTTTCGTGAAGACCCCTTGTCTTCAAATTTTCCTCAAAACTTTGTCAGGTCCTCTTGTCTTCGACAAGACCTCGTCAAGTCCACTTGTCTTCATCTAGTTCTCTTCTCTTCGTCAAGTTTTCCTCAAGTCTTCTTGTCTTCGTCAAGCCCTCATGTCTTCATCAAGTCTCCGTCAAGTCTTCGTCAAGTCCTCTTGGCTTTGTCATGTCCTCCTGTCATAGTCAAATACTCTTGCCTTTGTCACATATTCCAGAAGTCCTCTTGTCTTTGTCAAGTCCTCTTGTCTTCATCAAGCTCTCTTGTTTTCGTCAAGTCTTCCTCAAATCATCTTGTCTTCATCAAGTCCGTTTGTCTTCATCAAGTCCTCTTCTATTCATCAAATGTTCGTCATGTGTTCGTGAAGTCATATTGTCGTCATCAAGTCCTCTTTTCTTCATCAAATCTTTCTCTAGTCCTCTTGTGTTTGTCAAGTATTCCTCTAGCCCTCTTGTCTTGGCCAAGTCTTTGTCAAGTTGTCTGGTATTCATGATGTTGGCATGTCTTCGTCAAGCCCTCGTGCCTTGGTCAAGCTTGGTCAAGCCCTCTTGTCTTAATCAAGTCTTCCTCAAGTCCTCTTGTCTTCGTGAAGTGCTCTGGTCTTCAAGATGACTTTACAAGTCCTCCACAAGTCCTCTTGCATTCGTCAAGTCTTCGTCAAGTCCTCTTGTCTTAGTCAAGTCTTCGCCAAGTCCTCTTGCCTTTGCCAAGTCCTCCTCTGAAGATTTGCTCTTAAATCATCTAGTTGTTTGTGGATAGATGTTGAGTGGTCAGACAGATTCATGCAACACATTCCTTTAAAATCTTGACAGCCATGCCCATGTACCAATAGTAAAAAATCTATGGCCGCTCGGTTTTGTGAGGTGGCATGTCTAATACTATTAGTATCTTGCAAGAGTTAAGTGATTATTCTAGATGACAAATTAAATTGTTTTTCACTCCAACACACGAGGCGTCGGATGTTTTTTGCGTTAATAGCTGCCATGCCTCCAGGTAGAAGGAACGATGTTGCCACAATGGTAGCTAAAGAGGGTAGCTGAACATTGTCATTGCAATTTTGATCTAGCCAGGTCGTAGACCTTCTTTGCCAGTGGGGAGAAGTTTCATTAAGCAGGTTCCTCATGTGGGGTGTAAACATGGTTAGTTTCCCCAAATAGCAAGGTCCTCCGACCGGGCGCATGGGTATGCCGTCCCATGCCCTGTCCCCACATATGAGGAACACTCCAGGGGGCAATAATTTCACACCAGTTGTGTTTGCTTCCAACATTCCAGTAGTTGTCTTTGGCCACCCCTGTCCTGTTACATTTTGGTACCCAATAAATTGTGGCACTTGTTCCCCCTGTTTAGCTAGCCATAGTGACCAGGCATCTCCAAACTCTATGGCTCCAGTACCGTTCCAAGGTTACATCTGGGGAGATATAGTGTTGCAGGCGTTTATTGCTCTTGTTACATTCACTATCTCCCAAGGAGCAACACTGGATAAGAGGCTCAGCTCTTGACGAACTAATGGGGCGGTGTAATTTAATGCCTCAATGACTGCCTTTTTCCAGCATGACTTATTCATAGAAGGAAAGTGATCTAGACATTTATCACTGGATTTGTCAGAATACTGCGATTGGCCTGTCGTTAAGATACTATTATATATGGTATCATTTATCCATCCCTTAAAACAAGAGTCTTCCTTTTCTAGTGGTAGGCCAATTAGACATGTGCGAAACGGGTCACTTGGAGTTGCCATTCTAATACAAAAGTCAGTGACTCCTGAGGCATTTGCCCATGTTATCCATATGTTTTCTCTTGGGTTTATACGGTGGATGGCAACACTACTTCCTGCAAACCACAAACACAAAATAACTGTAAACATTTTGTCCGCTTCCCAACTATTGTTAATGATAAGGCTTTTGTTAGAAAAAACTAATACAGAGAGGCTGTCGAACATTGACTAGGTTAGAACATAGTTCAAACAGACTATTACGCCCTCCACATTTTAAAATTAAACTTACAGCTAAGCTACAGTTTTTACAGTTATAATCTTTATGCTTTCTAACACTGTCATGCAAAGCTCTTAGTCCTAACGGTTGGCTACCGATTACACTATCTACTACTTCTCCGGGAGTTAGTGGCCACGGGTGCAGTTCTGCGGATAAAACTCGAATTAGTTCTCCGACGCACGCTTGTCGTCTCCTGTCGAATCGTTCTCCTTCTGTAGACATGCAGCTCGGGTGAATCAGCTGGGAACCCACAGAGGTCCTTCACTTGTGGAGACACACATGTAACCCCGCCCATTAAACAGTACTGGTACAGCCCCCTCCCAGATTCCTGTTCTTGGGTGCTTATAATGCACTTGCAGTCCAGGCAGGGATTGGGGGCGTCCCGCCTTTACGGTGCTGTGATGTATGACCACAGGAGGTTCTTCACTATCCTCTGCAAGACAAAGATAATTCAAAGTAAACAGCACTTTGTTTAATCTCAAAATAGGGTCTATTTCTTCCCTCTTCTGCTTTGTCAGGTAATCTTTTAAAGTTCGATTTGTTCTTTCAATGATAGCCTGGCCGGTAGGTAAATGAGGGATGCCTGTGCTATGGTTGACTCCCCATGTTTCTAGGAATCTGGCTACATTCTGGCTGATGTAGGCAGGCCCATTATCTGTTTTTAAATTTTCTGGAACCCCCATTGCTGAGAAGCATGCTGTTAAATGCTTTTTTACATGTACGGCCTTCTCTCCAGTTTGAACTGTTGCCCAAATAAATTTTGAAAAGGTATCTACTGTTACATGTACATATTTCAATTTTCCAAATTCTGGGACATGTATAACATCCATTTGCTATATCTCAAGGGCTTTTAATCCTCGTGGATTCACTCCCAGCCCCAGCCCTGATCCATGGTTGGCGCATCTTGGACAGGCACGAACTAAGCCCTGGGCATCTGCATATGTTAATCCAAATTGCTTCTTCAAGGCCCTCCCGTTTTCATGAAAAGTCTCATGACTATTTCGAGCCTGTTCAAAAAGGTTTTGGGGTGGATGGTGCACGACAAATGCTACTGCCTCATCAGCTCATTCATTTCCTTCTCCAAGTCCTAAATTAAGTTGATGGCTACGAATATGGAGAATGCAATATTCATGTTGTCTTTGTTTTAAAGTACGCCGTAGGCCTTGAAAGAGTTGGTTGAGTCATGGGTTTGCTGTACGCTTCAACAGTGCATCTTTAATTCTTTGCACTACTCCTACTATATACAGCCAATGCGACACTACATTCAGAGGCTCGCTGCGCCACTTCGCAAAGGCCCAGCATACTGCTTGCAGTTCTAGGGTCTGTAGGCTGTCTTGGACGTGTTCTTGTATGATATATTTTTCCCATTCGTCTCTTTCTTTCCACACGCACGCAGCTCTCCAAGACCGCTTTCTGGCATCTGTGAATACTGTTCTTCCGGCTACTGGACCTTCTGACAGGTGTGTTCTATCCATCCATTGATGGTTTTTCACTACCTGCCATAGGGGGCCTTTTGGCTGTTGATTATGGGTCTCGCCATCATAGGCCATCAAAGCATCCTGAATAGGTTTTGAATGTCGCAATTGCCAATCTAAGTCCTCTGCACGGATTGGTAGGCTGATGTCTGCTGGCTCGATACCCACAATTTCTTTAATGTGGTCTCTACCTTTTCGGACTATTTGTCCTATCGCTTCGGATTGAGTTTGAACAGAGAATTTTGGTTGAGACGATAAAAATACCCATTCTAGAATATTTATATAGTCGGATCTACCCCTGAACTCCCCCGTTTTCTTTTGCCACTGGCAAATGACGGCAAATGGGCTGTTGTTGGCGTTGACGATGATCAAGGACAGAGGGAGATCTGGGTCACGGCGGTGACTTGTTGCCGACACAAGGAGTTTTGAAATAAGATCAAGAGCTTGTTGTTGTTCTGTGTTGACAGAACGTGGTTCAGTAGCATCTGTGCTTTTTAACCAAGGCAAAAGCGGAGCGATGTCTTCATTGGTGATTCCAACGATATTGTGCACCCATTGCAAGTCACCTAGAAGTTTTTGTGCATCGCTGAGAGTGTTGATGGTCGTGTCAAGATGGATTTTTTGTGGTCGAATGAGAGAATCTGTGGTAATCCACCTGAGATATTTCCATGGTGCTGATTTTTGGACTTTTTCGGGAGCTACGACCAGACCCTTTTCATTTAAAGTTTGTGTAATTTTTTGCAAGTCCTTATCTGTTATCGTCATGGCTCTAGCAAAAAGGATATCGTCCACATAATGATAAATGAGTATGTCGGGGTACTGCGATCGAATCGGCTGTAGAGCCCAAGCAACATATAGTTGACAGAGCATAGGCGAATTTTTCATTCCTTGTGGCAAAACTGTCCATTCATATCTTTTGCTTGGCTCTGTGCGATTTAGAGATGGCAAAGTAAAGGCCATTTGAGTATCCTGTGCATGCAATGGAATTGTGAAAAAAACAGTCCTTAGGATCAGTGATTAGAATCGACCAGTCTTTTGGTATCATTGTAGGGGTTGGCAGTCCTGGTTGAAGAGCTCCCATAGATTGCATTTGGTTATTGACTGCTCGCAAATCATGCAGAAGTCTCCATTTTCCGGACTTTTTAAGAATGCTGAAGATAGGTGTATTCCATAGGCTGACAGAGGGTTTCATATGTTCAGCAGCTAGCTGCTCTGTAATAAGTTGTTTCATTACTTGCAGCCTTTCTTCAGTCGTCGGCCACTGATCAATCCACACAGGAGTATCTGTTACCCACGAAAGCGGGGGAGTGGGAGGCTGGTCTTCAGTGGCCGCCACTAAAAATTCTCTTTTGTGGTGGTGATGACTGCTCCCATTTGAGCCAAAATATCTCACCCTATTAGTCCTTCTAAGTCACTTGGGACTGACATCACATAGGGCCGAAGTGTCACTTGCTGTCCCTCTGGGAACGTGAGTGTCACTGGATGGCTGCTGATGGTAGGTGCTTTGATACCTCCCACACCTAATACATGGGTGTCTGGATTTTGAGTTGGTCAGGTTTTTGGCCAGACCCTTGAGCTAATGATAGTGACGTCGGCGCCTGTGTCAAGGAGGGGCTGAAAATGGACACTTTGCGTTCCTAATTGAATTTTGACCACCTGCGTTGGTCGATGGTTTAATTGCTGTGTGAACAAAACAGCAGACCCTGTGGATCCAAACCCCTGATCACCACGTATGGGAGTGTTAGGATCATACGGGTATTGGACACTTGCAGGATGATGACTCGGTAGAGTTATAATTTGAGCAATTTTGCTTCCTTTTGGAATATGAATTGGTGGGAAAAGGGTATATACCATGATTTTGATGTTTCCGGTGAAGTCAACATCAATTACCCCAGGGAGGACTATCAATCCTAGTATGGCAGCAGAAGAACGTCCTATCAACAGCCCTCCTACTATTGAGTCATAATCTTCTAGTGGTCCGTTTGTGGTAGGAATAAGCATCACTTCACTAGTTGAAAGGGTGACGTCTACTGCTGTTTCCACATCCACTCCGAGGCTTCCGTGAGTGGCAGGCTTGTGACGGTGGAGAAATGTGGGCTGGTTTGGACTGGAACCACTATTTCTGTCATCACACGTGGTCCTCTTATCGCGCTCTTCTTTCCATTTCCCGACTTATGGCACGCAGTGGTAGCATGACTATTTACATTACAGTTGTGACACCATACCGTAGCTGAACAGCTTCTTCGTAGGTGTCCATTTTCTCCACATCTATAACAAGGCCCACTGACCGCGGGTTGTCGTGTTCTGGGAGGCACGTTTTGGGTGGATCTTCCACCCAGGGCAGCCACAATAATCTTTGTTTGAGGCTCCATAGCCCCTTTCATGGCAGCGGCGAACATGGCAGCTTGAGCATTTTGGTCAGTTCGAGCCATACGCACTAGCATGTCATCAATGGTTGCTCCTTGAGGCAAACTGGCTAGTATTGTTTTCATGCGAGCATTGGCATTGTCAAATGCAAGCGTGCGATACAGATAAGCTTGCATATCCTGAGGCATATCAGAATCATGAAAGGCAACGGTCAGGCGATCGATGAATGCGCTGAAAGTCTCCGTTGCTCCCTGCCGTACCGAGGCAAATGTGGGTGTGCGCTTTCCGTCTGGGACACTAAAAAGCGCTTGTCGGGCCAATATCGCCGAGAGTTGATGCACTTCGATAGGGAATTGCATTTGAACATGATTGGCCGCATAAGGACCTGATCCTGTTAAAGCGTCTGCATTGACACCATTCAAGGGATCATTTGGATTTCGTTGTTTGTTCACTTCAATCACACCTAGCCGCTTCCATTCTCATTCCCAGAGCAGAAACTGTGATGGTGTGAGGAGCAAAGCAGCTAAGTTGGAGCAGTCTCCTGGACACAATATATCGGCGGTGAAGATGTATCCGATAATACTGCGAGCTGCTTCTGATCGCAGCCCATAACTTGTTACGGTTTGCTTTGCCTGCTGCAAAATTTTCCAGTCATGTGGTTGCCAGCTAAGATGGCCACCTTGCACCTGGACTGGGCAGGCTATGGATCCCACTGCTTGGAAATCTCCCTCCAGAATAGCGTCTCGGATGACCCCAGACCACCGTGGCATTGAAGACGGGGCTATAGGAGAGCTAAAAGGCGCAGGAGGAGGGATGGGTAATGATGGTGCCTTCTGGTCCACATAAAGAGGTGGCTGCTTTGTTTCAAAATTATTTTCAGCAGGTGGCATTGGTGCATTAGGTTTTGGGAAGTCAAAAACTCCCCATCGTTTTTCGTGGATGGAGGTGGTTAGAATTTCCTTTGTGGCATTAGGGTTAGTTTTTGATACCGCTAGGTCTTCTAATTTAATTAACACTTCTTTTCATTAGAGCACCCTTTGGGCTCCCATTGCTAGGACAGTCTTTGTTTGGCGTGCCTATGCCGGATGAACTGATGGATGAGTGTGCTGAATTAGGCCCACTAGATGGCAGTCTTGGATAACTCGTTTTTGGTCAGCGTGCTGCACCGCCCATCTCCTCCTCTGTTTGGAAGGCAATAGTTGACACACCCACTGGTTCTTCTACCACAGGCACTTCCGCATCAAGCTCAGATGGCAGCGGCGACTGCGGAGGAACTTACTCTTTTTGCTCAGAGAAAGTTGTTGCAGGAATGCCTTTTACTCCCCTCATGGGCGCCTGTTGCCCCCAGCCAAAAAAGGTAGCAATATGTCCCCTTCCTTTGGCTGAAGCATTCACGGAATCGCTCGGGCTCAGTGCCTCTACCTCAGCTGCAGCAACTTTGCGTTCAGCTTTCATTTCTAATAAGGCATTGTTTAAATCCCGCCACGTGGCTCCCAATTCTCTGGCTGCCTTAGTCCCTTGGTGCCCGTCAATAGTAGAGTCCCAGAGGCGGTTTCTGACCTCTTTCCACTCCTCGGTACTAAACAGGAGTGATGAATTTTTGCAATGTCCATGTTTTCGAGCCCACTTAATTAGGCTTTCAAGAGCTTTAACACTCACTTTGCTCCCTCGCTTAGCGAGGATACTAGCAAGGAGTCTTGTTGCCGCGTCATGTTCCATCGCGGTCTTACCTTCTGGCGGAGGTCTGCTCGGCCACTGCAAACTCCAGGCTCCAGTGCTTTTGCCGCCGTGCCCACTCTGCTGGTCCCGCACTCGTGCTCCCGTGTAGTTGCCAACTTTGGAGCTTTCCGCGTTTAGGCGTGCCACATTTAAGCGTCTTTACCGCCTTTAAGCGAAGAGAAGGGTCCCTGTTCGGGAGCCAGATGAAGAGAGACCCTGAAGCAAGTGCTGTACCCCGAGTAACGACTGGACATCAATGTGATTAAGGTCGATCTCCCTTTATTGCACAAGCTAAACATCTTTATGCTTTCCAAGCACTCCTACTATCGGCTCAAGCTAAAAGTTTATACATACTCGGCAGCTGCTGACTGGTTAACACACGGCAGGCTCCTGCAAAGGTTCTTGCTGCAAGTTTGCTAATTGCCTGCCAATTCAATGGCTGTCGCATCCTGTCTTTTGTCTTGTTTATGCTGGCAGTGCTTAACCAAGTTCCTCTTATCTCTCTGTAAAGGACGGTTCAGGAATTCTTGCTTAAGCCTTAGTTATGCTAAGGGCAGGCTTTTATCACGCTAAGTTCAGGCCTACGCCTGGATTGTCCATACCGGTCAAACACAAGTCATGTCCGTTCTCTGCAAGGAATTCCTCTACACTCTTCTCTTTGTCAAGTCCTCTTGTCTTGGTCAAGTCTTCCTCTAGTCTTTGTCAGTTCTCTTCTCTTCCTCTAGTCTTCCTCAATTCCTCTTGTCTTCGTCAAGTACTCATGCCTTCATCAAGTCTCCCTGAAGACTTCCTCAAGTCCTCTTCTCCTTTTCAAGTCTTTGTCAAGTCCTCTTTTTTTCATTAAGTCCTCTTGTCCTCAAGTCCTCTTCTGTTCGACAGGTCTTCCTCAAGTCCTCTTGTCTTTGTCAAGTCTTTGTCAATCCTCTTGTCTTCCTCTAGTCTTCCTCGAGTCCTCTTGTCTTCATCAAGTCCTCTTGCCATCATCATACCTTCATCAAGTCCTCTTCCCTTCATCAAGTCATCTTGTCTTTGTCAAGTCTTGCTCAAGTCCTCTTGTTTTCATCAAGTCTTCGTCAAGTCCTCTTGTCTTCTTCACGTCTTCGTCAAGTATTCTAGTCCTCGACAAGTCCTTTTCAAGTCTTTGTCAACTCCTTTCATCTTCCTCAAGTCTTCATCAAGTCCTTTTTGTCTTCATTAAGTCATCTTGTCTTCGTGAAGTCTTCATCAAGTCCACTTGTCTTGGTCAAGTCCTCTTGTCTTTGTCAAATCTTCTTGTCTTGGTCAACTCTTCCTCTAGTCGTCGTCAATCCTCTTGTCTTTGTCAAGTCTTGCTCAAGTCCTCTTGTATTCGTCAAGTCTTCATCAAGACCTCTTACCTTCGTCAAGTTTTCACAGAGTCCTCTTGTCTTCTCTAGTTCGTCTTGTTTTCGTGAAGACCCCTTGTCTTCAAATTTTTGGCAAAACTTTGTCAAGCCCTCATGTCTTCATCAAGTCTCCATCAAGTCTTTGTCAAGTCCTCTTGTCTTTGTCATGTCCTCTTGTATTCGTCAAGTCTTTTTCAACTCCACTTGTCTTGGTCAAGTCCGCCTGTATTCATCAAGTCTTCGTCAAGCCCTCTTGTCTTCCTCAAGCCTTTCTCAATTCCTCTTGTATTCGTCAAGTCTTCTTCAAATCTGCTTGTCTTTGCCAAGTCCACCTCTCTTCTTCAAGTCTTCGTCAAGTCCTCTTGTCTTCTTCTAGTCCTCTTGTCTTGGTCAAGTCTTCCTCGAGTCTTTTTTAATTCTCTTGTCTTCCTCTGGTCTTCCTCAAGTCCTCTTGTCTTCATCAGGTCCTCTTGTCTTCGTCATGTCTTCTTGCCTCGGTCAAGTCTTCCTCTAGTCTTCATTAAGTCCTGTTGTCTTCATCAAGTCCTCTCATCTTAATCAAGTCTTCCTGTAGTCTTCGTCAATAATCTTGTCTTCCTCAAGTCTTCGGGAAGTTATTTTGTCTTCGTTAAGTCTTCTTGTCCTGGTTAAGTGTCCCTCTAGTGTTCGTCAAGTCCTCTTGTGTTTGTCAAGTCCTCTTGTCTTCATCAAGTCTTCGTCAAGTTCTCTTCCCTTCTAGTCTTTCTCAAGTTTTCTTTTCTATGTCACGCCTTCGTCATGTCCTCTTGCATTCGTCAAGTCTTCAACAAGTCCTCTAGCCTTCGTCAAGGCTTCGTCAAGTCTTCTTGTCGTTGTCAAGTCCTCTTGCCTATGCCAAGTCCTCTTCTCTTCGTCAAGTCCTCTTGTCTTGGTCAAGTCTTCCTCTAGTCTTTGTCAATTCTCTTCCGCTAGTCTTACTCAATTCCTCTTGTCATCTTCAGGTCCTTATGTCTTCACCACATGTTCATCAAGTCCTCCTCTCTTCGTCTTGTCATCTTGTCTTCGTCAAGTACTCATGCCTCCATCAAGTCTCCCTGAAGACTTCTTCAAGTCCTCTTCTCCTTTTCAAGTCTTTGTCAAGTCCTCTTCTGTTCATTAAGTCCTCTTGTCTACAAGTCCACTTCTCTTCAACAGGTCTGCCTCAAGTCCTCTTGTCTTCATCAAGTCCTCTTGTATTCATGAAGTCCTCGTCAAACCTTCGTCAAGTCCTCTTGTCTTCATCAAGACTTCATCAAGTCCTCCTCAAGTCCTCTTCTCTTCATCAAGTCTTCATCAAGTCCTCCTCATGTCCTCTAGTCTTCGTGCAGTCTTCCTCAAGTCCTATTGTCTTGGTCAAGTCCGTCAACTCCGATAGTCTTCAAGTCCACTAGTATTCATCAAGTCTTCGTCAAGTCCTCTTGTCTTCGCCAAGTCTTCCTCAAGTATTCTTTTCTTTGTCGAGTCCTACTCAAGCCCTGTTGTCTTCATCAAGTCCCCTTGTCTTTGTCAAGTCTTTGTCAAGTCCCCTAGTCATCATCAAATCCTTTTCTCTTCCTCAAGTCCTCCTATCTTCGTCAAGTCCTTTTTTCTTCTTCAAGACTTCATCAAGTCCTCTTGTCTTCATCAAGTCTTCCTCAAGTCCTCTTGTATTCGTTAAGTTTTCCAGAAGTCCTCGGGTCTTTGCCAAGTCCTATTGTCTTCATCAAGCCTTCCACAAGTCCTCTTGTCTTTGTCAAGTCTTTGTCAAGTCCACATGTCGCTCAAGTCCACCTGTCTTCTTGTCTTTGCATGTCCTCTTTTCTTTGTTAAGTCTTCAAGTCCTCCTCAAGTCCTCTTGTCACAGACAAGTCCTCTTGTCATACTCAAGTCCCCTTGTCTTCGTCAGGTCCTCTGTTGGGGGGGTTTTTAGCAAGCAATGGACATGTGAGCAATCCAACCTTCGAGCCTGACCCGGATGCTGAAGCAGGACGGGGCGATGGAAAAGGAGTGACAGTGTAAATGCATGCTTTAAGGCTGCAAATCAATTTATACTTCGTGCTAGTGCTATTAGCCAATCGGAAGCTAAAAGAGTCTTGTGATTTAGTGCTCTGTATATATAAACCGGGTTGTAACGCCATAAAAGTGGAAAATATTATATCCCTGGAAATATTTAGGCTGGATCATCACAGGAAGTAGTGTCAGACCACAAAAACTAGCAATCAAATCAGACATCAGAACGCTCAATGATATCCAGATGCTGGTTGGCGATACTCAATGGGTAAGAGGTATCTGTGGCATAACAAATGATGATTTAAAACCTTTAATTCAGTTATTAGGCACCTCTACTCAAGCTAACAAGAAACGTGAGCTTGGTCCTGAGCAACAGCGTGCATGGAGCAAAATCAGTGACAAAATATCTCAGTGTCATGCAGCTCGATTTAATCCTCAGTATCCTATCATCCTTATGATTGTCAGTTCACAACAAGGTAGAGATTGGCCACTTGCCCTCAGCATCCAAAGGGTGCAAGAAGGGCAAAATCCCCTACACATTTTGGAGTGGATATTTTCTCCAATGAGGCAGAGAAAAACCGTTGTGACCTGAATTGAAGTTATTGCACAATTAATTATGAAAGGACAATCTAGAATTCAAGAAATAGCAGGAGCGGATCCGCAGTCAATTATTGCGCCATTGGTTCAGGAATATTTAGAATGGCTCATTAGAAATTCTCTTGCTCTGCACATTGCCTGCACAGATTTCAAGGGTCTCCTCACAAATGTTTATCCTGCTCACCGCATGATCCCTATGCTGCAAAACCAGACCTCTGAGGAACAGCTGTATCGGTCTGAAACACCGGTAAACGGTATCACTGTTTTCACCGATGCAGGAAAGAAAACTAAAAAGGCAGGAGTCACCTGGGAAGAGGAGCCTGGTTAATGGGATAGTCATACCATCCAGGGAGGGACTATAGACTCCTTGCAGACGTTAGAGCTCCGAGCTGTAATATGGGCATTTCAACATTGGAATGATCAACCACTGAATATTGTATCAGACTCCCTCTATGTGGTTGGAGTGGTGTGGCGCATCGAAAAGGCTATGCTTCGTGAGGTCTCGAATAAGCTGCTTGCTGAGCTGTTGCCAGAATGATTGTTGACCTTAAATGACAGACGTCACTCATATTTCATCACCCATATTCGCAGTCACTTGATGATTGAAGGATTGGCCATTGGAAACAATAAGGCTGATCAATTGGTAGCTCCAGCTTGGACTGGTCCACCTGTAAATATTTTTGAGCAAGCAAAAAATTCCCATGCATTTTTCCACCAATCAGCAAAAATGTTAGCACGACAATTTCATTTGCCCTTGACAGATGCACAAGGGATCGTGAAGTCCTGTCCAGCTTGTCAGAAAATAGGGTTTGGAGTTGGCCTCGGGGTCAACCCTAATGGACTGCGGCCCTTGCAACTGTGGCAAATGGATGCGAGACATGTTGTAGAGTTTGGCAGAGTGAAATATGTCCATGTTGTAATTGACACATTTTCTATGGCTGTGTGGGCGACAGCTCAAACTGGAGAGTCTAGTAAGCATGTTCAAAGGCATATGCGTTCTGCAATGGGGGCCCTAGGCATCCCACGGGAAATCAAAACTAACAACGGACCGGGATATGTGGCTTGATCCACTCAGTCTTTTTTTTTTTTTTTCCAACTCTGGGGCATAGTGCATGTTACAGGTACTCCACATTCTCCGACAGGTCAAGCTATTGTAGAACAGATGAACCAGACACTCAAGTGCCTGCTTCAAAAACAAATAGGGGGAAAAATAGGACTGCCACCTGCAGATAGATTAAATAAGGCTATATATGTATTGAACATTTTACGTCTGCCACTGGATAGTCTAGTACCACCAGTCGTGAAGCATGGAGCAGGACTGAAAGGGGATATGCATGTGTCGTTACAGATCATGGATCCAAATGGGTACCGGCAAAGTGGGTGAAACCATGGCTGTCAGAACCAGATCCGCAGATGTCCTCGGCTGACATATGGATAGTTCCCATGGTCCTTTGAAAGGAGGGGATGAGTTTGCCTTTTGGCTTTCCTTCAAGGTGTGGTTGGCCTTGTGGGGGGAGCCCTTGGGTAAACAAGCCCCAGGTGCCCCACATTGGATAAATGAGTGCCATGTGTCCTGTTTTGGGGACAGGGGCTGGGGCCACTTGCGGAAGGGTGGAGTGTCTGTCTGTGAGGTGGACGCACTTTGCAGAGTTTTCCGGTTTGGGAAGGACCTCCTGACTCTCCCCGCAACTGGGCCCCGGTCAGGTTTGGCACTTGCAAATGGGGGCTTCGTGGGAAAACAATATGGGGCTACTTCTATATGATCAGCCTATTGACTTGGTTGTCTCCCATTCCTTCTGTGGGAGACTTTGTTTCTTTGTTAATTCCACCTATTATTGAATTCCACCTGTTATTGGTCGCAGTTGTGTTAATGATTGTACTTTGTGTTTTTCGAAAAGGCAACAAGCATGATTAAAGATACCATGAAGAACGTATGGCTGGCTCAAGAAGAAAAAGGGGGAATTGTAGGAATGTATTTTATAAGAGAATAACCATATAGTGAACCAGCCATACTGGATGGTGGCCTAGGCACGTAGCCGCATTCTAGAAGCTACTTCAGAGGAAGAAAAAATAAGAAAGAGCAATGACCGCTTGCAGGAGCCAGCAGATAAGAGTGTCCAGTTGGACACTGCGTGAGAAGAACTCAAGAATCAACAAGAGCTGAACTGACCTGCATGTTTGCCTCGTGCTAGAGACCTTTAGCAAATTAGATAATGCGTGACCGCGTGTAGGGATAGAAAACCTGTTTAAAAAGGGACAGACAGAATAAACTGAAGATTTAGATAGTGTTAGGCATGCTGTGTAGTAAAATAAGAACCGCTGTTGAATTTTTCTGTTATTAGCCTTAGGTTAAGGTTGTGAAGAGTTAGATGGAATGCGTTGCATGAATCAGTCTGATCACTCTTTCTCTATTCATAAGCAACTGCAGCAATTAAGAGAGAATATGAAGAAACTCACCGTCATAACATCCTCATTGTCCACCAATTGTTTGGATTGCTCAAAATTAAGAAGGGGGATTTGATGGGGGTTTTTTAGCAAGCA
This sequence comes from Podargus strigoides, assembly GCA_028020825.1. Classification (NCBI taxonomy): domain Eukaryota; kingdom Metazoa; phylum Chordata; class Aves; order Caprimulgiformes; family Podargidae; genus Podargus; species Podargus strigoides. Next base: position 34,881,603 of record CM051662.1, read on the forward strand.
ATGGACATGTGAGCAATCCAACCTTCGAGCCTGACCCGGATGCTGAAGCAGGACGGGGCGATGGAAAAGGAGTGACAGTGTAAATGCATGCTTTAAGGCTGCAAATCAATTTATATTTCACGCTAGTGCTATTAGCCAATCGGTAGTTATAAGAGCCTTGTGATTTAGTGCTCTGTCTATATAAACTGGGTTGTAACGCCATTAAAGTGCCTTTCACAAGATTTATTGTTCTCTATGTGATTGCTTGCCATGACTTCCCGCAGTCCTCTTGTCTTCATCAAGTCCTCTTTTCTTCGTCAAGTCTTGGTCAAATCCTCTTGTCTTCTTTGAGTCTTCGTGAAGTCCTCTTGTCTTCGTCAGGACTTCCTCAAGTCCTCTTGTCTTTGTCAAGTCCTCTTGTCTTTGTTATGCCTTCCTCCATTCCTCTTGTATTCGTCAAGTCTTTGTCAAGTCCGCTTGTCTTTATCAAGCCTTTGCCAAGTTCTTCTCTTCTTTTCATAGTCAAGTCCTCTTGTCTTCCGCAACTCTTCCTCAAGTCCTCCTGTCTTCGCAAGTTCCTCTTCCTTTCGTCAAGACCTCCTGTCTTCGAAATGGCCTCTTGTCTTTGTCAAGTCTTTATCTCTTTGTCTAGTACTCCTCAAGTCCTCTTGTCTTAGTCAAATACTCTTGTCTTTGTCAAGTCCTCTTCTCTCAGAGAAGTCTTACTCATGTCACCTCGTCTTCGTCAAGTCCGCTTGTCTTCGTCAAATCTTTCTCTTGTCCTGTTGTCTTTGTCAAGCATTCGTCAAGTCCTCTGGTCTTCTCAAGTCCTAATGTCTTCGTCACGTCTTCGTCAAGCCCTCTTGTCTTCATCAAGTCTCCGTCAAGTCTTCCTCAAGTCCTCTTGTCTTTATCAACTCCTCTTATCTTAGTTCAAGTCTTTGTCTAGTCTTTTTCAAGTTATCATCAAGACTTTGCCAACTCCTCTAGTTTTCGTCAGGTCTTTGTCAAGTCTACCTGTCTATGTCAGCTCCTCTTTTATTCGTGAAGCCTTCATTAAGTCCTCTGGTCATCGTCAAGTCTTCCTCTAGTCTTCGTTATCTTCTCTTCGTCAAGTCCTCTTGACTTTGACAAGCCTTCATCAAGTCCTCCTCATGTTTTCTTGTCATAGTCTAGTCCTCTTGTCATAGTCAAATACTCTGGTCGTCATCAAGTCTTCCTCTCACCCTCTTGCCTTCTTCAAGTCTTCCTCAAGTCCTATTGTCTTAGTCAAGTCTTACTGAAATCCTCTCATCTTCATCAAGTCTTCCTCAAATCTTCTACTCTTCGTCAAGCCCTCATGTCCTCATCAAGTCTCCGTCAAGTCTTTGTCAAGTCCCCTTGTCTTTGTCAATTCCTCTTGTCTTCGTCAAGTCTTCCGCAAGTCTTCTAGTCTTCGTCAAGCCCTCATGTCATCATCAAGTTTCGGTCAAGACTTCATCAAGTCCTCTTGTCTTTCTCATGTCCCTTGTATTCGTCAAGCCCTTGTCACGTCCTCTTCTCTTTTTGAAGTCTTTGTTAAGACCTCTTGTCTTCGACGAGTCCTCTTGTCTTTGTCAAGTCTTTCTCAAGTCCTCTTGTATTCTTCAAGTCCTCTTGTCTTCGTCAAGTCTCCGTCAAGTCCTCTTGTCATACTCAAGTCCTCTTGTCTTTGCCGGGACCTCTTGTCTTCTTCAAGTATTATCTAGACTTTGCCACCTCCTCTTTTCATCGTCAAATCTTCCTCATGTCCCCAAGTCTTCATCAATTCCTTTTCTCTCTGTCAAGTCCTCATATCTTCATCTAGTCCACTTGTCTTTGTCAAGTCTTTGTCAAGTCCTCCTCAAGACCCCTTGTCTTCGTCAAGTCTTCCTCAAGTCTTATAGTCTTTGACAAGCCCTCATGTCTTCTTCAAGGCTCCGTGAAGTCCTCTTGTCTTCCTCAAGTCCTCTGTTCTTTGTCAAGTCCTCTTGTCTTAGTCAAGACTTCCTCAAGTTCTCTTGTCTTCGTCAAGTCTTTGCCAAGTCCCCTAGTCTTTGTCGAGTTCTTTTCTCTTCATCAAATCCTCATATATTCGTCAAGCCCTTATGTCTTAGTCAAATCTTCCTCAAGTCCTCTTGTCTTCATTAAGTTTTCCACAAGTCCTCGGGTCGTTGTCAAGTTCTGTTGTCTTTGTCAAGTCTTCCCCAAGTCTTCTAGTCTTCGTCAAGCCCTCATGTCTTCATCAAGTCTCCATCAAGCCTTCATCAAGTCCTATTGTCTTTGTCATGTCTTCTTCTATTCATCAAGTCTTCCTCAAGTCCACTGGTCTTGATCAAATGCACCTGTCTCCATCAAGTCTTCCTCAAGTCCACTTGTCTTTGCATAGTGCTCTTCTCTTTGTCAAGTCCTCTTCTATTTGTCAAGTCTTCGTCAAGTCCACCTGTCTTCTTCAAGTTTTCGCCAAATGCTCTTGTCTTCAAGTCCTCTTCTATTTGTCAAGTCTTCGTCAAGTCCACCTGTCTTCTTCAAGTTTTCGCCAAATGCTCTTGTCTTCAAGTCCCCTTGTCTTTGTCAAGCCTTCGTCAAGTCCTCCCCAAGTCCTCTTGTCTTTTCCAAGTCCTCTTGTCTTTGTCTAGTCTTCCTCAAGTTCTCTTGTCTTCATCAAGTCTTCTTCAAGTCTTCTAGTCTTAGTCAAGACCACTTGTCTTTCTCAAGTCCTCTTGTCTTAGTCAAGTCCTCTTGTGTTTGTCATGTCCTCTTGTCTTAGTCAAGTCTTCCCCAAGGTCTTTTGTCTTCGTCCAGTCTTCCTCAAGTCCGATTGTCTTTGTCAAGCCCTCTTGCCTTCATCAAGTCTTTGTCAAGGCTTCGTCAAGTTCTCTTGTCTTCGTCAACTCCTCTTGTCATTGTCAAGCCTTTGTCAAGTCCTTCTCAAGTACTCTTGACACAGTCAAGTCCTCTTATCTTTGTCAAGTCTTCCTCAATTCCTCTTGTATTCATCAAGTCTTCATCAAGTACTCTAGTCTTTGTCAAGTCTTCTTCAAGCCCTCTTGTCTTCGTCAAGTCCTCTTGTATTATTCAAGTCTTCATCTAGTCCTCTTTTTTCGTGAAATCTTTCTCAAGTCCTCTTGTCTTTATCAAGTCTTCCTCAAGCTTTCTTGTCTTTATCAAGTCCTCTTCTATTCATCAAGACTTCGTCTAGTCCTCTTTTCTTCATCAATTATTTCTCAAGTCCTCTTGTCTTTTTCAAGCCTTCATCAAGCCCTTATATCTTCACCTAGTCCCCTTTTCTTCACCAAGACTTCGTCAAGTCCTCGTGTCTTTGTCAAGTCTTCATCAGGTCCTCTTCTATTCATCTAGTCTTCGTCAAGTCATATTGTTGTCGTCAACTCCTCTTTGTCAAAATTTTCTCCACCCCTCTTGTATTTGTCAAGTGTTCGTCAAGTCCTCTTGTCATAGTCAAGTCGTCTTGTCTTCGTCAAGTCTTCCTCAAGTCCTCTTGTATTCGTTAAGTTTTACAAAACTCTGCGGGTCTTGGCCAAGTCCTATTGTCTTCGTCACGTCTTCCTCAAGTCTTATAGTCTTTGTCAAGCCCTCATGTCTTCATCAAGGCTCCGTCAAGTCGGGGTCAAGTCCTCTTGTCCTTATCAAGTCTTCTTATCATGGTCAACTCTTCTTGTATTCGTCAAGTCTTTGTCAAGTCCACCTGTCTTCAATTCTTCGTCAAGTCCTCTTGTCTGCCTCAAGTCCTCTTGTCTTTGACAAGTCCTTATGTCTTAGTCAAATCTTCCTCAATTCCTCTTGTCTTCGTTAAGTTTTCCACAAGTCCTCGGGTCGTTGTCAAGTTCTATTGTCTACGTCAAGTCTTCCTCAAGTCTTCTAGTCTTCATCAAGCCCTCATGTCTTCATCAAGTCTCTGTCAAGCCTTCATCAATTCCTATTGTCTTTGTCATGTACTCTTCTATTTGTCAAGTCTTCATCAAGTCCACTTTTCTTGATCAAGTCCACCTGTCTTCATCAAGTCTTCCACAAGTCCGCTTGTCTTCACATAGTGCTCTTCTCTTTGTCAAGTCCTCTTGTCTTCGTCAAGTCTTCACAAAGTCCACCTCAAGACCCCTTGTCTTCGTCAAGTCTTCCTCAATTCTTCTTGACTTCGTCAAGTCTTCGTCAAGTCCTCTTGTCTTCATGGTCTTCCTCAAGACCTCTTGTCTTTGTCATTTCCTCTTGTCTTCGTGAAGTCTTCCTCAATTCCTCTTCTATTCGTCAAGTCTTCGTCAAGTCCACCTGTCTTCTTCAAGTTTTCGCCAAATCCTTTTGTCTTCAAGTCCTCGTGTCTTTGTCAAGCCTTCATCAAGTCCCCCTCAAGCCCTCTTGCATTTGTCAAGTCCTCTTGTCTTAGTCAAGTCTTCCTCGATGTCCTGGGTTATAATGTATTCTATTACCATGCGCTGTTGAAACCAGGGGTGCCAATGTTCCTTGCCTCCTCCCTCGGGACTAGCTTCTGTTAATAGGCCCAACAATGCCTTGCCGCATGACCCATAGATAACCTGCACCTGGACTATTCTTCTGTTAATGGGCCCAAGAGTGCCTTGCCCCATGACTCACCATCCCTTTGTGAGATGCTCCGGCCAGAGGGAAGGAGCCAAGCATTCCCCCCTGGATAAAAATCTGGAGTTTGGAACAGCACGAGCAGCCTTACCCGCTGGGATCCCAGAGGACAAGGACTACACCACCACCAGATTTTCAGAGGAGGACCAGACTTCTTTTCTACAAGATCATCGCTTCAACAGGACCATTTCAAAGAGAACTGCAGCTACCACTACATCGGACTGCTACCAACACCCTGCCCGGCAGGGTGCCAGGTTGTATCCCTGACTCTGTCAGGCTTTAAACCAGTTTCTCTGTATTATTGTTTTGTTTTATATATATTAGTAAAAACTGTTATTCCCATTTCCTCATATCTTTGCCTGAAAGCCCCTTAATTTCAATTTTATAATAATTCGGAGGGAAGGGGGTTGTATTTTCCATTCCAAGGGGAGCTCCTGCCTTCCTTAGCAGACACCTGTCCTTTCAAACCAAGACACTCGAGTTCTCTGGTCTTCGTCAGGTCTTCCTCAAGTCTTCTAGTCTTCGTCAAGTCCTCTTGTCTTTATCAAGTCCTCTTGTCTTTGTCAAGTCTTCCTCAAGTATTTGTCAAGTCGTCTTGTCATAGTCAAGTCCTCTTGTTTTCATCAAGTCTTCATCAAATCTTCTTATCTTCGCCAAGTCCTCTTGTCTTTGTCGAGCCTTCGTCAAGTACTTCTCAATTCCGCTTTTCTTTGTCAAGTCCTCTTCTCTTCGTCAAGTCCTCCGCAAGTCCTCTTGTCTTCGTCAAGTCTGATTGTCTTTGTCAAGTCTGCCTGTCTTCTTCAAGTCTTCTTTAAGTCCTCTTGTCATCATCAAGTCCTCTTGTCTTTGTCAAGCCTTCGTCAAGTCCTCCTCAAGTCCTCTTGTCACAATCAAGTCCTCTTGTCTTCAAGTCCTCTTGTCTTCGTCGAGTCTCTCTTCTTCATCAAGTCCTCTTGTCGTCATCAAGTCTTCGTCAAGCCCTCGCAAGTCCTCTTCCCTTCTACAAGTCCTCTTGTCTTCATGAAGTCTACGTCAAGTCCTCCGCAAGTCCTCGTCTATTCGTGGAGTTTTCATCAAGTCATCTTATCTTCATCAAGTCTTCGCCAAGTCCTCTTGTCTTCATCAAAAACTCTTGTATTCATCAAGTCTTCGTCTAGTCCTCTTTTCTTCGTCAAAGCTTTCTCAAGTCCTCTCTCCTGTGTCAAGTCTACAAGTACTCATATCTTCATCTAGTCCCCTTCTATTCATCAGGACATCGTCAAGCCCTGTTGTCTTCATCAAGTCTTCCTCAAGTATTTGTCAAGTTGTCTTGTCATACTCAAGTCCTCTTGTTTTCATCGAATCTTCATCAAATCTTCTTATCTTCGCCAAGTCCTCTTGTCTTTGTCAAGCCTTCGTCAAGTCCTCCTCAAGACCTCTTGTCTTCGTCAAGTCCTCTTTTCTCAGTCAAGTCTTACTCAAATCACCTTGTCTTCGTCAAGTCCACTTGTCTTCGTCAAATATTTCTCCAGTCCTCTTGTCTTTGTCAAGTCTTTGTCAAGTCCTCATCAAGTTCTCCTCAAGTCCTCTAGTCTTCATCAAGTCTTCATCAAGTTTTCTTGTCTTAATCAAGTCCTTTTGCCTTCTTCTGGTCTTTGTCAAGTCGTCTTCTTTTAACCAAGTCCACTGGTCTTCGTCAAGACTTTGTTGAGTCCTCTTGTCTTCGTCAAGTCCTCTTGACTGTGCCAAGTCTTCATCAAGCCCTCTGATCTCTGTCAAGTGCTCGACAAGTCTTTATGTCTTTGTCAAGTCTTTGCCAAGTCTTTGCCAAGTACTCTTGCCTTTGCCAAGACATCTTTGTCAAATCCTGCCCAAGTCTGCGTCAAGTCTTCGTCAAATCCTCGTCAAGTCCTCATGTCTTCGTCAAGTGTTCCTCACGTTCTCTTGTCTTTGTCCTCTTGCCTTCACCAAGTCCTCTTGGTTTAATCAAGTCTTCCTAAAATCATCTTATCTTCATCAAGTCCGACTGAATTCGTCAAGTCCTCTTGTATTCATCAGGTCTTCGTCAAGTCCTCTTTTCTTCGTCAGATCTTTCTCAGGTCCTCTTGCCTTTGCGAAGTCTTTGTCAAGTCCTCTTGTCTTCGTCGAATCCTCTTGTCTTCATGAAGTCTTCGTCAAGTCCTCCGCAAGTCCTCTTGTATTCGTCAAGTCATCATCAAGTCCTCTTGTCATCGTCAAGTCTTCGCCAAGTTCCCTTGTTTTGCATGTTTCTCTTGTTTTCACCAAGACCTCTTGTATTCTTAAAGTTATCGTCAAGACTTTGTCAAATTCTCTTGTCTTCGGCAAGTCTTCCACAAGTCCTCTTTTCTCAGTCAAATCCTGTTGTCTTCGTCAAGTCCTCTATTCTCAGTCAAGTCTTACTCAAATCGCCTTGCCTTTGTCGAGTCCGCTTGTCTTCATCAAATCTTTCTCTAGTCCTCTTGTCTTTGTCAAGTCTTTGTCAAGTCCTCTTGTCTTCATCAAGTCTTTGTCAAGTCCTCTTGTCTTCATCAAGTCTTCATCAAGTTTTCTTGTCTTTATCAAGTCCTTTTGTCTTCTTCAAGTCTTTGTCAAGTCTTCTTCTTTTAACCAAGCCCTCTTGTCTTTGTCAAGTCTTCGTCAAGTCCTCCTCAAGTCCTCTAGTCTTCATCAAGTCTTCATCGTTTTCTTGTCTTAATTAAGTCCTTTTGCCTTCTTCAAGTCTTTGTCAAGTCGTCTTCTTTTAACCAAGTCCGCTGGTCTTCGTCAAGTCTTCGTTGAGTCCTCTTGTCTTTGTCAAGTCCTCTTGACTGCACCAAGTCTTCATCAAGCCCTCTGATCTCCTTCAAGTGCTTGACAAGTCTTTATGTCTTTGTCAAGTCTTTGCCAAGTACTCTTGCCTTTGCCAAGACATCTTTGTCAAATCCTGCCCAAGTCTGCGTCAAGTCTTCGTCAAATCCTCGTCAAGTCCTCTTGTCTTTGTCAAGTGTTCCTCACGTTCTCTTGTCTTTGTCCTCTTGCCTTCACCGAGTCCTCTTGGTCTAGTCAAGTCTTCCTAAAATCATCTTGACTTCGTCAAGTCCGATTGAATAAGTCAACTCCTCTTGTATCCATCAGGTCTTTGTCAAGTCCTCTTTTCTTTGTCAGATCTTTCTCAAGTCCTCTTGTCTTAGTCAAATCCTCTTGTCTTCGTCAAGTCCTCTTTTCTCAGTCAAGTCTTACTCAAATCATCTTGTCTTCATCAAGCTCGCTTGTCTTCGTCAAATCTTTCTCTAGTCCTCTTTGCTTTGTCAAGTCTTCGTCAAGTCCTCCTCAAGTCCTCTAGTCTTTGTCAAGTCTTCATCAAGTTTTCTTGTCTTAATCAAGTCCTTTTGTCTTCTTCAAGTCTTTGTCAAGTCTTCTTCTTTTAACGAAGCCCTCTGGTCTTCACCAAGTCTTCGTTAAGTCCTCTTGTCTTCGTCAAGTCTTCTTGTCTTTGTCCTCTCTTCGTCAAGTCCTCTTGTCTTCGCAAGTTCCTTTTGTCTTCGTCAAGTCTTCCTCACGTTCTCTTGTCTTTGTCCTCTTGCCTTCACCAAGTCCTCTTGGTTTAGTCGAGTCTTCCTAAAATCATCTTGTCTTCATCAAGTCCGATTGAATACGTCAAGTCCTCTTGTATTCATCGGGTCTTCGTCAAGTCCTCTTTTCTTCGTCAGATCTTTCTCAAGTCCTCTTGTCTTTGCCAAGTCTTTGTCAAGTCCTCTTGTCTTCATCAAGTCTTCCTTAAGTCCTCTGTTCTTCGTCGAATCCTCTTGCCTTCATGAAGTCTTTGTCAAGTCCTCCGCAAGTCCTCTTGTATTCGTCAAGTCATCATCAAGTCCTCTTGTCATCATCAAGTCTTCGCCAAATTCTCTTGTTTTGCAACACCAAAACACATACCAGGGCAACACCTCTAAGCCTATGGCCGAAAGTGGTAAACCGTACCAATCCAAACAACAACAGCAGTAAGACAGCCCCATACTCAAACAGTGATTCCAATACCAGCTATCCGAGGAGTCCCGAGAGGGACCACACACCGCACAACAGCATAGTGAGAGGAAAAGTTATCCAGTGAGGTCTGTTTAAACTGTTTACGGTTAGTCAGTACTCAGGACTAAACTGTAGCAGTTAGTATATCACCCAAGACTCCCTGCCCAGATGGGAAGGAGAATTTGGGGAAAAAAAAAAAGACCCATGAGTTGAAGTATAGACTGATTTAACAGAATAGCAAAACAGAAACAACAATCCACACAAAGCATAAAGGGTTCTACTCAGCCTGGTTCAATGCTGACAGCAGGAACAGAGCAACATCAACAAGGAATCTCAGGGAGAGGAGGCACCCCACCCTCACTGAGCTCCCTCCTTTTATAATGAGCATGACAAGGTGGTATGGGATACAACTGTGAGTCAGCTGCCTTGCCTGCATGGCTGGCCCATGAGTCTGTGCCTGGGGAAGCAGGACAAAGGACTTTATCCCCATCTACTGTACATGGAAGTTTTGACTGAGCTGGGCCAGCTCGATTGGCTCTTTTGTTGACTAACCAGTTGGCCTTTGTCAGATGTGTGTCCCAGTGTTTGAAGGTTCCACCTCCCATTGCTTTCAATGTAGTTTTTAACAGTCCATTATAACGTTCAATTTTTCCAGAGGCTGGTGCATGGTAGGGGATGCGGTAGACCCACTCGATGCCGTGTTCTTCTGCCCAGGCGTCTATGAGGTTGTTTTGGAAATGAGTCCCCTTGTTCAACTCAGTTCTCTCTGGGGTGCCGTATTGCCACAGGACTTGCTTTTCAAGGCCCAGGATGGTGTTCCGGGCAGTGGCATGGGGCACTGGATACGTTTCAAGCCATCCAGTGTTTGTTTCCACCACTGTGAGCACGTGGTGCTTGCCTTGGCGAGTCTATGGCAGTGTGATGTAGGCAATCTGCCAGGCCTCTCTGTATTTATATTTCAGCCATCATCCTCCATTCTGCTGGGGCATAAACCGCTTGGCTTGTTTGATTGCAGCACACGTTTCACATTAGTGGATGACCTCTGCGATGGTGTCAATGGTGAGGTCCACCCCTCGATCTCAAGCCCATCTGTATGTTGCATCTCTACCATGATGGCTTGAGGTCTCATGGGCCCACCAGGCAATAAACAATTCACCCTTATGCTGCCAGTCCAAATCCACCTGAGCCACACTGATCTTGGCAGCCTGGTCCACCTGCTGGTTGTTTTGATGTTCATCAGGGGCCCGACTTTTGGGTACGTGGGCATCCACATGGCGCACCTTCACAACTAGGTTCTCCACCCGAGCTGAAATATCCAGCCATAGAATCATAGAATCATTATGGTTGTAAGGCACCTCCAGGGTCATCAAATCCAACCTTTATCCCATCATATTCCTAACCATTAAACCATTAGACCATGGCCTCAAGTGCCTCATCAACCTGTTTTTTGAACACCCCCAGAGACGGTGACTCCACCACCTCCCTGAGCAGCCTATTCCAGTGCCTAACCACCCTCTCAGTAAAGAACTTCTTCCGAATATCCAGGCTAAACTTCCCCTGACATAACGTGAGGCCATTTTCTCTCGTCCTGTCATTAGCAATTTGGGAGAAGAGACCAACACCAGCCTCACTACAACCTCCTTTTAGGTAGTTGTAGAGGGCAATAAGGTCTCCTCTCAGTCTCCTCTTCTCCAGGCTAAACAACCCCAGTTCCCTCAGCCGGTCTTCATAAGGCCTGTTTTCCAGACCTCTCACCAGCCTCGTTGCCCTTCTCTGGACTCGCTCCAGCGCCTCAATGTCCTTCCCATACTGCGGTGCCCAGAAATGGACACAGTACTCAAGGTGCAGTCTCACAAGTGCCGAGTACAGGGGCACGATCACCTCCCTACTCCTGCTGGTCACACCATTTCTGATACAGGCCAGGATGCCATTGGCCTTCTTGGCCACCTGGGAACACTGCTGGCTCATGTTCAGTCAGCTGTCAACCAACACCCCCAGGTCCTTTTCCACCAGGCAGCTTTCCAGCCACTCTTCCCCAAGCCTGCAGCACTGCATGGGGTTGTTGTGGCCAAAGTGCATGACCCGGCACTTACCCTTGTTAAACCTTATGCAATTGGCCTCAGCCCATTGCTCCAGCCTGTCCAAATCCCGCTGCAGAGCCTCCCTACCCCCAGGCAGATCGACACTCCCACTCAACTTAGTGTCATCTGCAAATTTAATGAGGGTACATTTGATCCCCTCATCCAGGTCATCAATAAAGACATTAAACAAGACTGGCCCCAAGACCGAGCCCTGAGGGACACCGCTTGAGACCGGTCTCCATCTGGATTTACCTCCATTCACCACAACTCTCTGGGCTTGGCCATCCAGCCAGTTTTTAACCCAGTGAAGAGTCCACCTGTCTAGACCATGAGCCGCCAGCTTCTGCAGCAGAATGCTGTGGGAGACAGTGTCAAATGCCTTCCTGAAATCCAAGTAGACAACATCCACCACTTTTCCCTCATCCACTAGGAGGGTCACCTGATCATAGAAGGAGATCAGGTTGGTTAAACAGGACTTGCCCTTCGTGAACCCATGCTGGGTAGACCTGATCCCCCTGTTGTCCTGCACTTTCCGCGTGATCTCTCCCAAGATGAACCTTTCCATAATCTTCCCTGGCACCGAGGTCAGGCTGACAGGCCTGTAGTTACCCGGATCCTCCTTCCTGCCCTTCTTGTAGATGGGCGTCACATTGGCAAGTTTCCAGTCGTCCGGGATCTCACCCGATAACCAGGAGTGCTGATAGATGATGGAGAGTGGCCTGGCAAGTTCCTCCGCCAGCTCCCTCAGCACTCTCGGATGGATCTCATCCGGCCCCATAGACTTAAGGGTGTCTAATTGACTCAGCAGGTCCTTTACTACTATTTCCTGGATTACGAGAAGTTTATTCTGATCTCCATCCCAATCTTCCAGCTCAGGGAATTGAATACCATGAGGAGAACTGGTCTGGCCACTAAAGACCGAAGCAAAGAAGGCATTAAGGACCTCAGCCTTTTCCTCATCCTTGGTAACAATGTTCCCTTTCACATCCAATAAGGGATGGTTATTCTCTCTGCATCTTTTTTTATTGTTAATATATTTATAAAAACTCTTCTTATTATCTCTTGCAGCAGTGGCCAGGCTGAGTTCTAGCTGAGCTTTTGCCTCCCTAGTATTCTTCCTACACAGCCTGACTAAATCCCTATACTCTTCCCAAGTAGCCTGCCCCGTCTTTCAAAGGTGGTAGACTCTCTTCTTTCTCCTAAGTCCCAGCAGGAGCCCCCTGTTCAACCATGCCAGTCGCTTTCCCCACCAGTTTGTCTTACGACACATGGGGACAGCCTGCTCCTGCATCTCTAACAGTTTTTTCTTGAAAAGAGTCCGTCCTTCCTGAATCCCTTTGCCCTCTAGGACTGTTCCCCAAGGGACTTTCTCAACCAGTGTTTTAAACAGGTTGAAGTCTGCCCTTTGGAAGTCCATGGTGAGAGTTTTGCTGCCCCCCCTCCTAACTTGGCTAAGGATCGAGAACTGGATCATTTCATGATCCCTCAGCCCAAGACGGGCTCCGACAACCACATCGCCTACCAGTCCTTCCCTGTTTGTGAATAACAGGTCTAACAAGGCACCTTCTCTGGTGGGCTCACTTATCAGCCGAGTCAGGAAGTTATCTTCCACGCACTCTAGGAACTTCTTGGATTGTTTTCTCTCTGCCGTGTTATATTTCCAGCAGATGTCTGGTAAGTTGAAGTCCCCCACAAGAACAAGGGCCTGCGACTTTGCAGCTTCAGCCAGTTGTCTACAGAACAGTTCATCGACCTCTTCGTCTTGGTCAGGTGGCCTGTAGTAGACTCCCAGCAGGATATCTGCTTCGTTCGCCTTCCTCAACTTTATCCATAAACATTCGACTGGCTCATCACACTTATCAGTCTCTATACAGTCAAAACACTCCCTAATATAGAGTGCCACCTCACCACCCTTTCTACCCTGCCTATTCCTCCTGTAGAGCTTATATCCATCCGTTGCAACACTCCATTCATGACAGTCATCCCACCATGTTTCCGTGATGGCAACTACATCATAGTTGTCGTGCTGAACGATGGCTTCCAGCTCCTCCTGTTTATTGCCCATGCTGCGTGCATTAGTGTAGAAGCACTTGAGCCGGGCTGACAACTTCCTTACTAACTGTGGTCTGCCCCCTTTGGGTTCTACTCTAGCCATCCCAGTTTTATCCCCTTCCCCCTTCAAAGCTAGTTTAAAGCCCTTTCAGTGAGGCCAGCCAGCTCATTTGCTAGGATTCTTTTTCCCCTCTGAGACAGATTAGCTCCATCTGCCACTCGCAGACCCCACGTAGTATAAAGCTCCCCATGTGAGAAAACCCCAAAATTTTGTCTGTGGCACCAGTCTCTTAGCCACTTGTTTATCAGGTGGGTCTTCCTCCCTCTATCAGTATTCCTCTCTTCCACCAAAGGAATCGAGGAGAACACCACCTGGGCTCCCGATCCCTCAAGTGATCTCCCCACGGCCCTGAAGTCTTTTTTAATTGTCTTCAGGTTCCTCTCAGAAACCTCATCACTACCATCCTGGATAACTAATAGTGGATAGTAGTCGGTAGGCCGGATGAGACTAGGGAGTTTCTTAGTGGTATCCCTAACCCTGGCCCCAGGGAGGCAGCAGACTTCCCTGTGGAGCGGATCCGGCCGGCATATGGGGGCTTCTGTTCCTCTCAGAAGGGAGTCAACAACTACAATTACCCTTCTTTTCCCTTTGTTAGAGCTGGTCCTAACTCGTGGGGGAGACCGACTTACCTTGGGTGACTCCTCTGATGGACCCTCGTCACCATTTTGGTCTGTTTGCCCCTCTATTTGCCCCTCCATTTCGAGAGCCCCATACCTGTTCTGCATGGGTAACCGGGAAGGGGATGGAGGCCGAGGGGGGTTTGGCCTGCCTCGCTGGGCAGGGACCTGTTTCCATTCCCCCTCGTCTCTTAGGTCCTCTTCCTGTACCCGATGGCAAGGGAGGAGGGGATCCTCTCTCTCTAGGGGAGCCTCCACCCACTGCCCTGTCCTCAAGGATGGTAGGGCCTGACTCCACCAGTCTATCTCCCTCTCACACTCCCTTATTGTCCTCAGCCTTTCCACCTCCTCCTTTAGCTCCATCACCAGGCTGAGCAGATCATTCACCTGCTCACAGCACACACAGCCCCCTGTTCCCAGGGGGATGCTGTGGCATTCCCTGCAGCCTGCTGCCTGCACAACTGCATCCTTTCCTGGGAGCTCTGTCTGGGTTCCCACGTCCAGTTTGGTCTTCCTCTGCCTGGTGGAGACCATTGTTTTGGCAGTGCTAACTGCCCCCAGGAGCTGATCTCTGCAACAATCAGTTGTTAGCACCTCAACTCCTGGCTCCCCTCCCCAGTTCACGGCTCCTCAGCTCCTTCTCCACACCCTGCTCGTGGGAACCGCCCCGGGCACACTGCCATGCCCCCTTAACAGCCCTGCCCCCCTCCTGTTTGCCCGCTCCTGTTTCTCTCCCTGGAGCCTGGCTCTCTGCTCAGCTCTCCCAGCTCTCAAAACCCCTGAAATTTGCCTTTTTTTATCGCGATTCCCTGCTCTGCTGGGGCACCAGCCAACTGATGTCCAGGCCCATCAAAACAGGGAGAGCTCAGCCTCTGCTGCCTCTGCTTCTGCTGCCAGGAGAACAAAAACTGCTGCCATAATTCAGCAGCCCAGATGGGTTTATCTCTGCATTGCCAGTTGCTCCATTTCCACTGCTGCAACCACCCCCACAGGGCATTTGCCACCACCCATGAGTCCGTGTAGAGATAGAGCTTTGGCCACTTTTCTCGCTCAGCAATATCCAAAGCCAGATGGGTGGCTTTCACCTCTGCAAACTGGCTCAATTCACCTTGCCCCTCAGCAGCTTCAGCGACTCGTCGTGTGGGACTCCACACAGCAGCCTTCCATCATCAATGTTTTCCCACAGTGCGACAAGCCCCATCAGTGAACAGGACATATCACTTCTCCTCATCTGGCAGCTCGTTATATAGTGGGGCCTCCTCAGCACGTGTCACCTCCTGCTCTGGTGACATCCCAGAATCTCTGCTCTCTGGCCAGTTGGTGGTCACCTCCAATATTCCTGGGCAGATGGGGCTCCGTATTTGAGCCTGTTGTGTTATTAACGTAACCCGTTTACTCCACGTGGCATCTGTTGCAGGATGTGTAGAGGAAACCCTTCCTTTGAACATCCAGCCTAGCACTGGCAGTCAGGGTGCCAGAAGGAGCTGTGTTTCAGTGCCGACCACTTCTGAGGCAGCTCAAACTCCTTTGTATGCTGCCAGTATCTCCTTTTCAGTTGGTGTATAGTTAGCTTCGGAGCCTTTGTATTCCCAGCTACAAAAGCCTAGAAGTCGGCCTCGGGTTTCCCTGGGTGCTTTCTGCCAGAGGCTCCAGGTAGGACCATTCTCCCTGGATGCTGTGTAGAACATGTTTTTAACCTCTTGGCCTGAGGGCTACTGCCTGAGCAATCTCTCGTTTAATTTGTTCGAAAGCTTGTTGTTGCTCAGGGCCCCATTCAAAATCATTCTTACACGTCACATGGTAGAGAGGGCTCACAATCAGGCTGTAGCTTGGGATGTGCATCCTCCAGAACCCCACAGCGCCCAGGAAAGACTGAGTCTCCTTTTTACTAGTTGGTGGGGCCATGGCTGCTATCTTGTTTATCACCTCCATTGGGATGTGGCGACACCCATCTTGCCATTTTCTTCCTAGGAACTGAATCTCCTTTTCAGGCCCCTTAACTTTCCTTCATTTCATGGTGAAACCTGACTTCAGGAGGATTTCAATTATCTTCTTTCCTTTTTCAAAGACTTCTTCAGCGGTGTCCCCCCATACAATGATTTTGTCAATGTACTGCAGGTGTTCTAGAGCCCCACCTTTCTCCAGTGCAGTATGGACCACTCCATGGCAAATGGTGGGGCTGTGTTTCCACCCATGGGGCAATCAGTTCCAGGTGTACTGGACGCCCCTCCAAGTGAATGCAAACTGTGGCCTGCGCTCTGGTGCTATCAGAATGGAGAAAAATGCGTTAGCAATGTCAGTCATGGCGTACCACTTGGCTCCCTTCGACTCCAGTTCATATTAGAGCTCTAGCATGTCCAGCACTGCAGCAGTCATTGCTGGCGTAACTTCATTCAGGCCATTGTAGTCCACAGTTAGTCTCCATACGCCATTAGACTTCCTCACTGGCCATATAGGGCTGTTGAAGGGTGAATGAGTTTTGCTAATCACCTTCTGGCTTTCTAGTTGATGGATCAGCTGCTTGATGGGGAGCAGGGAATCTCGGTTGGTGCGGTATTGCCGCTGATGCACCGTCATGGTGCAGAAGCAGCTGAAGCTGAAGGTGAATCAAGTCAGTTTGCAGAAGTAAAGGCCATCCAGCTGGTTTTGGTATTGCTGAATGGGAGATAAGGCCAATATTTTATCTATCACTGACTCATGGATGGCAGCAAATGCCCTATGGGGTTGGTTAAAACAATGGAAATAAAATAACTGGCAGTGTTGAGGCAAGCCCATCTGGACAGCAGGATGACCATGAGCCAGCAATGTGCCCTCGTGGCCAAGAAGGCCAGTGGCATCCTGGGGTGTTTTAGAAGGGGTGTAGTTAGTATGTTAAGAGAGGTTCTCCTCCCCCTCTACTCTGCCCTGGTGAGACTGCATCTGGAATATTGTGTCCAGTTCTGGGCCCCCTAGTTCAAGAAGGAGTGGGAACTGCTTGAGAGAGTCCAGCGGAGAGCCACAAAGATGATTAAGGGAGTGGAACATCACCCTTATGAGGAAAGGCTGAAGGAGCTGGGTCTCTTTAGCTTGGAGGAGACTGAGGGGTGACCTTATTAATGTCTATAAATATGTAAAGGGTGAGTGTCTGAAGTGCTGGGGTCTGAACCCTGAGCCCTGAATTAAGATTGACATATGGGTGGTTCCCACAGTCCTTCAAAAGGAGGGGATGAGTTTGCCTTTTGGCTTTCCTCCAAGGTGAGGCTGACCTTGCAGGGAAAGCCCTTGGGTAAACAAGCCCCAGGTGCCCCACATTGTGTAAACAAGTGCCAGGTGTCCTGTTTTGGGCATAAAAGCTGGGACCACTTGCAGGAAGGGTGGAGTGTCTGTGAGGTGGATGCACTTTGCAGAGTTTCTCTGTTGGGGATGGGCCTCCTGACTCTCCCTGCAACTGGGCCCTGGTCAGGTTTGGCATTTGCAAACGTGGGCCTCATGGGGGAACAATATGTGGCTACTTCTGTCGTATATGATCAGCCTATTGATTTGGTTGTCTCCCATCTCTTCTATGGCAGACTTTGTTTCTTTGTTTATTCCGCCCGTTATTGGTTGTGCTGTGTCGTTCCTGGGGTCGCTGGGGTTTATGTCTATTATGTGTGATCTGTTTGACTTTTTTGTACCCCCAGTGATCACCCATATACTTACTTTTTTCTATACAATAGAATCTAATTACTGATTCGTTCTACTGCTGGCTGCATCCTTTGTGCTAGGCCTAGTAATTGGCAAAACAGTGTCAGTAATTGGCAAAACAGCCAGGCTCTTCTCCGTGACATCCAATGATAGTACTAGGGGCAACGGATGCAAGCTGGAACATAGGAGGTTCCGCACAAATGTGAGGATGAACTTCTTCACAGTGAGGGTGACAGAACACTGGAACAGGCTGCCCAGAGAGGCTGTGGAGTCTCCTTCTCTGGAGACATTTGAAACTTGCCTGGATGCATTCCTGTGTGACCTGATTTAGGTATTCCTGCTCTGGCAGGGGGATTGGACTAGATGATCTTTTGAGGTCCCTTCCAATCCCTAACATTCTGTGACTGTGGTGAGATATTGCTGCCCGATTAGACAAGCTGGTTGTAAAGGTATGCCATGTAGTTGCCCACATCCCCAAGAGTTGGGCCAATGAAGAACATCAAAATAACTGGCAGGTGGATCAGGCTGCTAAGGTAAAAATATCTCAAGTGGATCTGGACTGACAACTTAAGGGTGATTTATTCTTAGCTCGATGGGCCCATGTTATGTCAGGCCATCAAGGTCGAGATACGATGTATAAATGGGCTCATGACCGAGGGGTGGATGTGACCATGGATACTATTGCCCAGGTCATCCATGAGTGTGAGTCATGGCACAATTAAACATGCCAAACAGTTATGACCACAGTGGTATGTAGGGTGCTGTTTGTAATATGAATATGGCAAGGCCTGGCATGTTGACTGTGTCTTGCTTCCATGAACATGCCAAGGCAGACACTATGTGCTCACTATGGTGGTACCTGCCACTGGATGGCTAGAAACGCATGCTGTGCCCCATGCCACTGCTCGGAACACTCTTCTGGGTCTTGAAAAGCAAATATTGTGGCGCCATGGAACCCCAGAAAGGATCTCGTCAGACTGTGGAACCCATTTCTGAAATAGCCTGATAGACACCTGGGCTAAGGAGCATGGGACAGAATGGATATACCACATCCCTTATCATCCACCAGCTTTTGGCAAAGTCGAGTGATGCAATGGGCTACTAAAGACCATGCTCAAAGCAACGGGTGACGGATTATTTAAAAACTGGGACTAACACTTCTCAAAAGCTATTTGTTTAGTCAGTACTCGGGGGTCAGTCGATTGAGGTGGCCCTGCTCTGTCATAACTTCTCTATACAGTAGAAGGGGACAAAGTCCCACTAGTGCATATGAGAAATGTGTTTGGGAAAACAGTCTGGATTACTTCTGGTTCAAGTCAAGGGAAACCCACTGTCCTGGTTCTCCAGGAATAGACCTGTGGGCCAGCCATGCAGGCAGGCCATGAATATCCCTGAGTCAGCTGGGAGATCCACTCAAGTCAGCTGACTCACAGGTGTATGCCATACCACTTAATCATCCTCATTATAAAAGAATGGAGTTCACTAAGGCTGTCATTTCTCTTCCTGGAGCTCCTCACTGCTGGCCTTCTACTCCTTCTGTTGTCCTCAAGAACCAGCCTGAGTAGAACCTTGTATAGTTTATGTTCACGATGGTATTACTTTTGTTATTTCATTATTTTTATTTGTACTTCAACCAATGAGGCTTCTCCCTTTTTTCCCCAATTCCCCTTCTCAGTTGGAGAGGGAGCATCGGGTGGTAGAATAACTGATACAGTTTAGCCCTGGGTACAGGCTAGACGTAGATACCCACACATTGGGTTGCTGTTGCTCAAGGACCTGGGTGCATTTGGTGGATAATGCAGGAGGATGGGCAAGTTAAGTGCATACCTCAAGGTGGCTTGATTCTGGGTGAGAAGAGGCAGGAATTTGAACTGTGTGATGTTAACTGTCATATGATACTGCCTGTTCCTACTTCTCTAGCTAAGAATCCAGACCACACAGATCACTGAAAAATGAACCTCATCACCCAGTGACTTCCCAAATACCAGCATCCTCGCCACAAATTGTGAATATGGATTGAACAATGCATGCTAGGTTAGAGCACTGGAAGCACATTGTACCATTTTGACCTACCCAAAGGACTATCGTGACATAAACCCACGGCCATGTTATAAAAGCACTGATACTTCTGTAAATGTTGAGTAATAGGAAGAGCAGTAACTTAGGCATGATGTAGATGGTATGGGATAAGGGGTGGAATGGTGTCCTGGTTTCCCAGGAGCAGACCCATGGGCCAGCCATGCAGGCAGGCACTGAGTATCCCCGAGTCAAATGGGAGGTCCAATCAAGGCAGCTGTCTCACAGGTGTATCCCATATCACTTAATCATGCTCATTATAAAAGGAGGGAGTTCAGTGAGGGTGGAGTTTCTCTTCCTGGGGTTTTTCTTTCTTGGCTTTTTGTTTCTGCTGTTAACCCCAAGGATGAGGCTGAGTAGAACCTTGTATACATTATGTTGGTTGTTCTAGTAGTTTTGTTATTTCATGAAATCTGTTTCTACTTCAACCTACAGGGCTTTTCCCTTTTTTTCCCAGTTCTCCTTCTCTGCTGAGGAGGGGTTATCGGGTGGTAAAAGAACTGCTACAGCCTGGGTACAGGCTAAATGTAGACAATGCTTTATATAGGAGCGGCTAAAACTTTTAATGGTTGTTGAGATTTTCCATGTGGCTTGAGGAGGTCTGAGGTTCTTGTGGCTGCTCCTGCCCTTAACACTTGATGTGTGGCTTCCTGCAATAGTGGAAGCCTTCAACTCAGTAACCTGTGTCACCTCTTCCAATCCTATATCTTTTTTTTTCTCTTCAAATAATAAAAGAAGAACAACAAACATGGTACAAGATATGCAGGAGATAAAAAGAAAAAATGGGTCACTGGACTTTATGCTGAACCATATCCTCTTGGGTTTTTCTGCTCCATCTATGCTAGAAGTGGAAATAAGTGCATTTGTGACTTTGAAACCTTCCCATCCATTTTGGGCAAGTTGGGCTTAAAGGATGTTGGAAACCTCTCTACTAGCCCCAGGCCTTTGACAGATCATTGCATGGTATTTACAAGTGGAGGCAAGGACTCCTTATTTCTTCAACTGTTCTTTGCACTATTACATAAAGGCAAGTAAGTTATTTAATAGCTAAATAGAGATTATTCAACTTAGCTCTATAAATCTAAACCAGAAACAGAGTCTCTATGCCACACTAGATATACATATAGAACTGGAAGGGTGAAATTGTGGTTCTAATGAAGTTGATGGCAAAGCTCTTGCTTACCCTCTTGAGATCAGAGTTTTGTCCAAAATCTTGATTCAAGCCTGTGGATGGCTGACCAGGCTGGATATTTAAAGCATATCCCTGGTTTTCCAAGTACTGGGGTGAGCTGACCTTCTGGGTTTTTTTTGTGGTTTTTTGATTTTTGTTGTTGAGCTTTTTGCTTATGATAAAGAAACACGGAAAAGTATTTTAAGACCAAATATTTAGCAAGCTCTTGCAAACTTGAACTGTAAGCCTAAAAAGGGTCTGAAATAGTATCTCTGTGTGCAAGAACAAATATTAGCAAAGTGGTTGTTCCTATGTTTCAATGTTGTCCTGGTTCAGCTAGGATAGGGTTAATTTTCACCAGCAGTTGGGAGGGAACTACAGCCAGGCTATTCGATACCATACTGGCATCATGTCCGGGAGGCCAGACACAGGGAGTGCAAGACCAGCTTTTGTCCCGATCTGTACCTCGTGCTGTATCCTGGTGGTATATCTCTTGTTTTGTACATTATTATCACTGTTATTGTTGTTCGGTCTGTTGTTGTTACACCGCTATATTGAATCTTCCTTATCTCAACCCCGGGGTTTGTGTTTTCCTCCCTGTCCCATCCCCGTCCAAGGGTGGGGGAGGGACAGTGGCAATGTGGTCTCAGGTCCCAGCAGGGTCTAAACCACCACATATGTCAATACTTTAAGCCCCTGAACAGTGCAGATGAGTCACATTAGTTGTGTGTCCAAAGGAAAGGTGGAAACCCTAACTTTTGAGAGGCAGGAGTCTAAACAACAAAAAACAGACAAAAAAAAGTAAGTAAAAGACCCTACTGAACCTGAAACCTGTGTTCCCAGCTGAAAGGTTATTTCTCTCTCACTCTTCCCTGAAGCATCTCTTAACAACTGAGCTGAATCAATGTAGAATGTCATTAACAATCTAACCTTGAACAAGGACTGGCAATCATCCTTGTCTTACAGAAACAAACTATAATGATCTTAGGCAAATCTAACAACCTGACAGAGAGGCAGCATCTCAGAAAACTGATTCCAGTGCATTAATGTTGATAATAAGGGTAGATTGATAATAGAAATATTAAAATTAATTTAGGAATTTTTGAATTAATTGTATAAATGTTAAAGACATAAGTGACTTGACTTAGCATGAGTAGCTGGAGTAATAAGGCCTTATGCTGCAAACTGCAACTAAACCTGGTTGAACTCTTGCAATTAATCTGTAGTTGAACTTTTATCCTACTGTCTGGAATAACACTGAAAACAGATGTAAGATGAAGACAAAATAATTACTTTTATTTTGTTTCTTATACAATAATAAATTAACTGAAACTTAGTTTTGAGAAATTAAACTGTTGAAAAATTATCATGACAGGAAGTAACTGAAGGTGAACAAATACTCTCAGAAAAAGATACAACCAATCAGACAGAGAAGAGGTAATCATCATAGAAGATGATCGGATAAGCAGTTGCGTGCTCACTGTGTGAACAGGAGTGTGGACAGATTGTGAGGCTTTAAAAGGCACAGGTAAAATATGAGCAGGGTCCCTCTTGGGAGGCACCCAGCTCGAGTTGCAATAAACAGACTTTGTGACAGAACCTAGGGTCTGAACTTTTCTTTACAGTCCAAGGTTAAGACTGGATCCAGCTGCACCTAGACTCCTCTCTGAGAAGGAGTTTAGAAAGCAAGGGGGTCTAGTCTGAACCTCATGACTCAATGGGAGGCTCTTCCCAGACTGTTCTTCAGCAATTAATTAACATAACTATGAAAACATTTCTTGCATAGTGTTTTGGAGCTATAGAAATCCTTCCAATTAATATCAGATAAAGCTTTCAAGGTTGGGGGAAAATTGCTTCCATATATGTGATTAAGCCTGAACAGTTAAAAAGGCTTATTCTGCTACAAACAATTAGGTATGGTAGGTCAGAACCATCTCAGTGTCATTGCTGACAGTTTCATTACTTAGGTCTGCTGTGGACATAATTCTCCAGGCAACCACCTAATAAGTAATAATAGCCTTGACTGTTTCATGACCAGCTTCTGACTAGCCCATATATGGCTCAACTCTAACTTCCAGCTTTTATCAGTGTGAAAGATGGTGGCAAGGCAGGCTGTGGCTCTGTCCCTCTTCTTGTGCTGGCCAAAAGTCATCTGGAGTATGAGGGGCTGGAGAAATAGTCCTTCTTCCTTTTTTCACTGTGCAGAACAAGCAACAGCCCAAGTGACAAAGGAAGATTTGGGAAAAGCAATGAATATTGATGATGGGGAGTCAGAAAGAAAGGAAACATGAGAAACTGAGTGTGTCACTTGAATGAGGGGCTTTGAGAGTCACTCAAGCATCCCTCTCCATCCCATCCCTCAGAGTTTCCTCTGGTGAACCCTTGGTTTCTCCAAGTCACAGGTGATGAGAAAGAGGCTAATACAATAGTTTAGAGTTGCAAAACTAACCAGCAAGGACAAAAGGCTCAGAGTTGCCAAACAGGAATGCTTAGTAAGATAAGGGAAGAACTGAGAGACTTGCCCTTGAAAGAGGGAGCAGACAGGCCTGAGTGATCAAACAGCGTTGGCTAAGAGGCCCCAAAGACAATACTCCCTCAGGAAGGAGGGACTGATAAGAACCATAGTGCTAATCAAGGGGTTCCAGGGACCAGAAGAGACTGGTCTGGATGTGTAAAGCAAGCAAAGGTGAAAAGGGCATTGCGAGGAAGACTCGGAGCCTTCCTCCTGAAGACCCCCAAAGACGACCACCAGGATGCACCACGCAGGTGCAACCAGTCGGAGCAAGGGGCGTGGAATAGTATAATGATTTACAGTAAATCTCCTCCCTAAGACCCTCCCAATGATGTAATCCTCATATCCCCCCCCCCCCCCCCCCCCCCCCCCCCCCGATGTAAACTTTTGAATATGTAACATTTCATGCTATAAAAGGAGCTCGCTTCTGGCCCCAGGTGTGCAAGTTAGGAGGAGCGATCCCCCTTGCACCCAGCACTGTAATAAATATACCTGCTTTATAACTTTTCAGGAGTTACAGAGTTTGATTCCACAGGTCACAGGTCAGGCAGGACAAAATCTTGACCTTGTTCTAAACTCCTATTTCATTTGGTGGAAGCTTTGCTCAAGTAGTCACGTGCCAGAATCAAGTATTAAATCCAGAGGTACATGAGCAGGTGAGATGACACTAGAGTCAGTGCAGTACCTGCAGTACCAGTGCAGAAACCTGGCTTGTGCCAGGTTTCAGTTGACTCCAGGAAGCCCTTAGGATTAGCTAGCTTCAATCCCTTTTTTTAATTTACTTTTTCTGCTGCAGGGAGTCATTATTTTTTTCTGTCAATGCCTTGGCAAACATTTACTATTACGCATGAACATTCATTCTTAAATATAATGATGAACATGGTAAATAAATTCAGTCTTATTGAAATACAAAACAGAGACATGCCCCCAGGCCCAAAAGTATTGTTCATACAAAATCAAGAAACCCTGGCCTTTGGTGCTCACTGATGTCCTCTCAAACACAAATATAGCCAGAGATTACTAGTCTGTATATTTATCCAAGTTATGAAATTAAGTCATGCTTGTTTTACATTGAATAAATACCTTTAAGTGCTGAATTTTGAAAATAACAAAACCTAAGAATCTGGTTTGTATATTTACTAAATACTGGGTGTACTTTTCTATAGAAGGGACAAAGAACAAAGGAAACTGCTACTTCTTAGTTATTAAACGAAACAACACTCAACAATAACTCCTGTGTGTAGATTCCTCTGCCTAGTCCAGCCTCATCCAGATGTAAAGGTATGTGGCAGATGCACCCACCCTGATCCTGGAGCCACCTTCTAATGGTGCTTTGTCTAGATAAATGATCCCCTAGGTCAGTCTGGACAACCTCACCAGGTGCCAGGCTAATGGTCCCCAGCAGGGAACTGTACCTGGCTAATTAGAACTGCCCACAGATCAGACTCGACATGGGTATAAATGGAGCCCTGTCGGAGAACCAGTTTGAGTTGGTCCTCCTCAGAGCAGCAAGTCTGCAGTCGGGGACTCTGCCCTTGGATCGGGTTGCCACCCAAGGAAACTCCCCGGGGTTGAGAGCCCTCACCATCCCCCCTCTTTTGGTGAGTGAATATTTTTCATGGATATCCTTGAGTGAGCCCTCACCCCTGTGGGTGAGTGATTATATGTTTTGGGTACCCTTGGGTGAGAGATTTACCCCCTTTTGAGTGAGTGTGCACCTTTCTGAGTCATCTTTCTGATGTAAAAGAATCCAGTTGTGTAGTAGTATATTCCCACTGACATGCAAACTTGTGTTTTACTTTTGGTCTGTTGGAGTGTTATGTAGTTCTACTCAAAATAAAACATTATTTTTGAGTAACCGCCCTGTCTGTGTGTGAGCGCCTCTGCCTGGTGTCACCAAACAGGACAAAGAACTTATCAACACCAACGTGATGTAGATAAGCAGACACTTCATTATTGACGCACGGAGGATATGGGGGATAACTCTACCTAGCGTATCCTGGGTTACATTACATTTAGCAGGGTTTTTATATATTTAATTTCCATTGTATAAGCTGTTTAACATAAAAATGCATATACTGCTTGCCTTTAATTACTCATTGAATTTAACCTTTACATTGATTGGCCCCTAACCATCTTTCGAGTTACGTCACTTCATGTATATTCATTTCTAATAAGAATCATTGGTCACCTATAGTCATGCCATAGTCGCACTATTGATTGTAGCCCCTAATATTCAAATCAGGATGGGAAGGGTAATGGGTCTTCAAGCAGCATAACTGGTCACTGTGACTTTAGCCACTATATGATTAATTATTGTATTATTCTTTCCACGGTAGTTGCTTAAACATAATGTCTTACTCTCTTGACTATACGGTTTCTAGTTAAATACAATACTAGGCCCTAGCTACTTGTACCACCTGTTTGTTTTGCTTCATGTGCTTTCTGTGACTACTGAAGTAAAACACAGTCCCTTATATGATTCCCAGGATATCAGTCTGATTCGATTAGGCCTAACTTTCTTTTAGCTAAACTAAAATCATCAAAATCATCAGAATCATCAAAATCATCAAAATCTGTTCAGATTTGTAACACTGGCACCCGGGCTCGGGGTTTGTTTGGGTTGTTAGAGCGTTTGAGGGGTTGCTCTGTAGTTTTTGTGGGTGCCTCCATAACATTTATTGGCGTAGTCAGCAGGATGTCGATAGAGGAATTATTAAGGAGACACGACTGTGTACCTTCTCTCCCAGACATGCACTGGGCAAGGGAGAAGTGGTCCAACCCGGTGGTGGTCATGGAAAGCCTAGAGCAAAGCCGTAGGACTTTTTGGGGTGGCATAGATAAAGGAGATCTGTGTGCTATCCTGGGTGCTTGTGTGGTTCAGGCACAGGACCATGTGGAAATGTTAGAATCAAAGGTTGATTGTTTGGAGAGAGAATTGAAAAAAGGAGCAGACGCGTATGTTGATGGAGCTCTTGTTAGCACAAGCAGGAAAGTCCCCAGTGTTGTCCAAATCCAGAAGTTAACCGCGAGTGCAGAACCCGAGGATTGAGACGGTAACACGTGGGGAGACACTGATGGAGGTTGCTCCGAGGAAATGGAGGAATTGGAGGGTAAAAAAGTGCGACCTGTTATTAAAACAGAGCGGCATACGGGACCGCAAGGCGGGAACTCCCGAACTACTATCTGTACCGCTCCCTGGACGGGACCCAAGCTCACGAACTCGTAGCTAAGTTTTCACGCAAGTCGGTTGAAACCGAAACTGCCTATTTGTGGAGGGTCTCTTTAACGGGGGGGAGATCGCATACGGCTGAGTGATGATGAGGCAAGAGGGTTTTGGGGTCCCAGAGTGTTTCTGAACGAAGGGCCGGCAAGCGACCGGTCGATCACGTCCCAGGTGGCTTATTGGGCTGGGGGTGTGGACCCCAAGGAGCGAGGAGAGCCTGTCACTATCTGGGTGAAAGGACTGTCGGAGGGAGTGTGTCATGCAGGTGGACCCCACCCACCTTAAACTGCTCATCAGAGTGCTGCTGGATGTCTTAAAGATACATGTCCAGGCTCTCAGGAAAAGGATTCAGAGTGCCATGGAACGTAACTGGCAAAACCCTCAGAATCCGCCCACGCATGTGATGACCTGGGCAGAAACATTACACGATATAGTCATGCACGGCCATGAGATGGGGGGGACTGATCCGGGCTCGGACGGGCACAGGAGGGTACGGCAAGCCAGTTACAAACTGCATGCTAACTGTCCCCCTCCCCTGGAGTGTAAACCCTCCCAGGGTAAACTGAGTCATACCCCCTATCTGAGAAGGAATGAGCTCTGGTGAAAGGTGTTAGCACTGGGGATAACTCGGGTGGTGCTGCATGGGCTGCCCACCGACAGTATCGGGAAGCTGGTGGAATTGCTAGAGGGGAAAGCTGGAGGCCAGGAGGAGACAAGGGCAACCAGTCCTCTGCAGGATAGCGCAGTTAACCCTTTTGCGCCCCTGTGATAGGGATTGAAGGGGTTAAAAAACTAGAAGGTGCGGGTTAGAGTTTGGGCCATCCTCTCTGCATAGTGAACTCTTGTCAATGGTCCCCTAACAAAGAACCTTACATACACATCCCCATGGGGCCTAAGCGAGTGAGTTTGGAATTCTTAATTGATACAGGGGCCCAAATTAGTGTTCTGAATAAGCAACAAGCCATGGAGTTAGGAATTAAACCCTCAAGGAAAACTATAAACATAATTGGGGGAACGGGTGTAGCAGAAAAATGTCCCATAGCTTGAACCCAGCTTTGGCTGCCTGGGGAAAAGCAGATGACAACTGTGGAGGTGGCTTTAGGCCCTTATAAAGGGAACATACTGGGATTTGATGTACTAGTAGGCAAGCAGAGGTATTTGCCTAATGGCAGCGTGTGGAGTTTTGGGAGCCGCGGGGTGGAAGGTGCTCACATTAGGACCCTGCAGCTTGCTCCTGTGTTACTGCAATCCACAATGACCTGTGTCTCTCAGTACCCTTTGTCAGCCGCAGCTAAACAGGGCATTGCAGAGTGATTGATGATCTGGAGAAGAGACAGATAATCAGCTGCACCCATTCCCCTTACAATTCTCCAGTTTGGCCAGTCCATAAGTCTGAAGGATGATGGCGTTTAACAGTTGATTATAGAAAATTGAATAATAATACCCTGTCATTAACAGCTGTTGTCCCAAGTATAACCTCAGTAGTAACAGCAATACAGGCAGCTTTTCACTTGTGGATGGCCACCTTAGATGTTAAGGACATGTTCTTTATGATTCCTTTAAGAGAAGAGGATAAACCTCAGTTTGCCTTCACTTGGGAAGGAGTGCAGTATACTTTTAACAGACTACCTCAGGGTTATAAGCACTCCCCCACCATTGCCCACAACACCTTAGCTAAGCTACTTGATACTGTAGAGGTGCCATCAGGTGTCCACATAGATGATATCCTGATTGGTGGAGATGATAAAGAACAAGTAAGGCAAGTGGCTGAAGCTATATGGAATTTGCTAACTAAAAATGAGTTAGACATTCCATCTTCCAAATGTCAAGGTCCCGGACAAGAGATTAAATTCCTGGAGGCTTGGTGGATAGCAGGGGCTATTGCAGTACCTGATGATGTCCTTTTGACTATCGAGAAAGGGCAGATCCCAAATAACAAAGGGGAACTGCAACAGCTGTTGGGCACATTGGGTTATTGGAGGAAACATATACCAGGATTTTCAGTAATTGCCTGCCCTTTGTATGACCTACTCCGGAAAAATAGGACATGGGATTGGACTCCACAACATACAGAGGCCCTTAATGTCCTAAAAGATGAACTTAAGACTTACCAGAGGCTAGGCCCACTACACACTCAAGACCCATTGAAGGCAGAATGGGGCTTTGCAGAACATGCTTCTATTGTGGTATATTCCAGAAGGGACCAAAGGGTCCAGCTAGACCTTTATTATTCTCATCTACCTCATTTAAGGAAACTGAACAATGATACTCAGAATGGGAGAAGGGACTCCTCTTGCTTGTCAGGGCAGTCAAGGAAGCGGAGAGGTTACGCACTTCACAAGATATTATAGTGCAAGGTCCTTTCCCTCTGTTAAATTTGATCCTCAAGCGTTCACCCCCTCCCGAAGGGATAGCCCAAAAGACCACAGTATGGAAGTGTTATGCTTACCTCGAAGGAGTTGGTCAGTTGCTGCAATTAAGAGAGGGCCCATCTAAAGTCTCTAAGTTGCAACAACCTGTGAATCCAGATCCGGCTTTGTTAGGCCAACCCTATAGACCTTCCCCGATCAAAGAGGCACCTGAACTGACCACAACTTCAGATACACAAGGAGTATGATTCACAGATGCATCTGCCTGTCAAGTGGAATCCAAGTGGCAATATAAAGTGGCAGCTTTAGAAATTGCCACTGGGAAGACAATTACAGAGGAGGAAGGTAGCGCACAAGTGGGAGAGTTGCACACCCTCCTGTTGGCAGCAGAGAATGGCGCCACCATAATTTACACAGATTCCCATGCAACTTACAAGGGTGCCACAGAGTGGATATGCCAACGGGAATCCAGTCAGTGGGAAACAGGCCGTACAAAGGTCTGGAGAGCTGGAGACTGGCAGTGTTTACTGGAAATAGGCAGATCACAATCCCTAAAGGTGGGATGAGTAAAAGGCCATGCAAAAAATGGAACCCCTGCAGAAAAATGGAATCAACAGGTAGATAACCTGGTCCAAATTAAGGTAGTAAACAGCAAAAAGAAAGATTGGGAATGGTTGACTGAGTGGCTGCACATTAAGTGAAGCCACTCAGGGAAGACAGATCTCTGTTACAAGTATCAGTCTCGGGGATGGCCAGTGTCTATAAGAATGTGTGAAACAGTTCTTATAGCTTGTCCACAATGCCAGATAAGGCTTAAGGCTAACCATCCAAATCAAGCACCAGCCCAGCATATCAAGCAGGACAAGACTCTTTGGAGCACCTGGCAAATTGATTATATTGGTCCATTAAAACCATCTCATAGGAAAACATACATTTTGGTGGGAACAGATGTAGTATCAGGACTAACTAAAGCTACAGCTGTTAGCACTGCAACTGGGGACAAAACGGTGTGTGTGTTGTATGAGTGGTTCAGTGTTTTACCTACTCCTGAGAATATTCAGAGTGACAATGGATCGCATTTTTCAGCCGCAGTGGTACAAGACTGGGCTCGCCAGGAAGACATTAAATGGGTGTTTCATACACCATACTGTCCTCAGGCTAATGGTATAGTGGAGCAAACCAATGGACCGATTAAAAAGCATGCTGATGTCTCACACCATGACTGGGACATACAATTACCACAAGCAGTCTTGATTGTTAATAGCCGTTGGGGAAGTTATGGAAACCCCAAAATTGAGGCATTTTGTCCCACGGAGCCATTAGCAAGCATCAGCCCTATACCAGATGATAAAAGGGACCAGTCCCTGCTACAGATATACGTGGGCCAACCTGTAATGGTGAAACTGCCCTCTATTGGCATTGTGCCTATGACCTTGGCAAAACCCAGAGGCCTATATGCCTGGGAAGCCTTGGACAGGAGTTGAAAAACCCACCGTATCAGTGCTCGGTGGATAATTCCTGACTTCTAACCTGAAGCCCAGTTTCTAAGCCAAGGCTAGTTCTATGTTTTCTTACAGGACAGTGAGGAAAAAAAAAGGACCACCTTGGTGCTACTACAGACAACGGTGAAAACCAGGACCTGGGCAACATCATGGTTAAAATGACAAAAGATTTTGCTTGATGATGAACTTGGATTTTTCCTACCCACTGATGATATCACGGAGTGGAGATTGGAACAACACAGTACTATGCTTTGCATTCCATTGGGAACTGTTGAATATACATCCATAAAGAAAACGGCAAAGGACTCAGAAGCAATTGTTGCTATACGGGGAACTCATTAGTTTGAGAAAGATTGATATGTTTGTATTTTTCCTGTAATTATGATTACCATTATGATTGTTATAACTTGTATTGTAAAACAGTGATAATAAAGGAATGATGACTTACAAAGAGCACTAAAGCTCACATAGACTGTGCTCCCTTTTAACTTTGGAGGAAAGAGGTGACTGTACCACCACTCCAAGGAAACCAGCTGAGTCATGACTGTGGTCATGGGGGGGATTGTGTGGTAGATGCACCCACCCTGATCCTGGAGCCACCTTCAAATGGTGCTTTGCCTAGATAAACCTTCTAATGGTGCTTTGTCTAGATAAATGATCCCCTAGGACAGTGTTTTGTCTGGACAACCTCGCCTGGCACCAGGCTAATGGTCCCCAGCAGGGAACTGTACCTGGCTAATTAGAACTGCCCACAGATCAGACTTGACATGGGTATAAATGGAGCCCTGTCGGAGAACCAGTTTGAGTTGGTCCTCCTCAGAGCAGCAAGTCTGCAGTCGGGGACTCTGCCCTTGGATCGGGTTGCCACCCAAGGAAACTCCCCGGGGTTGAGAGCCCTCACCATCCCCCCTCTTTTGGTGAGTGAATATTTTTCATGGATATCCTTGAGTGAGCCCTCACCCCTGTGGGTGAGTGATTATATGTTTTGGGTACCCTTGGGTGGGAGATTTACCCCCTTTTGAGTGAGTGTGCACCTTTCTGAGTCATCTTTCTGATGTAAAAGAATCCAGTTGTGTAGTAGTATATTCCCACTGACATGCAAACTTGTGTTTTACTTTTGGTCTGTTGGAGTGTTATGTAGTTCTACTCAAAATAAAACATTATTTTTGAGTAACCGCCCTGTCTGTGTGTGAGCGCCTCCGCCTGGCACCCAGGCTCGGGGTTGGCTTGGGTTGTTAAAGCATTTGAGGGGCTGCTCTGCAGATTTTGTGGGTGCATTTGTGACAAGGTATATTAGGTGTACGTGGCAAAGTTTTGGTAGAAGTTAGGTGTGGAAGCTGTGTCGAACAGAGGGAGGATGGATTGGGACTGATCAAGGATAACATTGGAATTTGCAGTGTGCTCCCAGGCAAGCTTCACAGGACAGTAGCTGATGAGAGAATGAGAAGGTCAGGCTGGAAAACAACCTGAGGGAGTGTGTGAAGATGTGACTGAAAACAGTCCCAAGTGTGGTGTGCGAAGAAGCATGCGTTATGTCCTGTTTAGATTGATTGTTTTGGGAACAGAAATGTATAAGTGTTTTGCCAATTAGTAGGCCCAGTAAAAAGGACACAGCCAGCAGCAGAACAACAATCCAGTACGTAGGTTCTATTTCACGTAAAGGGGTCAGTATATAGAGGATTGCTGGGGGTACAAACAAGTCAGATAGATCACAAATAACAGACATCAACCCCAGCAACCCCAGGAATGACACAATATCACTCATAACAGATGGAACAAACAGAGACACGAGATAACCCACAGAGAAGATGGGAGACAACCAGGAGAACAACGCAGTTACATATGACAGAAGTAACCCCATGTTGCCTCCCCACAAAGCCCGCGTTTGTACGTGCCAGACCTGACTGCGATCCGGTTGCATGAGGAGTCAGGAGGTCCTTCCCCAACAGGAAAACTCTGTGAAGTGCATCCACTCCACAGACAGACTCTCCAACCCTTCCTGCAAGTGGGCCCAGCTTTTATCCCCAAACAGGACACCTGGCACTTGTTACCAAAATGCAGGGCACCTGGGGCTTGTTTACCCAAGGGCTCTCCTTGCAAGGCCGGCTGCACCCTGGAGGAAAGCCAAAAGGTAAACTCATCCCTTCCTCTTAAAGGGCTGTGGGAACCACCCATATGTCAACCTTAATTCAGGGCTGGGGGTTCAGACCCCAGCACTTCATTCGGCCCTTTGACATATGGGTGGACCACAGCCTCTATACCGTCCGTAGGTGTACAAGTGTCTCTTCTTTATCTTGAATTAGTCTCAGTCCATTAGATGCAGATGTTGCTGCAGTCATCTCGGTCGTTGCTTCACTGTCGTAGTCTTTTCATTGGAAGATCAGGTGCGGTCCTATTTCCAGTATGTTGTAGTCTGGAGCAGAGTTCATCTACTTGGCGCAGTTCAGCAGTACGTTACGTTGCAGTTCATGAAGTCAGATTCAGTGTAGATGTTCTCATACTCCGGCGGCGCTGTACAAGATCTGCAGTACAAGATTCTATACCATTTCGTTATTCCCGCAAATAACACTTATTTGCGGGGACATGTTCCCATTTTTCCTGCCCAGGTCTCATAATTAGGACAGTGTTATCTTTTCCTACAGCTATTACTTCAGCTGGCTCAGGGGGCCCACTCGGCCCTTGGACCCATACCTTTGCCCCATTACTAAAGTTGGTGGATCCAAATCCTTTGTCCCCACGAACAGTAGTAACTTGGGGTGGGTCCCCCTTCCTTACTGTTGTTTTCAAAATTGGTAGTATTAATAGTTGTGCTATTCTATCCTTGGGTTGAATAGCCAAATCTTCTTCACCATTATTTAAAAGGATTACCTTAATTTCTCCCTGATAGTCGGCATCAATCACTCCTCCCATGACGTGAACACCTTTCAGGGCTAAGTTTGAGCGAGCAGTTATCAGACCAAAGTGTCCTGGGGGAATCTGGACTCCTATCCCGGTGTTAATAACCCTTGTCTGGCTCCGGTTTATCTTTACCAGTTCTAATGCATAGAGATCCAGCCCAGCAGCCTCTGGAGTGGCCCAGTAGGGTGCCATCGCACCCGGGACAATTTCCCAATAGATCAATGTTTCGGTTACTGTTAAAGGCTGTATCTGGAGATTGGGCGTAGTCATACGCATCAAGGGCGTCTCCATCTCCCCAATGGGCCTATTGTTGAGGGTATGGAGGGCATCCGTGAGGTTAGTCCACCATCGGGATAGCTTTCCATTTTCCAGCTTTTTTAACTGCTCCTTCAATAGCCCATTCATTCGTTCGATTAATCCTGCAGCCTGTGGATAGTATGGTATATGAAAGACCCACTGAATATTATGCTGCTCCGCATATTGTTGTACAAATTTGTTTTGAAAATGAGACCCATTATCAGTTTGGATTTGTAAGGGGATCCCATAGTACAAAATCATTATATCTATGGTGGAAGTAGTACTATGGTGTGTGGCTTTCTTGCAGGGATAAGCTATTAAATATCCCGAGTATGTGTCTACAGCGGTGCAGATGTATTTGCACCCTCGGTCCTGGGGTAAAGGTCCGATGTAGTCCATTTGCCAGATCTGTCCTGGCAATTTCCCTCTTCCCAGTTCTCCTTTTATGATATTTGGTACCGGGCGTTTATGAGTGTGTTGGCACACAGGGCATTGGGCAATTATTGTTTTGATCATGTCCAGTGACATGACTATGCCACGTTCTTGGGCCCACTTGTAAGTGGCCTTCTCCCCAAGATGCCCACATTTTGGTGTGCCCATTTCGCCAAGCCTTCATGGTCCCCTTCCTGAGGGAACTCCAGTGCGGCTTGGGAAATCTTTGCCCGGTTATCGGTGACAGAATTGTAAAGTCGCTCAAGTGAATTTATGTTGCTATGAGCGTCGACATGAAACACTGTCACCTTTGTTCTTTGAACTAGTTCCCAAATATCCTTCCATATTTCCTTTCCCCAGACCGTCTTAGAATAAAGTTTCCAATCCTTGGCTACCCATGTTGGCAACCAGGTAGCCAATCCATTAGCCACTGACCAGGAATCGGTATACAGATGACACTCCCCTAAATCCTCTTGTTTTAAAGCCGTATATGCTGCATATAACTCAGCATATTGGCTACTTTCCCCTTCTCCTGTGGTCTCAAAAAATTTTCCTGTGTGAGGGTGATAAGCCACTGCCTTCCAAAACCTCCTATATATTTAGCTGACCCATCCGTAAACCATGCATGTTCCCTTTCAAGAGGTAGCAATTGATCCAGGGTCTTCCCCCATTGCACAGGGGATTCCCGGTCAACTATAGGATCAGGCTTTACCTCTTGATCCTGCATGGGGGCAGCCACTATTTGTTCATGAAGGGCAGCAACACCACCAGGTCCCACCTTTGCTCTGTCTTGAACGTACCATTTCCATTTGATTATACTGGATTCCTGAGCATGCCCTATTCGGTGGGTCTTTGGGGAGCTTTTAACCCACTGCATAATAGGGATTTCAGGGCGCAGAGCCACTTCGTGGCCTATCGTAAGCTGTTCAGTTTCTGCCAAGGCCCAATAGCAGGCTAACAGTTGCTTCTCAAAGGGCGTGTAGTTGTTCCCTGCCTCTGGCAACTTTCTTCCCCAAAATCCCAAGGGGACTTTTCTCCTCCCTTGTTTTTGCCAGAGGCTCCAGTTAGCATATGACCCATTTACAGATATGTTCAGTTCCACTTCGCCTTCCTGCATGGGCCATAAGTCTAAAGCCCTCTGAATAGCCTCTTTAGCTAATTCAAAGGCAGCCTGCTGCTCATTCCCCCATTCAAATTCATATTTCTTTCTGGTCACCCTGTAAAATGGGGCCAAAATCTGTCCCAAGTGGGGAATGTGTTGTCTCCAGAAACCAAACAGCCCGATAAATCTCTGTGCCTCTTTCTTATTTTGTGGTGTTGCAAAGTCAAGGATCTTCTGCCGAGCCTTAGGTAGTATTTCTCGATGACCACAGTGCCAATGGATTCCTAAAAATGTGATTGTCTGAGACGGCCCTTGGATTTTAGTTGGATTGATCTCCCAGCCTTTCTGCCTCATATGCACTAGGAGCACTTGGAGCATTTGTTGTACTTCAGTCTCATTGCTCCCCTGAATCAGAATGTCATCAATAAAGTGGACAATCTGCATATGAGGGGGAAGCTGTACCTCATCCAGGTGCTCAGCCACTATTCTATGACAAATAGTTGGACTATGCACCCATCCTTGAGGCAACCTGGTAAAGGTGTACTGTTGCCCTTGCCATGTGAATGCAAATTGATCCCAATGCTCTTCTGCAATTGGGATCGTAAAATATGCATTGGCTAAATCGATGACAGCATACCACGTGCCAGGATGCCTCTGAAGTCCTTCTATCAAAGTGACCATATCAGGTACAGCTGCCGCAAGAGGCGGGGTGCTCTTGTTCAGTTCCCTATAATCCACAGTCATTCTCCAGGATCCATCAGCCTTCTTAACTGGCCAGATTCGACTGTTCCACACAGTGGTAGTTGGTTTTATAACTCCTGCAGCCAATAAATCTTTGATCGTTTGAG
The DNA here is from genome assembly GCA_028020825.1 of Podargus strigoides. Taxonomy (NCBI): domain Eukaryota; kingdom Metazoa; phylum Chordata; class Aves; order Caprimulgiformes; family Podargidae; genus Podargus; species Podargus strigoides. Next base: position 34,917,096 of record CM051662.1, read on the forward strand.
AAATTTCTTCATGCCCACCTGGAATCCTGTACTGTTTCATGGATACGACCTTGGTCGCAGCTGGAATTTGAACAGGAGGCATCTTTATCTTTCCAACTAAAATTGCCTTATTAGTGATATAATTCCTTACTCCAAATTGATACCGACCATCAGGGAGATTCAAAGTAAGTCCCTTCAGAATATCCATTCCAATTATATACTCTGGAATGGGAACAATCATAACTGTATATTGTCGTTTCTGAAGGTGTCCAATTCTCATATTAATTTGGGTTCGTACCGCCTCGATTTGCTTGCCGCCCAGCCCTGTAATAATCACAGACTGCCCTTTGAATTTCTCAGGGTTCCCATAGATTAAGGAGGCCTCCGCTCCGGTATCCACTAAAGCTTTTACTATCTGAGAGGACCGTTTTTTCCAGAATATCTGTAGCTCCACATGAGGTCGCCGGTCCTCCCGCGCCCAATGTACCAGAGCTTGGCCAACATTTCAGAAAGAATTATAATGCCTAGTTTCTTGTGAGGGATATAAGTCAGAGTACAGCTGTCACTCGTGGTTCCTCTCTGGAGCAACAGAGGGCCTGCCGCGAGCAGAGGCGGGGTCCTGCTGAGGTTCCAGAGGGGGTGCTGTAGGCTGAGCAGCTGCGGAATCATATGCCTGATAATTTTGCACCTTCCTACGGGGTTTCTGTAACCCTCTCTGTTTATACATCCTCCATAGTTCATTGGTATCAAGACCATCAATCCTAGTGAGAGGTACACCATCTTTTAGCAAACTTTTAAACATTTGTCCTCGAGACATCCTATATTCGGTAGTTTTACGGCGTCGGGTGTCTCGATTCCCTGTACTCTCCCAGGGGCCCCGTTGACGTCGGAATTCTCGATACCCCTGACGCTCCCGGGGGCCCCAGTCTCCAAGGTCACCCAGCTGCTGCATTTTCTCAATTACATCTCTAATGGGATTCCCTGTTTCACTAAGTAGGAGAGTCACAAGAACATTCTTATATGCCGGTGGAGCAGTTTTAATGATCGCATTTCTCATGGGCACAGACAATCTAAGCTGCATTAATACTTCAACATGTCCCACATGAATGGCCAGTTTCATGCCTTCTTCCTTTACCCGTTGTATACCATCCCGCAGAGTATACCACGGTCGGTCAGAGCCTGGCCAGCTATTCTCTAGGGGGTATTTTGCCTTGCACCCTGCAGCAGCTACAGCCAATAGATTGGTAGTTTGATAATTATTCCGAAATGCATCCTGCACAAGAGGGTCAAAACGCAGTGTCACAAACTTTTTACAGTCCAAGTTGTCCAGGCTGACCCCTGATGCTCCCTGATCATACAAACGTACCATCCAAGCAAGCAGGGGCTCTCCTGGCCTCTGACTAAATCATGCAAGGATATCATTAATTTCTTGCTGTGTAAAATCCTCCATTGTGGGTTTGTTCACCGGTGGCTGGTTTTCGGAAAATTCTATCTTTCTCCTGATGACTGGTCTCGCATCTGCAGAGTCATCTGAGGCACCAGCCCCATTGGACTCCGCAGGGTACCAAATATCATCATCCGAGTCATCAGGATTACAGTGCACATCCACCTCTACAACTTCTGAGTGGACCTTCCTATGATTAGCGTGCCCCCTTCTCTTCCCACGTTTACACTGGGCAACTTGCACTGTAGCCTTCTCAGGCACAGCTTGGCAAGTGTCCAGCTTGTCAGTAAGGAGCTTATTTAAAGTTTCTAGAGTCATAATCTGATCTCGCATGTGGGAACATTCTACCAGTAATTGTTCTTTCTGCTGGTGCTGTTTCTTATACGCTGTTAACAAAATCCATCCCCGTCTCCCGAAGGTTACAGCATCCCGTGCCTTATCGGAAAACTTTTGAATAGTTTCCAATACATCCTGTGGTTCAGCCTCTGCCAACCATTTCTCCCACTGTTCACATGGCCCCCCAAATTTAACCCATTCAAGAGCCAGCGAACTGTACACGGGATCTTCCCAACCGGGAACATCAGACGGGGCCATCCTCATTGCCAATTTTGTTTTGCCAATTAGTAGGCCCAGTAAAAAGGACACAGCCAGCAGCAGAACAACAATCCAGTACGTAGGTTCTATTTCACGTAAAGGGGTCAGTATATAGAGGATTACTGGGGGTACAAACAAGTCAGATAGATCACGAATAACAGACATCAACCCCAGCGACCCCAGGAATGACACAATATTGCTCATAACAGATGGAACAAACAGAGACACGAGATAACCCACAGAGAAGATGGGAGACAACCAGGAGAACAAGGCAGTTACATATGACAGAAGTAACCCCATGTTGCCTCCCCACAAAGCCCGCGTTTGTATGTGCCAGACCTGACTGCGATCCGGTTGCATGAGGGGTCAGGAGGTCCTTCCCCAACAGGAAAACTCTGTGAAGTGCATCCACTCCACAGACAGACTCTCCAACCCTTCCTGCAAGTGGGCCCAGCTTTTATCCCCAAACAGGACACCTGGCACTTGTTACCAAAATGCAGGGCACCTGGGGCTTGTTTACCCAAGGGCTCTCCTTGCAAGGCCGGCTGCACCCTGGAGGAAAGCCAAAAGGTAAACTCATCCCTTCCTCTTAAAGGGCTGTGGGAACCACCCATATGTCAACCTTAATTCAGGGCTGGGGGTTCAGACCCCAGCACTTCAATAAGACTAACTGGCGAGCGAACAGCAAGAGAGAGAGAGAGGAGAGGGAGAGCTGCAGTGACGTGCGGAAAAGACTCTATAACTCTCGTAAAGTTATAAAGTAGGTATGTTTATTCAGCGCCGGGTGCAAGGGGGATCGCTCGTCTGAACTTGCACACCTAGGGGGCCAAAGCGTGTTTCTTTTATAGCACTAAGTAATACATATTCATGAGGACTGTATCATAAACATTACATCATTGTATCAGGTCATTATAATATTCCACGCCTCTTGCTTCACCTGGTTGCGCCTGCGCAGTGCACCCTGGTGGTCCTCTTCGGGGTCTCGGGAGGAAGGCTCCAAGTCTTCCTCAGTTGGCTGCGCATGCTCTGTGGTCCTCTGGCTCTTCTCCAGGCCACGGCGCCAGTTCCCACCAGCTGGAATTCTGAGATGATGGGAACCGACCTTCCTCTTATCATAAGGAGCAGAAGCCGTCTTCCCTTTTCTCAACAGTCGTCTTCTAATCAGCGGCCAGTAGCACCTGTTTCTTCCAGCAGGAAAGGTTCCCAAGCAAGAGATGCAAGATTACATACTTCGCAAGCAAGAGCTGCACACTTGTTTGGTTAAACTATTTCTATTAACTCTTTTGCCCCCGTATCAGTCCCCCCTTTTCTACACAGTTAGTAAATTCTTTTACTAATACAGAAATTCTTCATCTAGTAGTCTGTTTCTACAATTCTATGACTCTATGATTCTATGGTTTCGAAAGGTATCTCTCAGTGCTTTTCCATGCGCATTAGATATAGAAGTTAGGGTGGCTAGTCGCTGTAACATTCTCTCCAATTCCAGACAAACAGTATTACAGAGAAAACAAGGCTAAGTAAAACCAATATTAAAAGAACAACAATAGGGTGTAACATCGCATTCAGGATACCAGTTGCAGTAGGTGACCATCCAAAAAGCACATCCCACCAATTATGGCTCGCATCTTGTTTTACCCTTTTTAGGATTCTGTTTGTTTGGTATCATGATAAACCATTAACAAAGTTTTCTTCCCATTTTCTTGGACCTCTTCCAAAATTTTGATCAAATCTTGGTGCTTTACTAATTGTCTTATAAATGTAAGATTCATTCCAATAGGTACAGGTAATAATTTGTGAAACATTGTATAACTGGATCTTATTAATTGGTGGGATACGACTGGTGCTAAGTAAGAGAAGTCACACCTGAGAATTTTAACAAAATTGCAAATACAAAAGTTAGAACGATTCTTGCTATCTATCATCATTTCATCTATCACTGTAGAAGCACAAGCAGTTCTCAAACGTGCACAGCCTTGACCAATATATACAAGTACAGTCTTTTGGCTAATATCTGGATGGATCTCAAAGAGATAAATGCCTTGCTCAGTATCAAGGCATATGTCTTGGGCATCAATTGTATTATCTTTGCAAATGAACCCTTGTTGTTTCCGTGTAACACAAGATTCCAAATTTACAGTCTGCCACTTCTTATTTGCTATCCGTGTCCATGCCCTGTGCTCAGAAGGATAGAGCACTGTTTTATCATGGTTTAATCCTAGTGCGATGATGGGGTAGATTGTATATATTGAGGCGTTACGTATGGTTAACACAAAAGTAGTAGCCACATTAGTAAAATTTACTAGGGTCCACCAAGCTTGAAGCTTCCTTTCTAAATCGGTGGCATTGTCCCAGATAGCTTTTTGAATTTCAATGGGAAAAGTGCCCTCACTGCCTTCTCTTATAATTAAGGCGGCCAGTGATTGTATCCATAACTGTGCCTGCATACAACTGAGAGCCAAAGATATACTATTTTGAGCTACATCAAGTGCATTTATTATTATTTGGTGGTCTTGTTCTTCTATCCTTTCCCATTTTGGTAATACTTTTGAGAATTGCCATTGACTGGTTCCTAATGCTAATAGAGAAGACCGCAGAGGCTGTTCCAATTTTGTCAAATCGTTAGTTGCAGCAGCTAATTTATTCATTATTATTTCTGAACCGATTCCATTGAGGACCCCCAATCCAGTCCCCAATACTCAAGTTAGATCTCTTTGCATTCTGCCCTTGAAGGGCACTTCCCTCTGCAGCCAAGTTGTCCAGCCATCGAAAGATGTTTGAAGAAAGGAAGAACATGCTGGTCGAATGTCAGGTATTAGTCTGCATTAGCAATTCAACACGTTTAAGAGACCACTCTGGGTTAAACAAGATCTGTTGTTGGCCTTTGTTTCTTAATACATATTGGCCAATTTCATAGATTCCGGGTTTAAGTGAAGTGTTGTGTGGTGTGGAGTGTGGTGTGGTGTGGGGTGTAGTGTGAGGTGAGGCATTTATTCGAAATTTGAATGAGAGCCCAACAGTATCATGGGCCCAGAGACAAATTACCTCAATAGTTTGCACTTAAGGTGAAATTATACCAGCGATCTAACTCATTTGCACAATTTCTTCGATAGCAGGGAGCACCATAGGGGACATTTGCACTTGTGGTCACTCTAATTAGGGTAGCCTTCTCATGGGTGGTCCCATTGATCATTCAGCATCCTATCTTGATTGCTTCCCCTATAGTTCCCCGAAGTTGCCAGACTCTTTGTTTTTCAAAACCCTCCAAATGATTTTCTTCCCATTCCCGTCTTGCATATACCTGATTTTCATGCATAACTACAGTTGAGAGATTTAAACCTTTTAAATAATAGCCTTCCCCCATAGACCCAGTATACAGATTAAATGCTTGGGACCGAGGCCATTCAGTACTACTCTGGCTAGAAGTGCTTTCCCATCCCTGGATCATAATTATGATTGTGAGAAAGATAGTTTTCCAGGTTGGACTTGCGTGACTCTCCATTGGGATTTATGAGCTTTCTTCACTCTGGTGTGATCACAGAATCACAGAATGTTAGGTATTGGAAGGGACCTCAAAAGATCATCTAGTCCAATCTCCCTGACAGAGCAGGAACACCTAGGTCAGGTCACAGAGGAACATGTCCAGGCGGGTTTTGAATGTCTCCAGAGAACGAGACTCCACAACCTCTCTGGGCAGCCTGTTCCAGTGTTCTGTTACCCTCACTGTGAAGAAATTCTTCCTCACATTTATGTGGAATCTCCTATGTTCCAGCTTGCATCCATTGCCCCTAGTACTATCATTGGATGTCACTGAGAAGAGCCTGGCTCCATCCTCATGACACTCACCCTTTACATATTTATAAACATTAATGAGGTCACCCCTCAGTCTCCTCTTCTCCAAGCTAAAGAGACCAGGCTCCCTCAGCCTTTCCTCATAAGGGAGATGTTCCACTCCCTTAATCATCTTTGTGGCTCTGCGCTGGACTCTCTCAAGTAGCTCCCTGTCCTTCTTGAACTGTGGGGCCCAGAACTGGACACAATACTCCAGATGTGGCCTCACCAAGGCAGAATAGAGGGGAAGGAGAACCTCTCTTGACCTACTAACCACCCCCTTTCTAATACACCCCAGGATGCCATTGGCCTTCTTGGCCACAAGGGCACATTGCTGGCTCATGGTCATCCTCCTGTCCACCAGGACACCCAGGTCCCTTTCTCCTACACTGCTCTCCAGCAGGTCAGCCCCCAACCTGTACTGGTACATGGGGTTGTTCTTCCCCAGATGCAAAACTCTACACTTGCCCTTGTTGAATTTCATTAAGTTTCTCCCCGCCCAACTCTCCAGCCTATCAAGGTCTCGTTGAATGGCAGCACAACCCTCTGGTGTGTCAGCCATTCCTCCTAGTTTGGTGTCATCAGCAAACTTGCTGAGGATACATTCTGTACCCTCATCCAAGTCGTTGATGAAGATATTAAACAACACCGGTCCCAGTACCGACCCCTGAGGGACTCCACTAGTCACAGGCCTCCAACTAGACTCCGTCCCATTGACCACAACTCTCTGGCTTCTTTCCTTCAGCCAGTTCACAATCCACCCCACTACCTGATCACTAAACCCATACCTTATCAGCTTATCTACAAGGATGCTGTGGGAGACAGTGTCAAATGCTTTACTGGAATCAAGATAAACCACATCTACCGCTCTACCATCATCTATCCACCTAGTTATTTCCTCATAGAAGGCAATAAGTTTGGTCAAACATGACTTACCCTTGGTAAAACCATGTTGACTGCTCTTAATGACCCCCTCATCCTTGATATGCCTAGAGATAGTGCCAAGAACAAGCTGTTCCATCACCTTTCCAGGGATGGAGGTGAGGCTGACCAGTCTAATGGATCTGATGGATCCATGTGTTTTGTTCTCTTATCTTGTTTGCAGTGAAGGAGGTAAGAAGCACCTGGAAAGGGCCTTTCCACTGTGGTTCTAAAGTTTTTTCTGAAAGAGATTCTACATATACATAATCTCCAGGTTGTATATTATGTACTGGACCATCTAGGCCTCTACTTCGAGTACCAGCCACATGTTTTTCAATTTTCCTGAGCTGTTTGCTCAGTGCCACCATGTAGGAGGTCATAATTTCATCTCCAGCTTTTGTGGACATTCCTCCTTGTATTCCATATGGTCGCCCATACAAGATTTCAAAAGGGCTCAGTCCTTCCTTTGCTCTCGGCTGAGTTAACCGAGCCAAGGGAAGGGATTGAGGCCATGCCAGATTGGTTTCTTGTCCCAAGTTCACAATTTGCTGTTTAATCAAATGATTCATTTTTTCTACTTGGCCACTCGACTGAGGGCGGTAAGGGGTATGAAGTTGCCAATCCATACCCAAATTATGGCTAATTTGTTGTACTACTTTTGAAATGAAATGCGATCCTCTGTCGGAGGATATGGTGGCTGGGACTCCGAAGCGTAGTATTATTTCTTGTAGCAATATTCTGGTTACTTCCCGAGCTTGGGCTGTTCTAGTAGGAAATGCCTCTGGCCAACCTGAAAAGGTATCAGTTAGTGCAAGTAAATATTTGTGCCCCCTTTTTCTTGGAAGTTCTGAAAAATCAGTCTGCCATTGTTGCCCCAGTCCATTCCCTTTCCCCATTTGGCCCATCTCTGGTTTTGGGGTATTTTTGGGATTAGTCTGGAGGCAAAGGTCACACTGTTGTGTCACCTGTCTCACGGTGGTATACAAATTTCTAGCTAGGATTTTTCCAGTTAAATATTTATACAGGGCTTCTGCCCCCCTTCATTATAATATTCCACGCCTCTTGCTTCGCCTGGTTGCACCTGCGCAGTGCTCCCTGGTGGTCCTCTTCGGAATCTTGGGAGGAAGGCTCCAAGTCTTCCTCAGTTGGCTGCGCATGCTCTGTGGGCCTCTGGCTCTTCTCCAGGCCGTGGCGTCGGTTCCCACCAGCTCAAATGCTGAGATGGTGGGAGCCGACCTTCCTCTTATCATGAGGAGCAGGAGCCGTCCTCCCTTTTCACAATGGCCTTCTTCTAATCAGCAGCCTGTAACACCTGTTTCGTCCAACAGGCAAGGTTCCCAAGCAAGAGAGGCAAGATTACATACTCCCCAAGCAAGAGCTGTATACTTCTTTAATTAAACTATTTCTCTTAACTCTTTTGCCCCTCTATCACTAGAAGCCCTTTGCAAACTTCATGGATCATTTTATCATAACCAAGCTCAGGGAAAATGGACAGGGCCAGAATATAAACAAGTGTCATGGGCTATCCTTACCCACCACTGAGTTACAGCCCAGTCCTGGTTGCACAGAAGAAGTGTGGCCAGCAGATCCAGAGAGGTGATTCTGCCCCTCTACTCTGCTCTGGTGAGACCTCACATGGAATACTGTGTCCAGCTTTGGAGCCCTCAACATAAGAAGGATGTGGACCTGTTGGAGTACATCCAGAGGAGAGCCATAAAAATGATCAAAGGGCTGGAGCACCTCTCCTATGAAGATAGGCTGAGAGAGTTGGGGTTGTTCAGCCTGGAGAAGAGAAGGCTCCGGGGAGGCCTTATAGCGACCTTCCAACACCTGAAAGGTGCCTATAAGAAAGCAGGGGAGGGACTGTTCACAAGGGCATGTAGCGATAGGAAGAGGGGTAATGGATTTAAACAAGAAAAGGGTAGATTTAGGTTAGATCTAAGGAAAGAGTTTTTCAATATGAGGGTGGTGGATCACTGGAACAGGTTGCCCAGGGAGGTAGTGGAGGCCCCATCCCTGGAGATATTCAAGGTCAGGCTTGATGGGGCTCTGAGCCACCTGATCTAGTAAAAATGTCCCTGCTCACTGCAGGGGGGTTGGACTAGATAACCCTTGAGGGTCCCTTCCAACCCAATGCATTCTATGATTCTAAGAAGGAAGGGGAAGAGGTGTTCCGGATGCTGAAGCAGATACTCCCCTGCTGCCCATGGAAGAGACCACAGTGGAGCAAGTATTCCCACTGCATCCCATGGAGGGTTCCATGCTGGAATAGCTTTATCTTGAAGGACTGCAGCCTGTGGGAAGGACCCATGCTGGAGCAGGGGAAAAGTGTGAGAAGAAAGGAGCGGCAGAGAGGAACTCCTGTGTAATGACCGCAACTGCCCATTCCTCATCCTCTCTACACTGCTCAGGGTTGGGCAGGGGGATGTACAGGAGTTGGAAATGAAGGAGTGAAGTCGAGCCTTGGAAAAAAGGGGATGGGGGGAAGATATTTCAGTTTTTGTATGTGTTTCTCACCATCCTACTCTATTTTTAACTGGCAATAAATAAAATTAATTTTCCCCAAGTTGAGTCTGTTTTCCCCATGATGTTAATTGGTAAGGGATTTCCCTGTCTTTATTTTGAGCCGTGATCTTTTTCATCTTATTTTCTCCCTTGTCCTGTTGAGAAAGGGGAGTGAGAGTGGCTGGGTGGCTGTCTGGTAGCCAGTCAAGGTCAACCTACCACAAAAGATTATCTCTTTTCAGGCATCACAGAAACGCTGGTGCCAAGGGGACACTGTTATTTTATAGACACAGTGGCCCAATTAAGGTGGCTAAGGAATAGGCCTTCATTTTACCTATAAGGAGTTCACTGGTAACAAGTGATGTGGAAGGCAGGTACAGAGAATGTGTTTAAAAATTTTGAGTAGCTTATTTTACAGGATACAGCTCTAGCATTTACAGACTAACAGCTTGGCCACAGATTTTCTCCCCCATGCTACAAAAATGTCTCCCACATGCTGCTGCTCTTATTCCAGTTCCAACCATGAAGTTACACACATGGTAGTGAACAGCAAATGCTGTAAACTGCATGACTTGACACATAGTACAAAGCCAACATTAACAACAATAATCAGCGTACACGGTCCTGTCTATCATAGAGATCCTAGAAGCCCTTTGCAAACTTCACGGATCATTTTATGATAACCAAGCTCAGGGAAAATGGACAGGGACAGAATATGAACTGTTGCAGAATGGCGGAGAAGGCGAGGGAAGCAAGACACAACTCAGTATGAGTTATAAGCAAGCTTCTACTTTATTCGAGTTCTGCTATGCCTTTTATACACTGGAGGTTAATTATGCCTACTTATGTTAAATTATGCCTACATATCTATGTCTAATTGGCTAAACACAAATTATGCCTACTCGTCTATATTTGATTAGTTAAGCATAGAGCTACATTTGCATATTCCAGCCTCTTGCGGTTATCTACTTCCGGATTCTTCCCGCAGGTTCTACCTTGCAACTTTCCACTAGCTTCGGACTTGTCAGGACTTGCCTCGGGCTTGTCCTGACTTGGAGCTTTCTGCAAGCTTCCAGGTCAGAGTGACCCTGGGAAGCTACAGCTATCAGCAGTACAGCTCCCGTTATCAGTACTGCTCGCTCACAGCTGCTACATTCAGCCCTGTGCTCACAGTTGTTACATTCGGCCCTGTTCAGCAAGCCATTCCTCCACAATGAACAAGTGTCATGGGCTATCTTTACCCACCACTGAGTTACAGCCCTGTCCTGGTTGCACAGAAACAGAACCATGGGCCAGCCCTGGCAGGCAGGCCATGAATAGCCCTCAGTCAACTGAGCGTTTTAGTCAGGGCAGCTGACCCAAGATGACTCACAGCTGTATCCCATACCACTTAGATCATGCTCATTATAAAAGGAGGGAGTTCAATGAGGGGAGAGTTTTTCTTTTTGGAGCTCCTCCCTTTAGACCTTGTATTCCTTCTGCTGATCCTAAGGATGAGGCTGAGTATAACCTTGTATACTTTATGTTGGTGATTGTATTAGTTATTTCATTAAATCTGATTAAACTTCAACCTATGGGGATTCTCCCTTTGTTCCCTGATTCCCCTTCTCAGCTGGGGAGGGGACATCGGGTGGTGGAACAATTGCTACAGTTTAGCCCCAGGTACAGGCTAAACGTAGACAGTTTATTTGGTGTCCTGTGTGTATTTGGACTTTGAATTAAATTGCTCAGCTGGGTGAATCCCAGAGTTGAAGTTTTAATTGACTTCACCAGGTATCTCATCCACTCTCTATGTTCATGTGGATGGGATGGTCTGTAAGTGGAGTCCTTTGGTATTTGGTTTTGGAATTGCTTTTGGAGCTCTGGGTGTCTTTACCGCTATTTCTTTTTGGTTTGGTACAGTTTATTTCTTTTTGCTGTGTTCTTAGAGGTGTTGCCCTGTTATGTTTTATGGTGTAATAAATTCATTTGTAATTACACCACGTTCTGATATCTATGACATGGTGATAGGCAGCGAGACTATGGAACACCCTTGGGATGCTTCTACAATTGTGCTTGTGTTATCAGGTCTTTTGAATATTTTTCAGTTTCTCATTCTGCTCAAAGTGAAACCGTGGAATAGAGTTGGGTGCTCTGTGACGGCTACAACTTATGCAACGGGCCCTGCAGTGATCTCAGCCTCCACGGGAAGTATTGCAGATTCTCATACCCCAGTAATGGATGATGCAGCTGCCCTGGGTTCTCAATTGGTACCAACTGCCTCTGTATATGAGAAGAGCAGGTTGGGAAGAAGTCACTACTCGGTCTCTGTCCCTTGGTGAGTTGCGAGACATCAGTAAAGATTATACTCAACATTAGTGCAAGCCACTGGTTTCTTTTCTGCTCTGGTGCTGGGATAATGGAGCTGATGGCTTGAAACTGGAAGGTAATGAAGCCAAGCAGTTGAGACAGATGGCAAGAGATGTGAACATTGATAAAGCTCTAGCAAGAGAAGCACAGCCACTCAGTCTCTAGAGATTACTTCTCTTGAGTAGTGTAAAAAAAAACCCACACAGGAAAGAAAAAAACAATCCACAAAACCACTGAAAGATACACCTTTAGGGATGATGTCGTGTACAGATCAAGCAGGTGGATGACCACTGCAAAAAGGTGTGCAGTATCTGAGAGAAATAGCTGTGTGGGAGCTGATTTTTGCCAATGTGAATGATCCTCAGACACTAGTGGATCCAGATGCACTTAGAGTTACTGGACCCATGTGGCACAAGTGGGTGTTGAGCATGTCACCAGCCTATGCCAGTGCATGGGCGTTATTTAGCTGGAAAGATGACAAGGCACCATAGGTGACCTGGACGCTCGGTTTAGGCAGTATGCAGATAATCGTTCTTCTACCCCATGGTCTGGCATCTCTGCTGTGTAGACACCATCAGATAAACCCACAGAACTGCTTAGTAAAGTTCTTGACAGGTTGCCCCAGGTGGAGGATAAGGTTCACTTCCTGTCAGTGCCAACAAGTGTTTCTGCCGTCCTGAGAAAGAACTCCCCTGAAAAGCCTGCTCGAGAGAGACCGTACACATCACGGGATAACCTATGGTTTTTCTTATGCAAACATGGAGAGGATGTGAGACAACAGGATGGAAAGCCTATGTCAGTTTTACAGGCATGTGTGCATGAATTGAAAAGCAAAAAGATTGCAAGAGGGGGCTCTACCAGGAAAAGTGCTGCTGCAGTTCCCAGTGGGCAGCCTCTCAGACCAGACACTGTAGATGGGCCTCAGATCCTAATCTATGACGCGTGGCCAAGGATGATAGAAGTGTAGTCCATGTGAGCTGCTCAGATTAGAGGGGCCCTGACTCCAGCCAGGTGGAGGGGAAGGATAACAGAGTCTACTGGACTGTGTGGGTTTGATGGCCTGGCATGTCGGTACCACAAAAATACAAGGCTCTGATGGACACTGGTGAGCAATGCACCATAATGCCGTCCAATTACATTGGGACAGAATCAATTTCTATTGCTCGAGTGATGAGGGGATCACAGGAATTGCCTGTAGTTGAAGCTGAAGTTAGCCTGACTGGATGTGAGTGGCAGAAGCACTGTATTGTGACTGGCCCTGATGCCCCATGCATCCTTGGTGTGGATTATCTTAGAAGGGGATATTTCAAAGACCAGACAGGGTACTGCTGGGTGTTTGGTATAGCAGTGGTGGAGATGCAGGAACTTGAACCGCTGTCTACCCTGCCTGAATTATCGGATGACCCTCCTGTTGTGGGGCTGCTGAGGGTCAAGAACCAGAAGGTACCTATTGCTACTACTGCATTGCACTGTTGACATTATTGTATGAATCGAGACTCCCTGAAGGCCATCTGGAAGCTGATTTACCAGCTAGAGAGCCAAGGGGTGATCAGCAGGACACACTCACCCTTTAATAGTCCTATTTAGCCAGTGTGGAAGTCCAATGGAGAGTGGAGACTGACTGTGGACTATCGTGGACTGAATGAAGTCACACCACCACTGAGTGCTGCTGTGCCGACATATTAGAAGTCCAGTATAAACTGGAGTCCAAGGCAGTGAAGTAGTAGGCTATAATTGATATTGCCAATGCATTCTTTTTGATTCCGTTGGTGGTGGAGTGCAGGCCACAGTTTGCTTTCACCTGAAGGGGTAACCAGTACACCTGGAATTGACTGCCCCAGGGGTGGAAGCACAGTCCCACGATTTTCCGTGGACTGATCCAGTATGCACTAGAAAAGGGTAGAGCACATGAGCATTTGCAGTGTATTGATGACATCACTGTATGGGGTAACACAGCAAAAGAAGTTTTTGAGAAAGGGAAGAGAGTAATTCAAACTCTACTGAAAGCTGGTTTTGCCATCAAAAGAGGCAAGGTCAAGGGACCTGCTTGAGAAATCCAGTTCCTAGGAATTAAATGGCAGGATGAACGTTGCCAGATCAAATTAGATGCAATTAACATTGCATTTAGAGCCTTGGAAAATAGAAAAAAAATAATTCCAGGGGTTTAGAGAAAACTTGTTGTAGTTTTGTGACCAGTTTGATAATAAATGCATCCATTCTTAAATATGCTGTAGCAGAACTTCCAGAGTTTGGTTTGTAGTGTGGCTATCTCCAGGATGGCTGACCTGCCTGGTATGGTGCAAGCAGCGTCCTGTGTAGAGAATTTTAATGCTTGCCATGGAGACAATTGCAAAAAAAGCTGGCAGAAGACAGGTGGAAGGATGGAATCTCCAGGACATGGGGCATCATGTGGCAGGGAGGAGGTGGCTGCAAATAGCAGTAGAGGACCAACATCCAGAGGCAAGTCAGCCAACTTGTGGAGCTAATACTATAGCTTGAGTGACGCTGCTGGGACATGCTGAAATTTGAAGTGACACCTTTCTATTCACAGTTGCCCTTAGCTCTGCTATGGTAATTTTTAGGTCTGCATTGGAGGAGGATTTTGAGCATTTGAGGCTTCACTGCTGTCTTGGTTTCCCAGGAACAGAACCATGGGCCAGCCATGCAGGCAGGCCATGAGTAGCCCCAAGTCAGCTGGGAGATCAATGAAGGTGGCTGACTCAAGCTGACTTGCAGGTGTATCCCATACCACTTAATCATGCTCATTATAAAAGAAAGGAGTTCAGTGCAAGTGGAGTTCTTCCTGGGGTTCCTCCCTCTTGGCCTTCTGCTGCTGGTCCTAAGGACAAGGCTGAGTATAAGCTTGTATATGTTATGTTGGTTACTGTATCAGCTTTGTTATTAAATCTGTTTCTACTTCCAGCCACAGGGCTTCACTCTTTTTTTTTCCCCCGATTCCCATTCTCAGCTGGGGAGAGTTCATCATACAGGCTAAACATAGACAGTTTATTTGGTGTCCAACGTGTGTTTGGACATTGAGTTAAATAGCTCATCTGGGTGAAACCCAGGGTTGAAGTTTTAACGAATTTCACCAGGTACCTCATCCACTCACTATTTTGATGTGGGTGGGGTGGTCTGTGGGTGGACTGCTTTGGTATTTAGTTTTGAAATTACTTTTGGAGAACTGGACAGCTTTACCACTGTTGCTTTTCGGATTTGTACGGTTTACTGCTTTTTGCCATGGGCTTAGAAGTGTTGCCCTATTATGTTTCTTGTGCTAGGTTATGGTGTAATAAACTCATTTGTTTTTATGCCAGTTTCTGATCTCTGTGATCTGGTGCTGAGCAACGTGACTCTGGAACACCCTTGGGATGCTTTGACAATTGTGATTGCATTATCAGGACTTCTAAATATTTTTCAGTTTCTCATCCTGCTTAAAATGGAACTATGGCATAGGATTGGGTGCTCAGTAGCTGCTACAACCTCTGCAATGGCCCCTGCAGGTAGTAGTAAAGATACTCAGACCCCAGTACTGGGTAGTGCAAATGCCCTGTGTACTCAGGCAGTGCCAATTACCTCTGTATATAAGAGGCAATACACAGGAAGAGCAGGTTATGAAGAAGTCACTACTTGGTCTCTGACCCTTAGTGAGCTATGAGACATCCACAAATATTACAGTTGTCATGAAAGTGACCACTGGTTTCTTGGCTGCTCTGGTGCTGGGATAATGGACTTGATGCCTGAGAACTGCAAGGTAAGGAAACCAAGCAGTTGGGACAGATAGCAAGAGATGTGAGCACTGATAAAGGTATCTCAAGAGAAGCATATCCCCTCAGTGTCTGGAGACATCTCATATTGAGTGTGAAAAATAGGTATCCCTTTCAAGCTGATGTTGTGTACAAGCCAAGGAGGTGGATGACGACTGAAAAAGGTGTGCAGTATCTGAGAGAAATAGCCATGTAAGAGCTGTTTTTTTGCTACTGGATGACCCTCTGACATCAGTGGATCCAGATGCACTTAGAGTTACTGGACTAATATGGCACAAGTGGGAGGTGAGCACAGCGCCAGCCTATGCCAGTGCACTGGCGTTATTCAGCTGGAAAGATGGCGAGGCACCAACAATAGGTGACATGGATGCTCAATTGAGGCAGTAGGCAGATAATCTTTCTTCTACCTCACAGGCTGGCATCTCTGCTGTGGAAACACCATCAGATAAATCCACGGAACCGTTCACTAAAGTTCTTCACAGGTTCTCCCAAGTGGAGGATAAGGTATATTTCCTGTCTGTTCCAACAAATGTTTCTTCCATCCAGAGAAAGTGCTCCCTTGAAAGGCCAGCTCGAGAGAGGCAGTACATATCACGGGGTACTCTGTGGGTTTTTCTTAAGAGACCACGGAGAGGACATGAGAAAAGGATAGAAAGCCTATGTCAGTTCTACAGGTTTGGGGATAAAAGCTGGGACCACTTGCAGGAAGGGTGGGGTGTCTATCTGTGAAGTGGATGTATTTTGCAGAGTTCCCCTGTTGGGGAAGGACCTTCTGATTCTCCCTGCAACTAGGGCCCGGGCAGGTTTGGTGCTTGTAAACACAGGCTCTATGGGAACAGCATGAGTTTGTCTCTGTCCTATGTTATTAGCCTCTTGGCTTGGTTGTCTCCCATCTCTTCTATGGGAGACTCTATTGCTTGGTTTATTCCACTGGTTGTTGGCCGTGCTGCGTTGTTCTTGGGGTCGTTGGGGTTGATGTCTATTATGTGTAACCTCATTGACTTGTTCGTACCCCCAGCGATCACCCATGTACTGACTTTTGTGTGCAATAGAATCTGGTTGCTGGTTTGTTCTACTGCTGGCTGCGTTCTTTGTACTAGGCCTAGTAATTGGCAAAACAGTACTGCAATGGATGGCTATAAACTCTTCAGAAGGGATAGAATCATAGAATCACTATGGTTGGAAAGGACCTCTAGGATCAAGTCCAACCTTTATCCCAACATCTTACTAACCACTAGACCATAGCCTCAAGTGCTACATCTTTTTGTTTTTTAAACACCTTCAAGGACAGTGACTCTACCACCTCCCTGGGCAGCCTGTTCCAGTGCCTAACCACCCTCTCAGTAAAGAATTTCTTCCTAATATCCAATCTAAACTTCCCCTGATGCATCTTGAGGCCATTTCCTCTCGTCCTATCTTTAGTAATTTGGGAGAAGAGACCAACACCAGCTTCACTACAACTTCCTTTTAGGTAGCTGTAGAGAGCAATAAGGTCTTCTCTCAGTCTCCTCTTCTCTAGACTAAACCCCAGTTCCCTCAGCTGGTCTTTATAAGGCATGTATGAAGGCAAGGAAGGAGAGGCAGTGGGGTGGCCCTGTATGTTAGGGTGTGTTTTGATTGTCTAGAGCTTAATGATGGTGATGATAGGTTCAACTGTTTATGGGTAAGAATCGGGGATAGGCCAATAAGGCAGTGTCCTGGTTCCCCAGGCACAGACCCATGGGCCAGCCATGCAGGCAGGCCATGAATATCCCTGAGTCATCTGGGAGATCCAATCAAGGCAGCTGACTCACAGGTGTATCCCATATCACTTAATC
The DNA here is from genome assembly GCA_028020825.1 of Podargus strigoides. Lineage (NCBI taxonomy): Eukaryota > Metazoa > Chordata > Aves > Caprimulgiformes > Podargidae > Podargus > Podargus strigoides. Next base: position 34,934,300 of record CM051662.1, read on the forward strand.
ATGCTCATTATGAAAGGACGGAGCTCACTGAGCATGGGGTTCTTCCTCTCCCTGGGACTCCTCCCTTGTGGTCTTCTGTTCCTGCTGTCAACATCAAGGACTGGGCTGAGTAGAACCTTTTGTACTTTATGTTGATTGTTGTATCAGTTTTGTTGTTCTATTAAATCTGTTACTTCAACTCGTGGGCCTTCTGCCTTTTATCCCTGATTCTCCTTCTCAACTGGGGAGGGAGCATCAGGTGATAGAATAACTGCTATGGTTTAGCCCTGAGTACTGGCTAAATGTAAACAGGCAGATATCATGGTGTGAGTCTGGTATAGCCCACCCAACCAAGATCAAGAGGCAGATGAAATATTCAATAAGCAGCAGGGAGAAGTCTCATGATTGCTAGCCCATATTCTTGTGGGGGACTTAAATGTACAGATGTCTGCTGAAAATACAGTACAGTTGAGAGGAAACAGTCTACGAAGTTCCTGGAGTGTGTGGAAGACAACTTCCTGATGCAGCTGATGAGCAATACAACTCAGGAAGCTGCCCCGCTAGACCTATTGTTCATGAGAAGAGAAGGAATTGTGGGTGATGTGATGGTTGGAGGCCATCTGAGGCATGGCAATCATGAAATTATAGTTTCAATTCTCAGAGAAGTAAGGAGGAGTGTTAGCAGAACTACTCATTTGGACTTCCAGAGGGTACAAGGGTACAAGTACAAGGGCACTGAGGGAGCTGCTCGAAGTGCTCATCAAGTCACTTTGCATGATTTACCAGCAGTCTTGGCTAACCAAGGAGGTCCCAGTGGACTAGAGGTTAGCAAATGTGTCGCTGTCCTGGTTTGGCTAGGATAGGGTTCATTTTCACCAGCAGTTGGGAGGGAGCTACAGCCAGGCTATTCGATACCATGCTGATGTCATGTCTGGGAGGCCAGGCGCAGGGAGTGCAAGAGCAGCTTTTGTCCCAATCTGTACTTTGTGCTGTATCCTTGCGGTATATCTCTTGTTTTTGTACATTATTATCACTGTTGATGTTATTGTTGTTGTTCAGTCTGTTGTTGTTGCACTGCTGTATTAAATCCTCCTTATCTCAACCCCGGGGTTTGTATTTTACTCCCTGTCCCTTCCGAGGGTGGTCTCAGGTCCCAGGAGGGTCTAAACCACCACAGACGCCCATCTACAAAAAGGGCCAGAAGGAGTATCTGGGGAACTACAGGCCTGTCAGTCTGACCTCAGTACCGGGAAGGTTATGGAGCAGATCTTCAGTACCATCACATGGCACGTACAGGACAACCTGGTGACGAGGAGCAGCCAGCATGAGTTCATTAAAGGCAGGTCCTGCTTGACTAACTTGATCTCCTTCTATGACAGGGTGACCCATTTGGTGGATGTGGGAAAGGCTGTGGATGTTGTCTACATAGAAATTAGAAAAGCCTTTTACACTATTTTCCACAGCATTCTTACAGAGAAACTGGCTGCTAATGGCTTGGATGTGCATATTCTTCGCAGGGCAGAAAACTGGCTGACTGGCTTGGCCCAAAGAGTTATGGTGAATGGAGTTAAATCCAGTTGCCATCTGGTCATGAGTTCCCCAGGGCTCAGTACTGGGGCCAGTTCTGTTTCATATCTTTTTCAATGATCTAGATGAGGTGATTGAGCATACCCTCAGTAAGTTTGCAGATGACACCAAGTTGGGTGGGAGTGTTGATCTGCCTGAGGGTAGGAAGGGTCTGCAGAGGGATCTGGACAGGCTGAATTGATGGGCCAAGACCAATCGTATGAGGTTCAACAAGGCCAAGTGCCAGCTCCTTCAGTTGGGTCACAACAACCCCATGCAACACTACAGGGCTGGGGAAGAGTTGCTGGAAAGCTGCTCAGCAGAAAAGGACCTGGGTGTATTGGTTGATAGTTGGCTGAATATGAGATGGTAATGTTCCCAGGTTGACAAAAGCACCCTGGCTTGTATCAGAATATGGCCATCAGGACTAGGGAAGTTATTGTCCCCTCATACTCAGCCCTGGTGAGGGTGCACCTCAAATACTGTGTTTAGTTTTGGACCCCTCACTCCAAGAAGGACACTGAGTTGCTGGAGCGTGTTCAAAGGGTAACAAAGCTGTTGAAGGGTCTAGAACATAGGCCTTATGAGGAGTGGCTGAGGGAACTGGGTTTGTTTAGTCTGGAGAAAAGGTGGCTGAGGGAAGACCTTATTGCCCTCTACAACTACCTGAAAGGAAATTGTAGCGAGGTGAGTGTTGGTCTCTTCTCCCCAGTAACAAGCAATAGGACGAGAGGAAATGGCCTCAAGTTGTGCCAGAGGATGTTTAGACTGGATATCAGGAAATATTTCTTCACTCAAGGGGTTGTCAAGCACTGGAACAGGCTTCCCAGTGAAAGTGGTTGAGATACCATCCCCCAGAGGTATTTAAAAGATGCGTAGATGTGGTGCTTAGGGATATGGTTTAGTGACAGACTTGGCAGTGCTAGGTTAATCGTTGGACTTGATCATCTTAAAGGTCTTTTCCAACCAAAATGATTGTATGATTCTATGTGCAGGTCAGTAGGCCTGGGACAGACTGGCATGGCCGTTCACCCAAGTTCCCAAATCAGCCTTAGATGTCGGGAGCCTGATATGCTGACTCTAAGAGGAACTACATGGAAGGTGGAGCAGAGTGGAGACACTGTGGCCAGGCTCTGGGACTATGGATGGAATACAAAGATACCCTGAAACTGATAAGCTGCCTATTTGCTACCCTGGGCCAACCATCTGACATTTTTTGACAAAATACTGTCCTTTGTGTGAACTTTTCTCATTAGAATCTCATTATAATACAAACCCACACCTCCATCCCAAAAACTACCTGCTTCCAAGGTGCCCCTGAGCTTGCACACCGAATTTTTCTTAGTCTATACCTTTAAAAGCAAAGCGAGAAAATTTTACAGCAATCATAACCAATTGAACCTCTCTCTACCCTGCCTGCCTTATCGAAGGACCTTTCTATTGTGGGGCTGCTGAGGGTTGAGAACCAAGAGGTGCCTAGTGCTACTACAGCATTGCACTGTTGACATTACTGTATGAATCGAGACTCCCTGAAGGCCATCCAGAGGCTGATTTGACAAATAGAGAGCCAAAGGACGATTAGCAAGACACACTCGCCCTTTAATAGTCCTATTTGGCCAGTGTGGAAGTCCAATGGAGAGTGGAGACTGACTGTGGACTATTGTGGCCTGAATGAAGTCATGCCACCACGGAGTGCTGCTGTGATGAACATGTTAGAGCTCCAGTATGAACTGGAGTACAAGGCAGCCAAGTGGTATGCCATGTTTGATATCGCCAATGCCTTATTTTTGATTCCGTTGGTGGTGGAGTGCAGGCCACAGTTTGCTTTCACCTGAATGGGTGTCCAGTACACCTGGAATCGACTGGCCCAGGGGTGGAAGCACAGTCCCATGATTTGCCATGGACTGATCCAGTCTGCACTAGAAAAGGGTGGAGTGTCTGAGCACCTGCAGTATATTGATGACAGCATTGTATGGGGTAACACAGCAGAAAAAGTTTTTGAGAAAGGGAAGAGAGTAATTCAAACTCTACTGAAAGCTGGTTTTGCCATCAAAAGAGGCAAGGTCAAGAAACCTGCTCGAGAAATCCAGTTCCTAGGAATTAAATGTCAGGATGGACATCGTCAAGTCCTGTTCGATGTAATTAACAAAACAGCCATGTCCCCACTGACTAACACAAAGGAGACACAAGTTTTCTTAGGTTTTGTGGGTTTCTGGCGAATGCATATCCCAGACTAAAGTCATATTTTGAGCCCTCTACATGAAGTGACACAGAAAATGAAGGACTTTGGGGCCCTGAGCAACAACAGGCCTTTGAACAAATTAAGAAGCAAACTCTCCATGCAGTAGCCCTTGGGCCAGTCCAGATGCGTCAGGATGTAAAGGACGTACTCTACACTACAGCCGGGGAGAAAAGCCCTACTTGGAGACTCTGGCAAAAGGCTCCAGGGAAAACTCGAGGGTGACCCTTAGGGTTTTGGAGCCAAGGACACAGGGGATCAGAGGCCTGCTACACTTCCTCTGAAAAAGAAATACTGGCATCGTATGAAGGAGTTCAGACTGCTTCAGTAGTAGTTGGCACTGAAGCACAGCTCCTCCTGGCACCATGACTGCCAGTTCTGAACTGGTTGTTTAGAGGGAAGACTCCATCCAAATACCATGCAACTGATGCAACATGGAGTAAGTGGGTTTCACTGATCACTCATCGGGCTAGAATAGGAAGTCCCAGTTGCCTTGGAGTTCTGGAAGTCATCATGGACTGGCCAGAAGGCAAAGATTTCAGAGTGCCACCAGGAGAAAAGGTTCTGCACAATGAAGAGGTGTTGTAGTCCCCGAGCCACCAGCTGGGGTGGCTGGGAATCCAGGGGGCTCAGCAGCTCGGTGGTGGGTGAATTCAGAGATCTAACACCCCCCACAAGTCAGCTGGCCAGGATCCTCCTCACATCGTCTTGTGACCTGTGTGAGGAGGGTCCCCCTGGTTGGTCAGCAGCCAGACAGTCACTCTAACCTTAGGTCACACCACATTGGCCTTCAGCTGTTGCCCCTCCCCTGTCTGTGTCCCTTGATAAAGAAGTCGGCGGAAGGGGCCCGTCCTCTTGCTACCTGGCCAGCCTGCGTGCCGGTCAGAATAAACACCGGATCCCTCGCAAGAGCCATCTCTGGACTCTTTACTTCTGATACCGCTAGAGCTAGCAAGCTCTGTGTGGGCTTGGCCGCGTGCCTCCATCGCACGGGTGAGAGAGAAGCTGTATGCGAGGTGCCCGGACACCGCCAGGAGTTCCTGAGCCAGAAATTCTTAGGGAAAAGCAACAGTTTTCTCCACCAGCCAGGCCACACAGCGGCAAGTGACACCCAACGTGGGGCTGTCTGTACACCCCATCGAAACGTCCTCGGTCTCTCTGCGAGATTGAGTGCTGTCTCTGGGACAGCTGCACCCCCTGATAACAGCCATCTAGGTTTTTTTCAGGGTAGCCGATACTCTTTTTGCTATTTTGGATGCAAGGAACCGGCTAAAATATCAGAAGACTGGCCTGAAAGTTTTTTTTGACCTTCGAAGATCCCAGGAGTGTGAGTGGAACTTAGCTTGTGTCTCCTTTTGATTTTTTTTTTCTCTCTCTCTCTTTTCCTTTCAGTGCTGGGTGAGTTCTTTGGGTTAGGATGGGGGGTAAATTATCCTATCCCAAATCAGAGGTGTATTCTCTAGTTAAAAGCAATCTTAGACTAGGGAAATTATGTTTTTCTAAAAGGAATTTAAAATGGTACATTGGTTGTTCAAATATTTCCCAGATATTTCCACAGCCTCGGTCCGGTCCCTTGAATTTTGGGACAAGGTCGGGGAAAAGCTAACTTTAATCAGGCAATCAGGAGATAATTCTGTACAGAAATTTTTCCCTCTGTTGATAGTTATATATAAATCTGTTCAAATTTCTGCAACTGGGTCGGGAGGTTTGGGAAGTTCGGGGCCACACATGTCTGTCACCCCCGTGTCCTCCCCTCCTCCCTACATCCCCCCCTTTCCTGTCCCCCGGGAGAGTTCGGTAGAAACCCCACGACAGGGCACCAGCCCCGCGGTCTCTTCCGAGCTCTCCCGGTCCCCGGGGCGCGTGGAGCCTGATCACCTCCGCGCAGAAGCCCCCCAAACCTTCCCCCCCACCCTGAAATACCCCTCTGTATCGGGTCCGGCTGCTGGCCAAGATGGCGCAGACCGCGTGGCCGGCAGCCCGGCACAGATGTCGCAAGCTACTTTGTATCTACCCGCGCCCACGGGGTCTCCCGGCCCCTCCGTAGCCCCGCCCCCTGCGCCGCTCTCCGCCCCTGAACCTCCCCCCGCAGCCGTGGCCGTGACGCCATCGGCCCCTCCCCTCTCCACCGGGACATCCCCTGCGGCCGCGGGCCCTACCCCTACCCCCGCCCCCTTCCCGGCGGGTCCCGCCCCGATGGCCCCCCCCTCCTCGGCTTCCACTGCAGCCGCTTTGAACCCTGCCAGCAGCGGCTGTGCCGGGACCTGCCCTCCCCCGTGTTGGACCCCCGGATCTGCACCTCCATAAAATGAAATACCAGAAAATGAGAAGCAGCATGCTTTGTTCACCGATGGATCCTGTCGTTTTGTAGGAAAACGGCATAGGTGGAAAGCTGCTGTGTAGAATACTACACAATAGGCTGCAGAAGCAGGTGGGTGTGAACGAAAATAAAGCCAGTTTGCACAAGTAAAGTTCATCCAGCTGGCTTTAGGTATTGCCAAGCGGGAGAAATTGCTAGTACTTTATCTGAATGGTGGCAAATGCCCTACAGGGGTGGTTGAAACAATGGTAAGAAAATAGCTGGCAGCAGAGAGGCAATTCTGTCTGGGATGCCTCATTCTGCTGCCTGATTAGACAATCTGGTTGTAAAGGTAAGCCACGTAGATGCCCATGTACCCAAGAGTTGGGCCAATGAAGAACATCTAAACAACCAGCAGGTGGATCGGGCTGCTGAGGTAAAAATATCTCAAGTGGACCTGGATTGGCAACACAAGGGTGAATTCTTAGCTCCATGGGCCCATAATACATCAGGCCTTCAAGGTTGAGATGCGACATATAAATGGGCTTGTGACTGCAGGGTGGGCTTAACCATGGATACTATTGCACCAGTAATCCATGAGTGCAAGACGTTCCACAGTTAAACATGCCAAATGGTTAAGACACCAGTGGTATGGAGGGCGCTGGCTGAAATATAAATATTGCAAGGCCTGGCAGACTGACTACGTCTCGCTTCTGCAAACACGCCAAGGCTAATGCTATATGTTCGTTATGGTGGAAGCCAAGACTGGATGGCTAGAAATGTATGCTGTGCCCCATGTAACTGCTTGTAACACTATTCTGGGTCTTGAAAAGCAAATATTGTGGTGCCATGGAACCCCAGAAATGGAGTTGGACTGTGGAACCCATTTCTGAAATAGCCTGATAGATACCTGGGCTAAGGAGCATGGGATAGAATGGATATACCACATCCCCTATCACCATCCATCAGCTGCTGGCAAAGTGGAGCAATGCGATGGGCTACTAAAGACAGCACTCAAAGCAATGGGTGATGGGACATTTAAAAACTGGGACCAACATCTAGTGAAAGCTACTTGGTTAGTTCATACTAGGGGGTCTGTCAGTTGAGCTGGCCTTGCTTAGTCAGCGCTTCTCGACACTGTAGAAGGATACAAAGTCCCAGTGGTGCATGTGAGAAATATGTTGGGGAAAACAGTCTGGGTTACTCCTGCCTCAAGCCAAGGCTTGAGGTTGCCTTTGGTCAAGGACCCGGGTGCACTTGCTGGATAATGCAGGAGGATGGATAAGTTAAGTGCATACCTCAAGTAGATTTGTTTCTGGGTGAGAACAGGCAGTAATTTCAACTGTATGATGTTAATTGTCATATGATACTGCCTGTTACTACTTCTCTAGCGTAAGCATCAGGTCTGCCCAGATCAATGAAGAATGAACTCAGTTCCTAGTGATTTCTGCAACACCAGCATCCTCACCACAAATTGAGTATGGACAAAATAAAGCATACCAGATTAGAGCTCTGGTTGCACATTGCAACGTTTCGACCTACTCTAAAAGACTATTGTGATATAAACCTACGGCTATGGAATAAAAAGTATGATACTTCTGTAAATACTGAGAAATGGGAAGAGCAGCAACTTGGGCATGCTCTAAATGGTATGGGATAAGGGGTGGAATGGTGTCCTGGTTTCCCAGGAACAGACCCATGGGCCAGCCATGCCAGCCCTGAGTCAGCTGGGAGATCCTATCAAGGCAGCTGACTCGCAGGTGTATCCCATACCACCTCATCATGCTCATTATAAAAGGAGGGAGCTCAGCAAGGGTAGAATTTTTCCTGGGGCTCCCCTCTCTTGGCTTTCTGCTCCTGCTGCTGACCCTAAGGATGAGGCCGAGTATAACGTTGTATGATATCTCGGTGATTGTACTAATTTTGTTATTTCATTAAATCTGTTTCTTCTGCAACCTGTGGGGCTTCTCCCTTTTTTCCCTGATTCCTTTTCTCAGCTGGGGAGGGGTAGTTGGGTGGTAGAGCAGCTGCTACAGTTTAGCCCTGGGTGCAGGCTAAGTGCAGACAACTGCTTTAGGAATAGTTTTGGGAAAGGAGTGTGGTGTTTTGAGGCAATTCTGTGTCTTTGATCTGAAGCTGTATTGGCAGGGATATTCTTCCAAACAGTCCATCCAGTTCCTTTCCCTCTTCAAAGCTGAGTTGTTATTAAACAGTGTCCCAAAAGATCTAGTTGAGCATAGTCCTTAAAAGCTATAGCCATGTTCACGCAAAGTAATTGCTTTTCTTCCCTTTATGATTTATTATAGATGCATATAATGATAAAATCCCACAGTGAGTCTGTCGCTAAGGCTATTCCATGTTGTAGAACAATGACAGATGTTTCTCCTGGCTATCACGAACATTTTTATTGACGTGTGGTTGCTGAACAGCAAGACTTTTCCCTGAAGACCACCTGTTGCAGGCCAGTAAGGGTTTCTAGGCAGGGGTTAGGATCTGCATTCTGAGGCCAGAGATTTGTAGGTTCTGCGTGCTTGTCCTGGTTCAGTTAGGATAGGGTTAATTTTCACCAGCAGTTGGGAGGGAGCCCCAGCTGGGCTATTTGATACCATGTTGAGGTCATGTCTGGGAGGCCAGTTGTGGGTAGTTCAAGAGAGGCTTTTGTCCCTATCTGTACCCTGGTGCTGTATCCTTGTGGTATATCTCTTGTTTTGTATATTATCACTGTTGTTGTTGTTCGGTCTGTTGTTGTTTTACTGCTGTATTAAATCCTCCTTATCTCAACCCCGGGGTTTGTATTTTACTCCCTGTCCCATCCCTGTCTGAGGATGGGGGAGGGGCAGCAGCAATGTGGTCTTGGGTCCTGTCAGGGTCTAAACCACCACAGTGCTCTAGGGACAGCAGCTATAGAAAACGCTGCTGAAATGATTGCTCTGACAGAGACACAAAAGGAATCAGTTTCACTATTGCTACATAATTTAATGTTAGTTCGGGAAAAAAAATATGAGGCACTAATGCTCTGGCAGGAAAGTAAGTTGCTTCGTGCTTTGTGCTTACTGAGGGCCAGTTTTGGACAGCCTCTCTTCTGTGCTGAAGCTTCCTGCCCTTCCAGCAGCCCTCTTCTAAAAGCCAAACGCTGCCTCCGGAGCACATGTGAAACTTAGGTTATCAAGACCTGAAGTCTTGGGTTTTACCTAGCCTTTTTACCCAGTGCAGTGCTTGGCACAGAGCAGTTGGTTGACTGTTAGTTTACCAGCTTCCCATGTTCTCCTTTTCAGGTGTAGGTGGGCCTTGGGATTTTGTTTTCAAAGCCTGTTTTCAAGGCTGGGGAATGCTTGGAGATGAAGAGGAGCCAGGCTAGGACTCAATAGAAGTCCAAAAAATCTTTAGTTGCAGCATCATCTAAATATGAGTTGAGTAAACAGATACACCACATTTTAGCAGACATTGTTTATAATTTGAGCATGGTATGTGAGTTAATTGTGTGTAATCATTCAATTTTGATACTCTGTAGAATGTCATGTTTGAAGTTAGCTACTGTGGGTATAAATGAAAAATGAATTTGAAGCTATTATGCTGGAATGTTTGAGAGCAAATTGAGAGGTATATGTTAATGTAAGACTTCAGAATTCAGACAGTCTTTGTGAACTATAGAAATCTTCCACTCACAGAAAAAGAAAAATGGTAGAGACTGTTATAGTGCTATGTGTCTAATACCTCACAAATAAAAAACTACTCAGAAGCAATTAAGGTAAGGGATTAATTGTATGTGAAGAATGCAATTAAACTAAGTTATGTTCCAATAGCAGTAATCCACTGTAAACCATTGATTCATGCCTTACTGATGTGTTTCTCTCCTGACTGAATCTATCTTGATACTGAACCCTGCAGAAGTAACCTACTAATGCAGCAAAAAGTATGTACTTTAATTATGTCTATTACATATTCATTCAGCTACAAGCCTCATGGAGTTCTGAATAGACATAAATCAGCATCTGAAGAGACCAAACTATCTGCTGTAAGACCTCTCAAGGTCCACCTTTTTTGGTATCATGGGAGATTAAGGCTGGAAGGGGATTTGGGAGATGATTCAATCCAGGAGGAAGCAATTTAAGACCTGCTATGTCACCTAGACCCTAACACGCCTATGGGGCCAGATGAGATCCACCCAAGAGTACTGAGGGAGCTAGCAGAAGAGCTTGCCAAGCCACTCTCCATCATTTACCAGCAGTCCTGGTCAACAGGGGAGGTCCTAGATGACTGGTGGCTTGCCAATGTGACGCCCATCTACAAGAAGGGCTGGAAGGATGATCCAGGGAACTACAGGCCTGTCAGCCTGACCTCAGTACCGGGAAAGGTTATGGAGCAGATCATCTTGGGTGCGATCACACAGCATGTGCAGGACAGCTGAGGGATCAGGCCCAGCCAGCATGGGTTTATGAAGGGCAGGTCCTGCTTGACTAACCTGATCTCCTTCTATGACAGGGTGACCTGCTTGGTGGATGTGGGAAAGGCTGTGGATGTTGTTTACCTGGACTTCAGTAAAGCCTTTGACACTGTTTCACACACCATTCTCCTAGAGCAGCTGGCGGCTCATGGCTTAGACAGGTGTACTCTTTGCTGGGTTAAAAACTGGCTGGCTGGATGGGCCCAGAGAGTTGTGGTGAATGGAGTTAAATGCAGCTGGCAACCAGTCACAAGTCGTGTTCTCTAGGGCTTAGTTTTGGGGCCGTTCTTGTTTAATGTCTTTATCAATGATCTGGACAAGGCGACTGAATGCACCCTCAGTAAGTCTGCAGATCCCATCAAGTTGGGTGGGAGTGTTGATCTGCCTGAGGGTAGGGAGGCTCTATAGAGGAATCTGGACAGGCTGGATCGATGGGCTGAGGCCAATTGTATGAAGTTCAATAAGGCTAAGTGCTGAATCCTGCACTTTGGTCACAACAACCCTATGCAACACTACAGGGATGGGGAAGAGTACTTGGAAAGCTGCCTAGCAGAAAAGGACTTGGAGGTGCTGGTCGACAGCCGTCTGAATATGACCCAGCAGTGTGCCCAGGTGGCCAAGGCAGCCAACAGCGTCCTGGCTTGTATCAGAAATGGTGTGACCAGCAGGACTAGGGAGGTGATTGTCCCCCTGTACTTGGCACTGGTGAGGCCGCACCTTGAATACTGTGTTCATCACAAGCACGTCACCCTGTCATAGAAGGAGATAAGGTTAGTCAAGTAGGACCTGCCCTTCATAAACCCATACTGGCTGGGCCCGATCCCACAGTTGTCTTACACATGCTGTGTGAACCCTCTCAAGATGACCTGCTCCATCATCTTCCCCGGTACCGAGGTCAGGCTGACAGGCCTGTAGTTCCCTGGATCCTCCTTCCTGCCCTTCTTGTAGATGGGCATCACACTGGCAAGCCTCTAGTCATCTGAGACCTCCCCTGTTGACCAGGAGTGATGGGAAACTGTGGAAGCTGTGTCAAACATAGGGAAAAGGGCTTGGGACTGATCAAGGATAACATTGGAATTTGCAGTGTGTTCCCAGACAAGCTTCACAGGATCGTAGTCGATGAGAGAATGAGAAGGTCAGGCTGGAAAACAACCTGAGGGAGTGTGTGAAGATGTGACTGAAAACATTCAGAAGTGTGGGTGTGCAAAGAAGCATCTGTTTTATGTCCTGTTTAGCTTGATTGCTTTGGGAACAGAAATGTATAAGACTAACTGGTGGGTGAACAGCAGAGAGCTGCAGCATAGCTTAGAGAGAGCTTTTTCCTTTCTTCTTGTTACCTACTTGCTGGCTTACTTGCTTGCTTACTTGCTAATAAATTTGCCTTTCTCATAAAAGGAGTTCTGAGTCCTTTTCCTCCCATACTTCATTCGCTGCAGTAAAACAAGGAGAATGGCTTGGCAAGCCCTTCTGCCAGCTACCGCAATACTCTTGAGTGGATCCCAAGTGGTCCCATAGACATGTGAAGGTCTAGTTGACGTATTAGGCCTATAATTGCTTCCTCCTGGATTGTGGGGGATTTACTCTGGACCCCACCTTTGTCTTACAGCTCTGGGGGTTGAGGATAACTGGTCTATTAAAGACTGAGGCAAAGGCAGCATTTAGATCCTCAGCCTTATCCTCATCCTTTGTGACAGTGTGTCCCTCCGCATCCAGTAAAGGATGGAGATTCTCCTTGGCCCTCCTTTTACTGTTGATATATCTGCAAAAACATTTTTTGTTCTCTTTTATGACAGAGGCCAGATTAAGTTCTAGCTGGGCTTTTGCCTTTCTAATTTTCTTTCTACATGACTTAACGACATATTTGTACTCTTCTTGAGTTGCCTGTTTCTTCTTCTAAAGGCTATAAACTTTTTTTCCCCTGAGTTCTAGCAAAAGCTCTCTATTCAGCCAAGCTGGTCATCTTCCCTGTTGGTTTGTTGTATGGCATGCGGGGATAGCCTTCTCCTGCACCTCCAGGGTTTCATTCTTGAAGAACATCCAGCCTTCCTGGACCCCTTTGCTCTTCAGGACTGTCTCCCAAGGGACTCTCTCAACCAGTGCCCTGAATAGGCCAAAGTCCACCCTCTGGAAGTCCAAGGTAGCAGTTTTGATGACACTCCTCTTTACTTCTTCAATAATTGAAAACTCTATCATTCCATGGTCACTATGCCCCAAACGGCCTCTGACCATCACATCTCCCACTAGTCCTTGTGTCCTGGTTCCCCAGGCACAGACCCATGGGCCAACCATGAGTAGCCCTGAATCAGCTGAGAGTTCCAATCAAGGCAGCTGACTCACTTCATCACTGCCAGCCTGAACAGCCAACAGTGGGTAATAATCTGAGGGCCAAACCAGATCAGGAAATTTTCTGGTGTTTTGCCAATTACTAAGCCTAGCACAAAGGATGCAGCCAGTAGCAGAAAAAACCAATTTTTTAGTCTGGAGAAGAGGAGACTGAGGAGAGACCTCATTGCTCTCTACAACTACCTGAAAGGAGGTTGTTGTGAGGCAGAGGTCGGTCTCTTCTCCCAGGTAACTAGTGATAGGACGAGGGGTAATCACAGAATCACAGAATGTTAGGGATTGGAAGGGACCTTAAAAGATCATCTAGTCCAATTGTGCCAGGGGAGGTTTAGATTAGATATTAGGAAAAAAACTTTCACTGAAAGGGTTATCAGGCATTGGAATAGGCTGACCAAGGCAGTGGTGGAGTCCCCATCCCTGGAGGTATTTAAGAAACACGTAGATGAGGTGCTCAGGGAGATGGTTTAGTGGTGAATTGGCAGTGTTAGGCTAATCGTTGGACTTGATGATGTTAGAGGTCTCTTCCAACCAAGGCTATTCTGTGATTTTGTAATGCTCAGACTGATAATAAAAGAATGTCTACTCTGAAGAGCTGGCAACATAAGCATATAATGAGAAATAGTAACTGAAGAAGGCCAATAAAGCAGACATCTTGGTGGGAGTCTGTTATAGACCCCCCAATCAGGATGGACAGGCTGACAAAATATTCTATAAGCAAGTGGCAGAGATCTCACGATCGCTCGCTCTTGTTCTCGTAGGGGACTTCAGCCTCCCAGATGTCTGCTGGAAATATAATATGGCAGAGAGAGATCAGTCCTGGAGGTTCCTAGAGTGTGTGGAAGACAACTTGGAAACAAGGCAGGGAGCCAACAGAACTGCCACCCTGGACTTCCGAAAGGCAGACTTTGGCCTGCTTAGAAGCATGGTTGAGAGTGTCCTTTGGGAGGCAGTGCTGAAGGTCAAGGGATCCCAGGATGGCTGGGCATATTTCAAGGAGCAACTCTTGAAAGCACAGGAGAAGGCCATCCCCAGGTCCCGAAAGACGAGCCGGCAGGGAGGAAGGCCGGCCTGGCTAAATAGAGAGCTTTGGCTGGACCTCAGGATCAATAGGAAAGTCTACGGCCTTTGGAAAAAGGGGTTGGCAACTTATGAGGAGTACCAAAATGTAGTGAAGCTGTGCAGAGCGAAAATTAGAAGGGCCAAAGCTCAAGCGGAACTCGACTTGGCCACTACGGTTAAGGACAATAACAAGAGGTTCTTTCAGTACTAAACCATCTCGGTGTCAAAAGCCTTGCTGAAGTCAAGGTAGACAACATCCACTGCTCTCCCCTCGTCTACCCAGCCAGTCATGCCATCACAGAAGGCTATGAGATTAGTCAAGCATGATTTCCCCTTGGTGAATCCATGTTGACTACTCCTGATAACATTCTTTTCCTGCACATGCTTAGGGATAACATCCAGAATAAGCTGTTTGATCACCTTTCCAGGGATGGAGGTGAGGCTGACTGGCCTGTAGTTTCCTGGGTCCTCCTTCTTGCCCTTTTTGAACAGTGGAGTGACAGTGGCTTTCCTTTAGTCCTCAGGCACCTTTCCTGTTCTCCATGACTGAAGTGCTGGGGTCTGAACCGCGAGCCCTGAATTAAGGTTGACATATGGGTGGTTCCCACAGTCCTTTAAGGCATATAATATCTTTGCTGGGAAGGCAGCTCAGCTGCATGTTATGGGAACAAGGAAGAGATGAGCCTGCCTTTTGGCTTTCTTCCAGGATGCGGCCAACCTTGGAGGTAAAGCCGTTAGGCAAACAAGTGCCAGATGTCCTGCTTTTGAGGAGAAAATCTGGGCCCACTTGCAGACGATCAGGGTGCCTATCTGTGAAGTGGATGCACTTCGCAGAGTTTCCCTGTTGTGGGAAGGACCTCTTGATTCTCTCTGCAACTGGGGCTCCTAGCAACAATAGATGGGACACGCAGTCAGGTTTGGCACTTGTGATCGTGACCTCCGTAAGACCAGTATGGGGCTGCTTTCCCCCTATGCTGCCAGCCTCTCATCTTGGATATCTCCCTATTCTGCCGTGCCTCTCGCTATGGGAAGCTTCATTACTTTATTTGTTCCCCCAGCTGCTGGCCACGTCGCGTCTTTCTTAGGTTCACTGGGGTTGATGTCCATTATGAACAACTTCATGGATTTGTTTGTTCCCCCAGCTATCACCTATGTTATGACCTTTTTGTGTAAAGACTACTGGTTTGTTCTACTGCTGGCTGCTTCCTTTGTGCTGGGCCTGATAATCGGCAAAACAATGACCTTTCAAAGATGATGGAGAGTGGACTAGCAATAACATCTGCCAGCTCCCTCAGCACCTGTGGGTGCATCCCATTGGAGCCCATGGATTTGTGGGTGTCCAGTTTGCCTAAATGATCTCTAACCTGATCCTTCTTGACCAAGGGAAAGTCTTCCTTTCTCCAGACTTTGCCTCTTACCTCCAGGGTCTGGGATTCCTGAGGGCCAGCCTTAGCAGTAAAGACTGAAGCAAAGAAGACATTCAGTAACTCCGCCTTCTCTGTATCCTCTGTCACCAGGACACCCACCTAATTCAGCAGTGGGCTCGCATTTTCCCTAGTCTTCCTATTGCTATCAATGTACTTGAAGAAGCCCTTCTTGTTGTCCTTGACATCCCTTGCCAGATGTAATTCCAAGTGAGCCTTAGTCTTTTGTTGCATCCCTGCATACTCTGACAACGTTCTTATGTTCCTCCCAAGTGGCCAGTCCCTTTTTCCACATTCTGTAAACTTCCTTCTTTAATTTGAGTTTTCCCAGAAGCTTATTGCTCATCCTTTGCTTGATTTCTTACTCATAGGGATGCACCAATCCTGAGCTTGGAGGAAGTTGTGCTTGAATATTAACCAGCTCTCTTGGACCCTCCTACCTTCTAGAGCCCTAAGCCATGGGATTCCTCCAAGTAGGTCTTTGAAGAGGCCAAAGTTAGCTCTCCTGAAGTCCAGGATCGTAATCCTACTTATTGCCCTGCTTCTTCCATGCAGGATCCTGAGCTCCACCATCTTATGGTCACTGCATCCAAGGCTGCCCCCAACCTTCACATCCCCAAGCAGTCCTTTGTTAATACCAGGTTCAGCAGCACACGTCTCCTTGTTGGCTCCTCCTCCACCTGTAAGTTATCATCAATGCTCTGCAGAAACCTCCCGGACTGTGTTGCCTTTCCAGCAAATACCAGTGTGGTTGAAGTCCCCTATGAGAACCAGAGCCTGTGATCATGAGGCTACTTCCAGCTGTCTGTAGAAGGCCTCACTGACTTCCTCTTCCTGATCAGGTGGCCTGTAGTAAGCACTCACAACAGTGTTACCCATAAGCTCTCGACTTATTCTTCATCCACCCTTAGGCAGAGCTTGATACATTCCAGTTGCTCCCTCACATAAAGAGCAACTCCACCACCTCGCCTTGCTGGCCTGTCTCTCTTAAAAAGTACATAGCCATTCATGACAGCATTCCAGTCATGCGACCTATCCCACCTTGTCTCTGTAAATGCAATGAGATCATGGCCCTGCGACTGCACATAGATGTCTAGTTCTTCCTGTTTATACCCCATGCTGTGTGCATTAGTGTACAGGCATTTCAGAGAGGTAATTGGGCATGCAGGTTTCCCTGGAGGGGTGCAAGAGGATCCACCATAGCCATACACACCCTTGAGGTGGCTGGCCTTCTGGTTCTTGTGGGGAAGCAAGGCAAGGCTGAGTTAGTGGAAAAGTACAAGAACTAGCTACGTGCATAGAGATAAGAGGTAGAAACAATAACATTACATGAACAAGAAGTGGATAGGTAGCATGTGTTCAATTAGCCTGCAAGCTTGTGGTGGTCTAGACCCTGCCAGGACTTGAGACCACGTTGCTGCTGCCCCTCCCCCACCCTCGGACAGGGATGGGACAGAGAGTAAAATACAAATCCCGGGGTTGAGATAAGGAAGATTTAATACAACAGTGTAACAACAACAACCCGAACACCAACAATAACAGTGATAACAATGTACAGAACAAAAGATATACCGCACAGACACACCACGAGGGTACAGAGCAGGACAAAAGCCATTCCACACTGCCCGTGCCTGGGCACCTGGACATGACGTCAGCATGGTATCGAATAACCCAGCTATAGCTCCCTCCCAATTGCTGGGAAAATTAACCCCATCCTAGCTGAACCAGGACAAAGCTGATAGGAGTTGAAAAGGTAAACTACTGAGCTATGAGTATAAATATGAACCAATCTATTAATAGCCACAGTAACAGTATAAATTGGAGCTGATGTACTAATAAAGTGTTTTTCCTTGTGCACCACTTAGAGAGTCCGTGCCTAATTCGCCACAAATGGCGCCCAAACAGGGACTTTCAAAACCGACGTCAAGGACAATCAGAGCAACATTAAGAATAAAGAGAGCACCGCTAAAGAACGGTCGGACCAGTGGTGAAGCCCAGCTGAAACAGATGGAGGATCGATCCTCAAGAGAAGGTGAGCAGCTGGGAACCATGTGAGGGAAACTATCCCTAGAACAGAGACAAGGTCTAGATATCTTACAAATACTTATGAAACGGCAGGACCATAAAGTATCTGACATGAAGCTAATAACACTTTTAGACTGGATTACTCATCATGTGCCCCAGTTTCCAAGCTACGGGGCTTCCCAGTTAAATGCTTGACAAACGGTCGGGCAGGAACTTTATAAATTCGCCGGGACTGGAGATGTCTCCGCTTGTAAATATTTAGCTACGTGGGCAGAAATCATAGCCATGCTGAAAGCGACTCAGAAAGAGACTGTAAAATCATCTAGTGTAGTTCCTGCAGCCTCTGCTCCCCTTGCAGAAAACGGCTGCTGTAAACCGGAGAAGGGGGGTGCGTCCCTGGCAGTGGGCAGTGCTAGCTGCAATTTCTGCCCGAGCGGTAAATCAACTGAGGAAACCGCAGACCCTCAGATGATGAATGCTTGTTCAAAGATACGTTCCCCTTTGGCTTCAGCTACAACCACATTATTTACTAATGAGGGGGATGGTTCGCCTGAGGTTCCCTTTGATCCGGGTTCAACTGATCCTGAGCAAGAACCTGACCTGTGTCCGCCTGATAACCACCTACAATCTCCCATAACTACTGGCTCAAACAGATGGTCGAAATGTTGGGAGGAAGCCTTGCGAGCGGGTGATTGACAGGTGGTCACGGCATACTGCCAGCCTCTATTGTCTCTGGTGTGGCGCCGAGCACCCAGGCGGCTGACATTGGCCAGCAGCGAGGCTGTGCCCAGTGCAGTGGAGTGGGGCACGCCGCCCCCCGCCGCCCCATGGGCCGCAGCTGATTGCCGGCCGTGCCCCAGGCAAGAGCAAAGCAAGCAGGGCAACTCAGTCAGTGCCCCCCTCCCCCGCCGTCCCGTTCCGCACCCCCTCCGTGGCGGTGGCAGTACGAGCGACAGGGTGATGGAGTTAGCCGCAATCTGTCTCGCTTTTGAATTATTTCCCACTAAACCCATAAACATTGTAACCGATTCTAGTTATGCAGCGAAGATTCTTACTCGCTTAGAAGCGTCTTCGAGAAGTGACTAACCCTTTTTAATTTGCAGAATTGCCAACATTGTAGTTCCTTTTAAACCACTGACAAGCTAACTATTATGTTTCACATGTACGGTCCCACACAGATCTCCCAGGGCCCATAGCTGAGGGCAATCGACGAGCAGATGCGGCAGCCATGCCAACGGTAGTTCCAAACATTCTTAAGCAAGCTCAGCTATCACATTCCTTTTTTTTCCCACCAAAATGGAAGAGCCTTAAAGCGACAGTTTTGTTTAACGATGAATCAAGCCAGGGACATCAGTATGTCCTGCCCTAATTGTCAACATTTTGCCCCTCTCCCTTCAAAGGAAGGGGTGAACCCTCGTGGTTTGGTAGCCAACCAGCCATGGCAATCAGATGTCACACACATTTCAGACTCTGGCCGTCAAAAATATGTTCACGTTACTGTCGATACACACTCCAAGTTTATTGTCGCTACAGCTCATACAGGTGAAAAGGCACGAGATGTCTGTAAACACTGGCTGACCTGTTTTGCTGTCTTAGGTGTTCCTCGCTGTATAAAAACTGATAATGGCCCTGCTTATTGTTCCGCATGGGTGCGCACATTTCTCAATGAATGGGGGATGTCTCATACCACTAGCATACCTCAGTCTCCCGGTCCGGGGCTGGACTACACCCCCCGCCCCGCCCCGAGGCTGGATTGAACCGTGGTAGGGATTATGGCTTGCTGATATTTCTTTAAATCGAATTCTTAACCTGGTGTGTCTGTAGTGTCACGGAATGACGCAGGCAGAAGCATTTAGTCCGTTCAGTTTTTGTTTCGTTTGTTTGTTTTATTGTTATAGGCACCTGAGAATGCAGTGATAAATGTGTGAGTGTACGCCGGCAGAAACATTTGTGGTTAGTAAGAGTGTGTGTGTGTGCTTGTTTGGTATAGCACAAGTATTTTTAAGAAAAAGGAACAACAAGTTACGGCGGCTTCCCCCCGTCGCCCGTGAAATGGCTGGGGGGACCCAGGAGCCTTGGTTGAAATACTGGGGCAAGTTCGTGCAAACATCGCCCACCCGCTCCAAAGAGCAGCTGTGTCACGCTGGGCGAATGGCTGGCTGCCTGTTGTGTGCTTATAAAGTTGTGGTGGAGCAGAACACAGAATGGCAGCAAAGATATAGGGAGTTACAGGAGGATGATAAAGTAAACAAAGAGACAGCAGATTCTGAGGACCCTAAGCCCAAAAATCCTTCTGATCCCAGACTAGATGATCCCGAGAAAGAACCCGATTTATACGCACCCCTGCCGCCTACCTCCTGCGGCTCGCCTCACTGAGGCAGCAGCCCATCAGCGCTCGGCGGCCTCCCACACCCCCCCACCCCATTGCCTAGAAAAAGCCCTTCTGCCACCATTAACCCCTGTGTTACCTACGTCACCTACTAATCCTTTTAGAGATGATGCTGAAAACAAACCAGCAGTGCAAAAATGCAAAAAAGGAACCTTAAAGCAAGGAGACAGGCTTTGAATCAACCCCCAACTCATGTCGGATTGCCTTACTAGATGTTTAAAGACCTGCCCCGTGTGAGGCCGGCCTATCAGGGAGAGAACTCTAATACTGCAAGCAAAGACGTGATTGGTTTAATGCTGCATCGAACAAACCTGACTATGAGTTTTTTCTACACACATGACTTTTCCCAAAGATATTTTTTCTTACGGGTGGGAACCAAACTTGGGCCGGAGTTCCAAAAGCAATAAGAGGAGGCCCATGTACTCTGGGAAAGTTAACCTTGTTTTCTGCTAATATCACAATTGCGCAGTGGCTGCAACACAATCAAACTCGCCATCGTCAAAGCTGAGACGTCCATGCATTTTCACCCAGGTGTTTGGACTCTATTGACTTATTCACAGATACAAAAATTACAGGCCCTTTCTCAGCACTTGAAGGAAAACACCGGTTAGAACCCCTTCCAGGAATGGACATGAGGCTGGGATTGGTTGAAAAAGGGCTTATTATTGCTTTGTGCTATGGGTGTGGAGTTTTTATGTATTATTTGTTGTGATCCCTGTCTGATATTGTTGATACGTAATATGACTGATGTGTCCCAACCACAGGCCACGGGGTAGCATGTATTAGGGATAATAAGTAATGGTCCGTGGTGAGACACCAGTGGGAAAATTACAGCTCGGAACATCTGCAACTGAGTGTTGTGTGAACAAGACCTTGAGTAATGGGAAAGTTTAGTAAACCCAGGAAGCCGCTGTTTTCAAAAACACTACGTGAAGCTGGCAGGCCTCTGTTCACACGCTGGCCAGGTGTGAGCCGATGCCAGAGCCAGTGCTTTTCCACTCACGAGGAGGGGGATATAAGGCATGGAGATCGTACGAACTGGGGAAAGGCCTGATGCGCATCTTGACACAGGGGATGCCCTGAAGGTGCACGACCTGCCGCCCCTCCGTCAGAGCACCATGATCCATCCTTCTCTACCCGGCGGCAATTGGCTTTTGAAAATGCAAACAATGATTGTAAGTGAGCTTTGCAAACTGTCCAGAATCGCACCACTTGTAACATTGCTGATATGGTTCATGAGTAAATTATCATACTGCTTCTTTAGCTACATTAGCTGTGCAGCTGTATACCTCACTCCCTAATGGGACAAGTTATTGTAGAATGTGTCCATCATAGCTTAAAAGACATGCTCTCTAAACAAAAGAAGGGGGAGACTCTCTGCACCCACAAGACAGACTTTGGAAAGCACTATATGTTCTTAATTTCTTGAATTGTGATGAAACAGGGTGAAGTGGATTTTAGCGTCAACATGCAACTGGGGTGTTGGGCCCTCATAAACCCCCAGTGTTAGTCAATGACTTAACCACGGGGCATTGGACTGGGCCCATGGACCTTATAACATGGGGGAGGGGATATGCTTGTGTTTCCACAGGTTCAGAATCACGATGGATCCCTTCCTGCTGTGTGCGACCTTATGTTGTCTCCTCGCCATTGCATGAACCTTAGTGATCACTCTGAATCTATCCATTCCAGCATTCAGAAACTTAAGGTGTTAACTCGGCAGTTGAAAGAAGATGATGGAGATGACTTGTGGGGATGGTTTTCATGGATACAAGGACTTGGTTTTGGGCCTTGGATCAAGCGACTCTTGATCCTGGGTGTTTTTGTAGTGGGAGGTTTTTTTTTAATTTTGCTTTTTGTGCCTTGCTTATTATTGTGCATACAGTGTATGATTAACAATAGCTTAAACGGCGTTATGGCCAAGAAAATTAATACTGTGCTAGCGTTAGAATATTTAAATAAAGAAGGGGGAGATGTGAGGAAGCAAGGCAAGGTTGAGTTAGTGGGAAAGTACAAGAACTAGCTACGTGCATAGAGATAAGAGGTAGAAACAATAACAGTACATGGACAAGAAGCAGATAAGTAGCATGTGTTCAATTAGCCTGCAAGATGATAAGAGTAGAAAAGGTAAACTACAGAGCTATGGGTATAAATATGAACTAATCTATTAATAGCTACAGTATAAATGTGTACCGATTTATTAATAGCCACAGTAACAGTATAAATTTGAGCTGATGTACTAATAAATGGTCTTTCCTTGTGCACCACTTGGAGAGTCCGTGCCTAATTTGCCACAATTCTCATCTTGGGAGGCAGCTAAGGAACATTTGTTGCTGTTCTGGTTGGCCTGGCTTATTCCCCAGTTGGATGCAATGGCATGAGCATTGCCATTTTGGACCCTGACCCCCTAGTCCCTCAGTTTAAAGTCCTCCTCACCAAGTTGGCCAGCCTGCTGCCAAGGATTCCCTTGCCTCTTCTAGACAGGTGTATTCCATTCCTCCCTAACTGGTTCTAGTCATTAAAGTCATTAAAGAATGCACCAACCACATAAACAGAAGTTGATATGCATTATACATCTATTTCTGGCTGCCCCTTTTCCTCCAACTGGTAAAATGGAGCAAAGATAACCCAACATTTTTCACTTGCAACCCCAGGGCTTTATAGTTTTCCTTGATTCTGCCCAGGTTCTGGCTTGCGGTGTCATTCATGCCCACATGAAAGAGTAACAGTGGATAATAGTCTGTGCTCTTGGCAAGATCTGGCACCCTCTTGGCCGCGTCTCAGACCTTAGCTCCCAGAAGGCAGCATAACTCTCATGACTTCCTGTCAGGTTGGCAGATGGGCGCCTCAGTACCCTTTAACAGAGAGTCACCCACTATGAGCACTCATTTCTTTTTATGGTATCCACTGTGTGCTGCTGGTAGAGTTTCTCCTTGCAGACCTTGCTTGTGGGTGTCTATAGCCGTCTATCTCCCATGAGTCCTTCTCTATTCAGAAACAACAACTCTGGCAGGGCATCTTTCCTAGTTGGCTCACTGAATACTTGTGACAAGAAGTTATCTGCTGCAAACTTCAAGAATTTCCCAGACCTGCTTATCGCAGCAGTATGGTATTCCCAGTTGATGTCTGGGAAGTTGAAATCTCCTATAAAAACAAGGGCTACCGATCCAGAGATTTCTTTTAATAACTCATCAGTGCTATCATCCTGACCGGGCAATCAATACTTGACACCCACCATGACATCTCCTTTGTTTTCCATCCCCCTAATCCTCATCCAGAGGCTCTCAACCACATCATTCCTAACTGTAAGGACTGTGCAATCAAACCTCTCCCTTACATATAGTGCGACACTTCCACCTTGCCTGCCCTGCCTATCCCTGCTGAACAGCCTGTAGCCCTGGATCCCAGCACTCTAGTCATGGGACTCATTCCAAGTCTTGCTAATACCAATGACATCATAGTTCTGGGAACTAACCAATGCTTCCAGTTCATTCTGTCTGTTTCTTATACTGCATGCTTTGGTGTACAAGCATTTCAGATATGCACCTGAGCCCTCTGTGATCCCAGGAGCAGTGTAAATGTTCCCATTAGAACTGCCACCCTCAGGCGATGCCATGCTGACCCCTTGGCTTACCTTCAGCCTTCCAGATGGTATCCCCTTTCCCCATTGATTCTAGTTTAAAGCATTCCTGATCAGTCCTACCAGATTATGCCCAAAGATGCATTTTTCCTCATCAAGACAGGTGGATCCCATTAGGCCCCAGCATACTTTGTGCCTCAAAGGCTCTTCCATTGTTTAAAAACCCAAAGTTTTGGTAGAGGCACCAGTCCTGGAGCCAGGTATTGATACCTGGGCTCACCTGTTTCTTCCAAAGTCTCTCCCCATTACTGGGAGGACTGAGGAAAACACTACCTGTGCTCCAGAATCTTTTAGCATTCTTCCCAGGGCCCAAAATCTCTTTTGATTGACCTCAGACTTCTTGTTGCGACATCATTAGTACTCATGTGAAAGAGCAGGAATGGATAGTAGTCTGAAGATTGTACTAAAATCTTCAGTCTTATGGTGATGTCCCTGATTCAGGACCCAGGGAGGCAGCAAACTTCCCTGAAAAGAGGGTCTGGTCTGCAAATGGGTGCTTCTGTTCCGCACAGGAGGGAATCACCAATGACCATAACTTATCACTGTTTCTTCTCGATGCTGGTCTTAATGCAGGTTTTGTTGTGAGGGGTTGGTCTCTCTGACCTTGGCAAGACGGTTTGCATAGGTTCCTCCTCTATCTTGTTATGTGCTTTGTCTACCATACCCAGGGTCTCATACCTGTTCTGTAAGGGTATCTTAGAGGGTAAGAAGGGTTAAATCTTAGGTTCTTTAGTATGATATGGAATATAGATTAGCTTTCAGCTCTTTATAAACATTGTGAACTTACTGAAGCAAGGTTAAAAACGAGAACAAAAATTAATGAAAAAAATCCTTGGCCACAAGCTAGAGCCAGTGTTGTCAGGTTCATAAATTCATGTAGAGTTTTTATTTAACATTTTATGTATGCCTTAAATGCCTTTTATGTTTGATTATCAAGTATTCATTTGTGTTTTGTCCTTTGTATTAATTTTTCTTTGACCATTTTTTTAAGCATGCTTTCTCATATTTTATTTTGTTTGGTTTAGTTTTTG
Organism: Podargus strigoides; assembly: GCA_028020825.1. NCBI lineage: Eukaryota > Metazoa > Chordata > Aves > Caprimulgiformes > Podargidae > Podargus > Podargus strigoides. Next base: position 34,958,738 of record CM051662.1, read on the forward strand.
TTTTATTTCATAAGATTTCACTGGATGGATAAATGAAATAAAGAAAAGATGAGAGAGGGGCTATTGATCTTATTTATGGAAGTTGCATGCTGCACACTAGGGAGTGGACAGTGTTCTTACCCAGTGAAGTGTCACCTCCCCTGGACTTATCACATTAGACTTATCACTTAGACATTGGTTGTGATAGGAGAACTCCAGAAGCACATTTAAATCAGTAGCTGGTTTTGCAGCAGCAGAGTGAAGCCAAGCCCTGATGCAGCTGTTAAACTCAAGAAAGCCCAGAAATAAGCTATTACACTCTTTTCTGTTGCCTTGTTCTTACTGACTCTTCAAAATGACATTGAGAAGAGATTACGTTATGTTGTTTCCTCTGACAATTTTTTTTTTTTTTCTGTTTGAACATAACTGAAAAGATGATGTTTTTTTTTTAAATAGCATTTATCAAAGGTGAACTTGTCCTGGTTTCAGAGGAACAGCACCATGGGCCAGCCATGAGTAGCCCCAAATCAGCTGGAAGTTTTAGTCAGGGCAGATTCCCCAAGCCAACTTGCAGGTGTATCCCATATCACTTATATCATGCTCATTATAAAAGGAGGGAGTTTAGTGAGGCTGGAGAGTTTATTTTCTTTGGGTTCTCTATGTTGGCTTTCTGCTCCTTCTTATGATTCTAAGGACCAGGCTGAGTATAAGCTTGTACGCTTTATGTTGATATTTGTTTTGTTTTTTCATTAAATCCATTTAAATTTCAACCAATAGGGCTTCTCCCTTTTTAACCTGATTCCCCTTCTTAGCTGGGGAGGTTTCATCAGGTGGTAGAGCAACTGCTGTAGTTTAGCCCTAGATACAGGCTAAATATAGGCAGAACTGTAAAGTTCTTTTTCTTTTATAACATTAGTGGCTCTGGAAAAATCTTCCACGTGTTTAATTTGAACGTGTGTGTGTAATTCCGTTGCTTTCAATGGGAATACTTAGATAATTCAAGTTAGCTTCTTTAATATTGACAGAACATGGCCTTAAGTCCTAAAAGAGTAAATTGCAGGGGTGGCCATGCAAATTATATTTGTGTATGTGACTCCATTGACTTTACCAGAAAGATTATGGAGAGTATGAATTGCATGCACGAAGGGGGCAATACTGTGTGTTAGTGCTTTGGGGTTTTGAACCAGTCGTCCCTTACACATTCAGTTAGGCAGTACTTACTCAACACAGCCCAAACTTTTGGGTAAGGGTATAAATCTTTAGTAGGCTGAAATACGGATTCTGATCCAAGAGCAAGAATAAGAAACTATACTGTTGGTCCTGCAGACAGTATAGTTGCATGCATACTAAACTGTTCAGAGGAGAGTACTATAATGAGTAAAATTAAATGAAAATATAAACATTTTGCAAGAACGGGGACTTAATTTAGACATTCGTTTTCATGCTATTTACCTATCCAGTCCTGACTTTATCATTTGATCTTTTTAATTATTTATGAAATTGTTATAAGAAAGATGATTGGTTTGGTTGTTAGTGGGGTTTTTTAACAGGAAGTTAGGTACAGAAACTAGCAGCAAAAGACTGAGACATACCTATGTATTTCTTTGAATTTTTATTACATTTCTGAGATTTGGTTTGATTTTAATTCCTTACAATTACGTTGAGTAAAAAAGAAGATATTTATATTGTCTTGTTTCTTTTATGATTGCTTTTCACTGGTTTTGCTTTTAATTCCATCCATTTTCACTCTTGCATTAAAACGTTGTTTTATTTTTTGTAGCAGTCTTTTTTTCAGCATACACTATCCTTCTCTTTCTGCAGTACCGTATATTGTACGTTTTTGTTCTTCTGTCCTGATTCTTGTTCTTTCTCCGTAAACTTACTCTTGCTTCACCTTTTAAGGCTAGTAGTCCTTTGACTTTTTCCTTATGTTCTCTGTAGTCTCTCACATACAAACTCTTTCTTCCTGCTCTGCTCAAGTTTTGGGGATCTCTTTATTAGTCAAAAATTTTTCCATATTTGCATTCTTCTGGGCCAGTGTAGTGAGATTCTCTGCAAGTGGTTAGGGAAGGGGAGCTGCAGGTGCTACAGTGCTTGCTTGCTTTCTCCAAAATCTGTCCCACAGATGTGTTCTCCTCCCCACATTAAAGAGGGCAGAGCTGTAAGTCTAGTGGCAACCTAGGAATCATGGTGTCTTTGATCACCCTGCACGTAGTGTGGTGATTTGAGTGGAGATGGCAGCAATTAAGGGTATCCATCATAGTCACTCTTTTGAAGTTAGATGTCAACAAGTGTTCTGATGTTCCTCAGAAATTTTTTGGGAATGTCTGCTTCCCCCCCCCCCCCCCCCCCCTAAGTTGTGGAACAATCACTACAGGTGGTTTGTAAATTAAACTTGCCATATAAAGGGTATAGCATTGTTAGGAAGGATACAGTGCAGGCTGAAGCTCTCAGGGTGCAGCTGTAACTGTGTGGAATAATTGCTGGAGGAGGTTTTGGAAATTAATCTTATTTTAAAGCGTATAGCATTGTTCACGCATTAAGGAAAGGTACAACATGGGCCAAAGCTCCCAGGGCGAAGGCGCAGCTAGCATGCAAGAAATCTATTCCACCACAGTTCCCAAGGCAATCTTAGGTGTTGGTAACATCAGGGGAGCTTGATATACTATCTCTAGGAGAGGCACCTCTCCTGTTCTCCATGACTGAAGTACTGGGGTCAGAACCCCGAGCCCTGAATTAGCTCGGCAAGGTTTGGCACTGGAGCAGTCAATGGGTCAGTATTTGAGTTTAGCCTATGATAGTCTATTGTTAGTCTCCACTTTCCATTGGGCTTCTTTACAGGCCAAACTGGAGAATTAAAGGGAGAGTGGATTGGGATAATTATCCCCCTCTCCTTCAGATCATCTATCACAGGGGCAATTCCAACCCTGGCTCCCAAAGGCAACGAATACAGTTTAATGTTAGTTAATCTGGAGCAGGGGAGAGGCAGTGCTGCTTGCAACAGGTGTATCCTATTGCCCCCCCTTGTCATCCACCCACTGCTGTCCCTGTAGGATATCGATCCCTAACAAGCTCAATGGGAATTCCCCTATCACCATAGTAACAGTAACTGAATCATCCTCCCCAGGCAGTAAAATGCTAACTGGGGTGGTGGCTACTGATTGTGTGGTGCCAAATGCATTCATGATCTGAAGTGGCCGTTTGGCTGCTACAATGCCACAAATCTTTGCATACACTAATTTGAGAGCTGATATCTGGACTCCTGTGTCTATCAAAAAGGTTATGGATTGTCTGCGGGGACCTACAATAGCAGTTATCAAAACATCCCCATTTTTACTCTGGGTGAGCTGCCTAATATAAATCCATCCCCCACCACCCCCCACCACCCCCATCCTGGGGGAGTGGGGCATCTAGTTTCCCTGCTCGGTGTCAGGTTTGAGAGTGGGATCCGATAAATCAATGAGCGGAGGGCCATCAGCCTTTACCACCACCAGTTCAGTCCCTCCACGAGTCTTAGAGACAGAGGGCTTACCTGGCCAGGCTGGGGAATGACGCACTAACTTTTTCAGCACCTCAGTGGGAAGCCCATCCATAAGGTCACGTGGAATCCCCTTCTGCAACCCTCGAGTCCAAAGATCTCACCTGTTTCATAATTGCCTTTTATTTTCCACTACTTGGAGGGAGGGGGCAAGGGTCACATTTCCCCAGGTTTTCAGGAGGGTGAGGAGTCATCCAGTGGACCAATTTTGTTTCTGATCGATGGGATGGATTAGTGACAGGGCCATATTTTCGGCCGTAATTAATTAATTCCTGGGCAACATCGCCCCAAGTCCAAATTTTCTTTTGTTGGGGGTCTCGGGCTTTAGGTGGGGTTATTGCCTCCCCTAATCATTCCACGGGGGTAATAGCTTTAATTTTTTCCTGTAACTGAATGCCCACCAACCTTAAAGAATCAGGAAGCCCACAAATTAACGGGGTCATCCTTTCCAGATCGACCGGTGATGACAATGGAGTTTCTTGGTAGGGGACCAACCATCTATCATGCATCATTTGCAGGCAAGATGCCTTCTGCACACTTTCTACTAGTTGTTCCATGGTCCCAACAATAGCTATCGGATCGCCCCTCTCCAGGGGGCTTAACCCTTCAGCCCAATAGGCGGCTCGTTGTGTAAGTGACCAGGGAGAACTCATGTCTCCGGCAGTTAGAAATACTCCAGGTCCCCAGTATCCCTCCGCCTCCTTGTCATTCAATCTAATCTGGTCTCCACCAGTCAATGAGACCCACCAAACATACTCAGTCTCAGATTCTTTACTAGCCCGGCTAAAATCCCTTTTAAGTTTTGGAAGTTCAGTAGCTGAATAGGGAATCTCTTTTGTCACAACAGTAGGTACCTCATCATCACTCCCTTCATGTACAAATTCTGATTTAATAACTGGGCGCAGCCTAGGGGTCTCATCTGCTTTAACTTTCGCTTCCTGAAGCTCTTTTTGTGGGTAAATAAGATGGACTTGTCAGATAGCCATACCTAGGTCTACCATACCTTTCTTTAACTCATCAACATCTGCACCATAATCATATGACATGAGTCACCAATAATCACAGCGGGACTCCGCATCCTCTAATTTACATTTGAGTTCCTTAACTTCCTCCCTGAGTGATTCGACCAAGTTTCGTAATGTTTCAATGACTTTCCCTTCTCAGGTCTGCTGGTCGGCTTGATGTTGTGTGGCAGCCACCAAACCAGCTCCCAGTACTGCACAGACAACTGATTTACCCTTGCCGGGTATTGCTTTCGCATCCTCTTGCAACACAGAGATACGATCAGCTATACTTTCCAAGCTAAAGCAATTATCCTTAGCCCATACTTGCCCAGAAATTGATGGGCGAGAATTAAAGGTTTCTAGAAGTTTGAATAGAATTTCAGGGTCAACACTATGAGAAGAACTTTTATTCTGCCTCTCTGTTTCCATTACAACTTAAACTGCCAAGATGAAAACCAACCTCGGAAAAGGCAAACCCCGACTGTTACACTCACCACCAGCACTAACATTTCAAGAAGTCACACAACTTAATCCCAAATAAAATGCACAAGTGACACTATAAACGTGTTTCAAGACTTACAAAATAAGAACAATACTATAATTATGGACTCAAACATCCCGCGGACCCTTCCTCCAAGTGAGCAATCACCTATTCATATAAACGCTCTGCGGACGCTTCCTCCACAGGTGTGCAGTTTAGAAGCAGACTACAACTACAGACTCAAGCACCCCGTGGACCCTTCCTCCACAGGAGCTATCACTTGACTGTAGAAACACTCTGTGGACTCTTCCTCCACAGGCGTGCAGTCCAAAATGCCTCAAAAAATCACTTGTGACACTTTCACCAATGGGATCCTGTCGACTACGCAAATTTTAATGTCTTGACCCGGCTTGGGCCAAGGTAGATTCATTTTGATCCCAGAGGGGAAATTAAGACACAAATGAGGTCAAAAGTCACAGACTCTCTGTGGTTTATCACAAAGTTGTGTACACTTGAAAATTTAAGTGACATGCAGAAAAACTCTATAACTCCCAAAAAAGTTATAAAGCAGGTATGTTTATTCAGCTCCGGGTGCAAGGGGGAATCGCTCCTCCTAACTTGCACACCTAGGGGCAAAAGCGTGTTTCTTTTTATAGCACTAAGTAATACATATTCATGAGGAGTGTATCATAAAACATTACATCATTTACAGGGAGTGCATCAGGTCATTATAATATTCCACGCCTCTTGCTTCTCCTGGTTGCGCCTGCGCAGTGCTCCCTGGTGGTCCTCTTTGGGAGTCTCAGGAGGAAGGCTCAGTCTTCCTCTCATCTGAACTTTTCACCTCAGTTGGCTGCGCATGCTCTGTGGGCCTCTGGTTCTTCTCCAGACCACGGGGTCGGCTCCCATCAGCTCGAATGCTTAAGAGGTGGGAACCGACCTTCCTCTTATCAGAAGGAGCAGGAACAGTCCTCCCTTTTCTCAGCAGCCTTCCTCTAAGCAGCGGCCTGTAGCACCTGTTTCATTTAGCAGGCAAGGTTACATACTTCCCAAGCAAGAGCTGCATACTTCTTTCGTTAAACTATTTCTATTAACTCTTTTGCCCCCGTATCAGTCCCCCCTTTTCTGCAGAGTTAGTAAATTCTTTTACTAATACAGAAATTCTTCATCTAGTAGTCTATTTCTACAGTTCTATCATTCTATGATTTTATGGTTCCGAAAGGTATCTCTCAGTACTTTTCCATGCGCATTAGATATAGAAGTTAGGGTGGCCAGTCGCTGTAACATTCTCTCCAATTCCAGACAAACAGTATTACAGAGAAAACAAGGCTAAGTAAAACCAATATTAAAAGAAAAACAATAGGGTGTAACATCGCATTCAGGATACCAGTTGCAGTAGGTGACCATCCAAAAAGCACGTCCCACCAATTGTGGCTTGCATCTTATTTTACCCTTTTTAGGATTCTGTTTATTTGTTTTATATCATGATAAACCGTTATCAAAGTTTTCTTCCGGTTCTCTCGGACCTCTTCCAAAATCTTGATCAAATCTTGGTGCTTTACTAGTTGTCTTATTAATGTAAGATTCATTCCAATAGGTACAGGTAATAATTTGTGAAACATTGTATGACTGGATATTATTCATTGTTGGGATACGACTGGTGCTAAGTAAGAGAAGTCACACCCGAGAATTTTAACAAAATTGAAAATACAAAAGTTAGAACGATTCTTGCTATCTATCATCATTTCATCTATCACTATAGAAGCACAAGCAGTTCTCAAACATGCACAACCTTGACCAATATATACAAGTACAGTCTTTTGACTAATATCTGGATGGACCTCAAAGTGACAAATGCCTTGCTCAGTGTCAAGGCATATGTCTTGGGCATCAATTGTATTATCTTTGCAAATGAACCCTTGTTGTTTCCGTGTAACACAAGATTCCAAATTTACAGTCTGCCACTTCTTATTTGCTATCCGTGTCCATGCCCTGTGCTCAGAAGGATAGAGCACTGTTTTATCATGGTTTAATCCTAGTGTGATGATGGGGTAGATTGTGTATATTGAGGCGTTACGTATGGTTAACCCAAAAGTTGTGGCCACATTAGTAATAGGGTTATAGGTAAAATTTACTAGGGTCCACCAAGCTTGAAGCTTCCTTTCTAAATCGGTGGCATTGTCCCAGATAGATAGCTTTTCGAATTTCAATGGGAAAAGTGCCCTCACTGCCTTCTCTTATAATTAAGGCGGCCAGTGATTGCATCCATAAATGTGCCTGCATACAACTGAGAGCCAAAGATATATTATTTTGAGCTACAACAAGTGCATTTATTATTATTCGGTGGTCTCGTTCTTCTATCCTTTCCCATTTTGGTAATACTTTTGAGAATTGCCATTGACTGGTTCCTAATGCTAGTAGAGAAGACTGCAGAGGCTGTTCCAATTTTGTCACATCGTTAGTTGCAACAGCTAATTTATTCATTATTTCTGAATCGATTCCATTGAGGACCCCTAGTTCGGTCCCCAATACTCCAGTTAGATCTCTTTGCATTCTGCCCTTGAAGGGCACTTCCTTCTGCAGCCAAGTTGTTCAGCCATCGAAAGATGTTCGAACAAAGGAAGAACATGCAGTTCGGATGTCAGAGATATTAGTCTGCATTAGCAATTCAACACGTTTAAGAGACCACTCTGGGTTAAACAAGATCTGTTGCTGGCCTTTGTTTCTTATTACTTATGGGTTTAAGTGGTGTGGTGTGGGGTGTGGTGGGGGGGGTGGGGTGGGGGGTGGGGTTTGGGTTGTAACCAAACCAGCTGTGACATTTATTCTAAATTTGAATGAGAGCCCAACAGTATCATGGGCCCAAAGACAAATTACCTCAATAGTTTGCACTAAGGTGAAATGATAACAGCAATCTACCTCATTTGCACAATCTTTTCTATAGCGGGGAGCACCATAGGAGAGATCTGCACTTGTGATCACGCTAATTAGGGTAGCCTTCTCATGGGTGGTCCCATTGATCATTCGGCATCCTATCTTGATTGCTTCCCCTATAGTTCCCCGAAGTTGCCAGACTCTTTGTTTTTCAAAACCCTCCAAATGATTTTCTTCCCATTCCCGTCTTGCATATACCTGATTTTCATGCATAACCACAGTTGAGAGATTTAAACCTTTTAAATAATAGCCTTCCCCCATAGACCCAGTATACCGATTAAATGCTTGGGACCAAGGCCATTCAGTACTACTCTGGCTAGAGGTGCTTTCCCATCCCTGGATCATAATTATAATCGTAAGAAAGATAGTTTTCCCGGTTGGACTTGCATGACTCTCCATGGGGATTTATGAGCTTTCTTCACTCTGGTGTGATATGGATCCATGCGTTTTGTTCTCTGATCTTGATTGCAGTGAAGAAGGTAAGAAGCACCTGGAAAGGGCCTTCCCACTGTGGTTCTAAAGTTTTTTCTGAAAGTGATTTTACAAATACATAATCTCCAGGTTGTATATTATGTACTGGACCATCTAGGCCTCTACTTAGAGTACCAGCCACATGTTTTTCAATTTTCCTGAGCTGTTTGCTCAGTGCCACCATGTAGGAGGTCATAATTTCATCTCCAGCTTGTGTGGACATTCCTCCTTGTATTCCATATGGTCGCCCATACTGGATTTCAAAAGGGCTCAGTCCTTCCTTTGCTCTCGGCCTAGTTCTGATACATAAAAGATCCAAGGGAAGGGATTGAGGCCAAGCCAAATTGGTTTCTTGTCCTAATTTCACAATTTGCTGTTTAATCAAATGATTCATTTTTTCTACTTGGCCACTCGACTGAGGGCGATATGGGGTATGAAGCTGCCAATCTATACCCAAATGATGGATAATTTGTTGTACTACTTATGAAATGAAATGTGGTCCTCTGTCGGAGGATATGGTGGCTGGAACTCCACGCCGAGCAACATCGCTTAAGTCTGCTTCTAGGATTTTTACTGTTTCTCAAGAGCTAGCACCAAAGGGTCTTGCGGTGGTATAAGTCCGCAGTCTCTTTGCCACTCAGGGTGATTCCGGAGGGTGAAAAACATGTCAGCTTAAGATACCTCGTCCCACTTTCCTTCTCTTCTCAAGAACAACATTAATTGTACAAGGGTATTATAATCTATTGTTCCGTTAAGTGGCCACTTTGCTTCATCGCCTAGTTCATATAAGGGCCACCACTGATTACAATACTTAATGAGAGTAGTCTTATTCTCCCAGCAATATCCTTCCAATGTGCTAGTATACACCCCAGGGGGCTTCTCTTTAAGATCACTTTATTCTGACGACTTCCCATGCTATCATCTTATTTCAATCACAATTTACACCTTTTGCTTTCACCCAAACCCCCTTTCGCAGATTTCCACTGTCACTCTAATAATACCCAGACTAGATGTCTTCTCAGGAGTTTAACAATTTCCTAGCAGGCACACACAAAGCAGATTCTCCTGGTCGGAGGGGAGCCCCCTACGTCTTCTACAGCGGGTTGTTCTCGGTTTAGCCGCTTCAGTGATCTGAAATAACAAACAATCACGGTGACACTAAGGACGGACACTAGAGTGCGATCTGTACCAAGGAATAGTCTCGATACTCCCTCTCGTATGACCTTAAATTTCTTATTGACTCTCTATGCCCTCCAAGTTTCCACAGTACGCAGTCACGAGCTCTCCTTTACCCCTATTTTATCCCAATCTAATCAATTCCCACACCCACACTAAAAGTCACCTTCAAACCTAACCCAAACGTCTTCTCCACACTTAGTCACAAAGACTGGGCCACAGGAAAAATCCTTCCTCCATGTATAGGACACCAATAATGAACTTTTAATTTTAGTGCTATCGCTATTTTGTCGGCAGAATCTGCCATACGCTGTGTGATTCGTGCTAAAGACACAGATGGTTAACACTCTGTCCTTAACTGAGGGTTCCACTTTAGCCGAACTTACCGGCAATTAAGCTCAGGCATCTCAAATATCACACACTTACGCTTCGTTCATCTCCAACCACCCCCCCCTTTCCCCCGCGGGACAGCGGACGAGCGGATCGGAGCTCCACACACCAAACAATCACACAACACACAGCCCACAGCCACGCAAAGGAGCTCCTTACACTCACACATAAAGTTTTCAGTCACAATGTTTCAGCATAAATCATAAGCCATAGATCTTTAGCCGTAATTCAATTTCCACCGAACCCGTCAGAAAAGGGGGACCCGAATCCCTAGGGGACTTGGATCCCTGTCTTCGGAGCCTTAGGCCTCAGACTCCAAACCACAAGCCAACCAATAAACGCTGCGATGATCTGTTGTTAGTTAGGGCTCTTAAACACTTCAGACAAACATATACTGCATACATATCCACACACTCATTTCGTGCATGCTACCTCTGAATTCACTCGATTCACCCCGAGGATCGCTAGCGGCTGGTCTATCGGTCAGCGAATTCCATAACGGGCTCCTAAAGTTACACACTCACACACAGCTGTTCCCTGGGGATTCACTCGATCCATCCTGAGGATTGCAAGCGGCCGCTCTAATCGGTCAGCAAATCCCCTAGCCCGCCTTACCTAACTGGCTCCCCACCAAACAGGGACTCCTTCCCTATAGGGACTATGCCGCATGCCAGACGTCTCTGCGCGATTTACCAGCCGCCCTAGCCATGCGTATGACTTACAGGCTTCCCCAATAAAACATACTGTTTATCTGCAAGTGCAGATGGTCGTTGTCTGCCCCCGCAGTAAGCGACCGAGGAGTGGAGTTCCTCCAGAAAGGGTCTGGGGCACGCGCCTAGGACGTCTGTCCCTCAGTCGATCCTGCAGCTGAGCAGAGAGGTCCCATCTAGGTCGCCAACTGACGCGCGGAAAAATCTCTGTAACTCCAGAAAAAGTTATAAAGTAGGCATGTTTATTAAGCTCCAGGTGCAAGGCGGATCACTCCTCCTAACTTGCACACCTAGGGGCAAAAGCGTGTTTCTTTTTATAGCACTAAGTAATACATATTCATGAGGAGTGTATCATAAAACATTACATCATTGCATCAGGTCATTATAATATTCCACGCCTCTTGCTTCTCCTGGTTGCGCCTGCGCAATGCTCCCTGGAGGTCCTCTTCGGGGGTCTCAGGAGGAAGGCTCTGAGTCTTCCTCTCATCTGAACTTTTCACCTCAGTTGGCTGCGCATGCTCTATGGGCCTCTGGTTCTTCTCCAGACTGTGGGGTCGGCTCCCACCAGCTCGAATGCTTAAGAGGTGGGAACCGACCTTCCTCTTATCAGAAGGAGCAGGAACAGTCCTCCCTTTTCTCAGCGGCCTTCCTCTAAGCAGCGGCCTGTAGCACCTGTTTCATGTAGCAGGCAAGTTTACATACTTCCCAAGCAAGAGTTGCATACTTCTTTCGTTAAACTATTGCTATTAACTCTTTTGCCCCTGTATCAAAAGAGTGATAGGAAAGAAGGGGATATAAGAATAAGCAGTATTACAAGAGATAGAGCAGAGAGGGGGTGGGTTACCACCACGGATCCAGCGAGGTCTCATAAGTCCAGTTGTTGATTGGTGGGGAAGATCTTCTTCTGATAAGTTGTGAGCTGTTGTTGCTAGATATAGTCTCTTTCTTCACCCACTGACTCTGCGTTTTTCCACACGCTGCTTTGCATATCACTCCAGGGGTCGGTCAAGGATCGTTAGGAGCCATCTCCATCCCTCCTTCCTTTTCCTCTTGAAGACCTCCTTGTTGCTGGAGCATGGTACTGATACATCCTGTTGGTAGTATCCATGTGAATTGTCCTGCTTATCTGTTTTGCCAATTAGTAGGCCCAGTAAAAAGGACACAGCCAGCAGCAGAACAACAATCCAGTACGCAGGTTCTATTTCACGTAAAGGGGTCAGTATATAGAGGATCGCTGGGGGTACAAACAAGTCAGATAGATCACGAATAGCAGACATCAACCCCAGTGACCCCAGGAATAACACAATATCGCTCGTAACAGATGGAACAAACAGAGACACAAGATAACCCACAGAGCAAATGGGAGACAACCAGGAGAACAAGGCAGTTACGTATGACAAAAGTAACCCCATGTTGCCTCTCCACAAAGCCCGCGTTTGAATGTGCCAGACCTGACTGGGACCCGGTTCCATGAGGAGTCAGGAGGTCCTTCCCCAACAGGAAACTCTGTGAAGTGCATCCACTCCACAGACAGACTCTCCAACCCTTCCTGCAAGTGGGCCCAGCTTTTATCCCCAAACAGGACACCTGGCACTTGTTATCAAAATGCAGGGCACCTGGGGCTTGTTTACCCAAGGGCTCTCCTTGCAAGGCCGGCTGCACCCTGGAGGAAAGCCAAAAGGTAAACTCATCCCCTCCTCTTAAAGGGCTGTGGGAGCCACCCATATGTCAACCTTAATTCAGGGCTGGGGGTTCAGACCCCAGCACTTCATTATCTCCCTTCACATGCAGGAATGGGAAGTGGTCCTAGCGATTTCCCACAATAGTCCATCTCCAGCTGCAGGAAGGGGGGTGCCAGGCACGGACAATGTTGAGACATATCACTGCGTGTTGAGACATACTGGCAATGGTGACATATCTTTCTCCCAGAGGGTTGGTTACTCACACACGCCAAGGCAAACACTATGTGCTCATTAAGCGGGAAGCCACCACTGCATGGCTGAAAACATATGCTGTGCCCCATGCCACTGCTCATAACACTATTCTGGGTCTTGAAAAGCAAATATTGTGGTGCCATGGAACCCCAGAAAGGATCGAGTCTGACAATGGAACCCATTTCCAAAATAGCCTTATAGACACCTGGGCTAAGGAGCATGGGATAGAATGGATATACCACATCCCTTATCATCCACAAGCTGCTGGCAAAGTCGAGTGATGCAATGGGTTACTGAAGGCTGCACTCAAAGCAATGGGTGATGGAACATTTAAAAACTGGGACCAACACCTATCAAAAGCTACTTGGTTAGTTAATACTAGGGAGTCTGTCAATTGAGTTTACTTCCTAGTTCTTCTAACAATGCTATCTTGAAATCTCTAACACAAATTTTGAAAAACCTAACAAGTGTTCAGCTTTAAACCCCAAACGTCAGACAGTTCCTGTCATTGCTCTCATTTAGCTTCATTTCCTTCAGGTCTTTAAATGCAATTCAGAAAGCTTCAGATACAAAGAAAATTTCCATTGAGCTGCTGTTCAGTTCTAGACATTTTTTTCTAGTCTTCAGCCAAAACTCTCCAGCTCTGTCCCACAGGCTCCATGTTTTCTTGATGCAAGTGAAGTTTTCAGGACACTTCACAATGTCTGTCCTCTTTTAATGCTACCCCAAAGACCATAGACTGTGTCATACCAGAAGGAGGTTAGAGAAAAGGAGGTTACCATCCTAGTGAGCTAATCTGTACTATCTACATTTCTACTCTGTTCAAAACCCATCTGTTCTAGTAACTCTCTTCTACACAGAATACACAAATACCAAATATACAGTAGATATCTCTGAAAAGAGCACTGTCAAGAACAAGTCAGAATCATCAAAATATACAATTATGGGGGAAAAACTTCTGTGGCAGTATATCATAAGCACGAGTAAGAGAAAGGACATAAGGTTAACAGGAACCTATGAAAAATAACTTACCACTCTCCCCACAGATCCTCAACTACACATCTTAAGATCAAAAGCTCATCTCCTTTAGCACACAGGAAAGCACCTTTTGGGCTTCTCAACAAGACAACAAGGTGGAGTGAGGGTGGTTTCTCTTTTGGGTTGGGGAGCAAGGCTGTTGGGTTTTATATACAATTCCACCAACATCTCTAGACACAGACTGATGAGATGAGTACAATCATAGAATCATATCATAGCATGGTTTGGGTTGGAAGGGACTGCAAAGTTCATCTAGTTTCAACCCTTCCTTCCCTCCCCTTCTTCACTGCAGATGAAGTCTTCGAGAAAGGTAGGAGGATTATCCAAATTCTTTTGAAAGCTGGTTTTGCTATAAAAAGAAGCAAGGTCAAGGGACCTGCACAAGAGATCCAGTTCTTGGGAATCAAATGGCAGGATGGGCATTGCCAGATCCCAATGTACATGGTTAACAAAATAACAGCTATGTCCCCACCAACTAACAAAAAAGAAACACAAGCCTACTTAGGCGTTGTGGGTTTCTGAAGAACGCACATTCCAGGTTACAGTCAGATTGTGAAACCTCTGTACGAAGTGACCCGAAAGAAAAACAATTTTCAGTGGGGCCCTGAACAGCAACAGGCCTTTGAACAAATTAAACAGGAGATTGCGCATGCAGTAGCCCTTGGACCAGTCTGAATGGGACCAGACATCGAAATGTGCTCTACACCGCAGCTGGGGACAATGGTCCTACCTGGAGCCTCTGGCAGAAAGCACCAGGGGAGACTCAAGGTCGACCCCTAGGCTTTTGGAGTTGAGAATACAAAGGCTCCGAAGCCAGCTACACTCCAACAGAAAAAGAAATATTGGCAGCATATGAAGGAGTTAGAGCTGCTTCGGAAGTTGTTGGTACTGTAACACAGCTCCTCCTGGTGCTCCAATTACCAGTACTGGGCTGGATGCTCAAGGGTAAGATCCCTTCTACTCATCATGCCACTGATGCTACATGGAGTAAATGGGTTGCATTAATTACACAGCGGGCTTGTGAGAGTTAACTTGTGTTTTCACAAAGGGTTGTGAGAATCATGTTTTTGTAGAACCAAGAAAAACACCGAGGCCTTGTACATCCAGGTGCCAGATAGGGTAGAAGGATGTGAGAACTGACTTATGTTTTTATAAAGAGTTGTGTGCGGCACTACAGAGCCAAAAACCAGGGCCTTGTACAGAGGTACCAAATTAGAAAGGAGCCTAATATAAAGACCTCTTGCTCAGTACATCCTGGTACCAGATAATGTAGGACAAGAGCTACGCATAACAACCTGTTATTGAGAATGTTGTGTCTTACATGGATCAGAAGATGGGGCGCACCTGAGAAAATATTACCATCCAGACTCAACAGACTTAACAGATTTCACAACTATGCATAAAGAGCCGGTTGGTAAAAGAAAGACCTATTATGGAAACCGGAAAAACTTTTTACGGAAACTTATTGTAATAAAATGCATCTGATAGGCTGTGAGCCTGGAGTATCCAACCAATGGAGAAACAGGAGAGAACAGCCTGCATTGGAATACTATATAATGGCTTTCTTTTTATTGTTAAGGCGCGCATCTCTACTTCGGCCACGGGGTGGCACGCCCGCCATTGCAATCGCGAATAAACGGAGCTGCTTCACCATGATCCTCACCTGAGCTAACTTTTTCGGCCTATATTCTGTTTCTCACAGGCTCGAATAGGAAATCCTAATAGTCCAGGGATTTTAGAAGTGATCATAGACTGGCCAGAAGGCAAAGACTTTGGAATGACACCAGAAGAGGTGATGACACGTGCTGAGGAAGCACCACCATATAATGAACTACCAGAGAATGAGAAACAGTATGCTCTGTTCACTGATGGATCCTGTTGTCTTGTAGGAAACCACTGGAGGTGGAAAGCTGCTGTGTGGAGTCCTACACGACAAACCACAGAAGCAGCTGAGGGAGAAGGTGAATCGAGTCAATTTGCAGAGGTAAAGGCCATCCAATTGGCTTTAGACATTGCTGAACAAGAGAAGTGGCCAGTACTCTATCTCTATACTGACTCATGGATGACGACAAATGCCTTGTGGGGTTGGTTAAAGCAATGGAAGCAAAACAACTGACAGCACAGAGGCAAACCTATCTGGGCTGCTGAAATGTAGCAAGATATTGCTGCCTGGCTAGACAAACTTGTCATGAAGGTATGCCATGTAGATGCTCACGTCCCTATAAGTCGAGCCACTGAGGAATATCGAAATAACTGACGAGTGGATAAAGCTTCAAAATTGTTCCAAATAGATCTGGACTGGGAAGATAAAGGTGAATTATTTTTAGTTCAGTGGGCCCATGATACCTCAGATCATCAAGGAAGAGATGCAACATACAGATGGGCTCATGACTGAGGGGTGGACTTAACCATGGATGCTATTGTGCAGGTTATCCATGATTGTGAAACATGCGCCACAATGAAGCGAGCTGAACAGTTAAAACATTTGTGGTATGGAGGATGATGGTTGAAGTATAATTATGGGGAAGCTTAGCAAATTGACTATATCACACTTCCTCAAACCTGCCAGGGTAAGCGCTACATGCTTACAATGGTGGAAGCAAGTACCGGATGGCTGGAAACATACCTTGTGCCTCATGCCACTGCCCAGAACACTATCCTGGGCCTTGAAAAGCAAGTCTTGTGGCGACACGGTACTCCAGACAGAATTGAGTCAGACAATGGGACTCATTTCAAGAACAGTCTTATAGCTAACTAGGCAAAAGAACATAGTATTGAATGGGTATATCATATCCCCTATCATGCACCAGACTCTGGGAAAATTGAAAGATACAATGGAGTTTTAAAAACTACCCTGAAAGCCATGGGTGGTGGAACCTTTAAAAACTGGGACAAGCATCTGGCACAAGCCACTTGGTTAGTTAACACCAGGGGTTCCATTAATTGAGCTGGTCCTGCTCAGTCAGACCTTCTACATACAGTCCCTGTGGTTCATGAAAGGAATCTGCTGGGAAAAACTCTTTGGGTTTTTCCTGCTTTGGGCAAAGGCAAACCCATTTGTGGGATTGCTTTCGCTCAAAGACCTGGATATACTTGGTGGGTGATGCTGGAGAATGGTGAAGTCCAATGTGTAGCTCAAGGAAACTTAACTCTGGGTGAGAATAGTCAGTCTTAAGCTGTCTGATGTTAATTGTTGCATAATGCTAACAGTGTTCAATAAGTGTCTTTCAGGATAACATCGTCTGATGGAACCGGAGCTAGCTTCATCGGGTGGTGTCCTGAAACCTCCTTGAGGCTGACAACCCAAGGGCACGAACTATGACAAACTTTGTACCATCTCTCCTGCCCTGAGAAACTGCTACAATGGATGAAACCTGCAATCCTGAACTAAAGAAACTCAATGAACTTTTGTATAGAAAGACAAATCACAAACTAGCAATCTGTATACATATACGTAAATATTTGAAGACAAGCTGAGCATGACGTAAATGGTATTGAATAAGGGGTGGAATGTCCTGGTTTGGCTAAAACAGAACCAATATTCCTTTCAGTGATTTTACTTTTCAGTTAGGTCTCGTCTAAGACTGCACTTTCTGAAGTCAACAACATTTTTTTCAGACACTGTCTGCTCCTAGAAGTGATGATGCTCAATGTTTATAGTTACTACTGAGCTCTCAGTACAATGGTTTGTGGTAAGGCTCTTGCTTACAGCTGATCTTAAAGAAACCAAGGTCACCGCCAAATTCTCTTGGTGCTGCCTTGAGGCCCCTGCTTAGTGTAAGGGTGCAAGTGTTGCACCTGCAGGGAGGAGTGGACAGGATAGGTGACCCAAACTGATCAATGAAGTATTCAGTCCCATGCATGTCAAGTTCAGTATAAAGCTGAGTGATCATGGGGGGTAAGGCCCCCTCTTCTCTTGCCTTTTGCCCCTTCCTCCTCCTCTGGCTCTTCCTCATCATCTGTGCCTGGTGTCCTGGGAAAACTGTGATGTGTGTTCCTGAATCCAGCTCCTGTCTGCCACTGCATCCAGGAGCCCAGCTTGAGGTCTTCGCAGAGCTGCTTTGCAGCACCTGTGGTGATGTGAGCATTACTGGGGAGAGTGTGATTGGGGGTGAGAAGCTCAGTACTGGTTCTGTATATATTTATAATAACACAAAAATAATGAAATATTTATATTTCTTGTTGTTGTTATAGTTTCATTAAAGCCGATTTAGTTTTATTTCCAACTCATAAGTCTCTCTCCCTTTTCTTCTTTCCCTTCCCCTGTCTGGGAAGGGAGAGGGGTTAACAGAGAGCATCTGTTGTCTGTTTAGTGGCCAGACCAGCCTCAAATTGTGACAATGGGTCAAGCTTGGTGGCAGCCTGGGCTGCAGTGATCATGTCCTAGTGGAATTCATTGCCTTGAGGGATATGGGCTGGGTGAACAGTAAGGTCAAGACCGTGAATTTTAGGAGAGTGATCTTTCAGTTGTTTAAATAATTAGTGGATGGGAAACTGCCCTCAGGGACAAAGGAGCTGAACAGGCAGCTCTTCAAGGACATTTTTCTTGGAGCACAAGAGCTCTTGATTCCCATGTGTAAGAAGTCAGGCAAGGAGGGCAGGAGACCAGCATGGCTCAGTAAGGACCTTCTGCTCATAGTGTAAGAAAGAAATGCACAGAAAGAAATTCCCATCTATTTTTAAAAAGGGTAAAAAGGAGGACCCTGGGAATTACCAACCAGTCAGCCTCACCTTCATACCCAATAAGACTATAGAGTAGATCCTATTGGAAGACATGGTAAGACATATGGAAAACAGGGACGTGACTGGAGACATCCAACAGGGCTTCACCAAGGGCAAGTCGTGCCTCACTAATTTAGTGGCCTTCTACAATGGAGGGACTGCATCAGTGGACAAATGAAGAGGTACAAATGTCATCTACCTGGACTTCTGTAAGGCCTTTGATCACAACATCCTTGCCACTAAATTGGAGAAATAAGAGTTTGATAGATGGACTGTAAGATGGATAAGGAATTGGTTGGATGGCTGCATTCAGAGGGTTTCAGTCAATGGCTCAATGACAAAGTGGAAACCAGTAGCAAGGGTCTGTACTGGGATGAATACTATTTAATGTATTTATCAAAGTCATAAACAGTGGGATTGAGTGCACCCTCATAAAGTTTGCAGATGACACCAAGCTGAGTGATGCAGTTGATTGGCTTGAGGGAAGGGATGCCATCTAGAGGGACCTCAACTGGTTTTAGGAGTGGGCCTGTACAAACCTCAAAAAGTTCAACAAGGGCAAGTGCCTGCACCTGAGTCAGGGCAATCCCAATTATCAGTACAGACTGGGGAATGAAATGATTAAGAATAGTTCTGCAGAGAAGGACTTAGTGAATGAAAAAGTTGATATAAGCCAGCAATGTGTGCTTGCATCCAAAAAAGCCAATTGTATCATGTTCTACGTAAAAAGCAGCACGGCCAGCAGGTCGAGGGAGGGGATTCTCCCTCTCTACTCCACTCTTGGGATACTCCCACCTGGAGTACTGTATTCAGCTCTGGGACCCCAACATCAGGATATAAACCTGTTAGAGCGAGTCCAGAGGAGGGCCTTGAAGATGATCAGAGGGCTGGAGCACCTCTCCTATGAAGACAGGCTGAGAGAGTTGGGGGTTGTTCAACCTGGAGAAGAGAAGGCTCCGGGGAGACCTTATAGCAGACTTTCAGTACCTGAAGGGGCTTACAAGAGAGCTGGAGAGGGACTTGTTACAAGGGCATGTAATGATAGGATGAGAGGTAATAGTTTTAAACTCAAAGAGGGTAGATTTAGACTAGATATTACAAAGAAATTCTTTACTATGAGGTCAGTGATACACTGGAACAGGTTGCCCAGGGAAGTTGTGGATGCCCGCTCCCTGGAAGTGTTTAAGGCCAGGTTAGACAGGGCTTTGAGCAACCTGGTCTAGTCGGAGGTGTCCCTGCCCATGGCAGGGGGTTGGAACTAGATGATCTTTGAGGTCCCTTCTGACCCAAACCATTCTATGATTTCTACCATATAAAGAGTAATTCAATTTCCTTCCTAATTTTCACATGAATTACTTACAAATCAGAAGCTTATGACCAGGAAACCACAGTGGTCTCTTCCAACATCACAGGAAGAGATATATTATTATAACATTTCTTGTTATCTTGGCTGTGTTGTCATCTACCTCTTCTAATTAAAAAGCTATGTCCTACATTGATTCATACCAGAAAAGGTAAATTAAGGGGAAAAATTCACCAGAAGCGGCAGAGGGGAAGAAAAAGAGAAACAAAGAGTGCATAAAGTCTAGTTATATTTGGACCCTGTAAATTAACATTAAACCTAATGTGGGAATATTTTGCAGGTCTGTGCTAACACTCACACAGTTCTTCAGCAAAAGGCACATTTCTCATATGCGAAATACCACACACTGCTACTTCAGTCAGAATGTCATATATGCTCACAGTCAAGGGCACCTTTCCTTCTCCTCTTTGCCCTCTAGTTTGAAGTGCCACCTTCTCTTCTCATGCCATGTATTTTAATCAAAATATGTCCACAGGATGTGCACATGTGTATACACATGCATCTACATAGCATCAAGAGGACAGAACCACAGAATCATCTAGGTTGGAAAAGACCTTGAAGATCATTGAGTCCAACCATCAACCTAACATAGACAGTCCTCAACTACACCATATCCTTAAGCGCTATATCAACCCAACTCTTAAACACCTCCAGGGATGGGGACTCCACCACTGCCCTGGGCAGCCCGTTCCAATGTCTAACAACCCGTTCTGTGAAGAAATACTTACTAATATCCAGTCTAAACCTCCCCTGGCGCAACTTGAGGCCATTACCCCTTGTCCTATC
Source organism: Podargus strigoides (assembly GCA_028020825.1). Taxonomy (NCBI): domain Eukaryota; kingdom Metazoa; phylum Chordata; class Aves; order Caprimulgiformes; family Podargidae; genus Podargus; species Podargus strigoides. The sequence goes on from CM051662.1 coordinate 34,979,264, forward strand.
ACTTGTTACTTGGTTAAAGAGACTCATCCCCGCCTCTCTACAATCTCCTTTCAGGAGGCCCTTCTTGGGACACGCTCAAGTATTTCAATGTCCTTTTTGTAGTGAAGGGCCCCAAACTGAACACAGTACTCAAGGTGCGGCCACACTAGTGCTGAGTACAGGGGTACGATCATTTCTCAAACAGGACAGAAATAAGTCTGCTGGGGCTGCAGATTCTAAAAAAGTCCAAGAGAAAGAAATAGAATTAATGTCTCGCACATTTAATTCTGCGAATTTAACACTGAGAATTTTCAAAGGAAAATCCTAGCCACCTAGTAGTTTCTAGACATGCTAGACAAAGACATTAAAAGAGGCTATGCTGTCACTCCCATTTTGTGTCAATTGATTTCAATCCACCAGGAGACGTTTCAACACCTGGCAGATGAATCTACTTTCTAGTCTATCCAGCCAGAGTAGCTGGTCAGGTCAGTTTAGCTCAACTCAGTATCATCTCCCATTTCAGGTAAATCAGACCCTGAAGTACATATGACCACCAAAACAGGTTATGCATTAGTGTCATTAAATGCAGCACACATTGGGTCTATAGTAGGTCCCCTCCAAGGCTCTAACCCACCAGTGGCTGCAATCAGTGTGCTGCACCCTTTGTAGAGCCAGCAGAGAGAATGGCATTCAGTAGGCAATGACAGAAGGAAGACAGGTAGAATTTGTTTGTTCCTCCTGACATTCACCTTTGTTTACATCTTTCCCAACCCAAAACAGTCCTCTATGAGAAAACCCTGCTCTTTTCTTCTTATCTGCCTGCTGCTGAGCACCCCAGCACCTCATCCTACTAAGAAAACGCCAGAATTTCATATGCTTCACACCACATCAGAAACACCTGAGCTCTGCTCCATCCATAGAGAATCTCTTCAACTATCAGGTGAAATCTTCCACCAGCTGTCCCAGGACTATATACAGGAATCAAAGTTGCATATAAAAAAGAAAAGGGATGGCCTTATTGTTATACCAGTTTTTCACCATTTCCAAATCCATATAAGTTAACTGAAAACAACATCCTGCAAAATGCTACAAACCTGAGCTTGTAATGTCATAGTGTCTACATTTAGCCAGTACTCAGGGCTAAACAGTAGCAGTTGGCCTATCACCCAATGCTCCCTCCCCAGCTGAGAAGGAGAATCCGGGAAAAAAGGAAGAAGGCCCGTGAATTGAAGCAGAAACAGATTTAATAGAAGAACAAAACTGATAAACCACATAAAATATAGAAGGTTCTACTCAGCCCAGACCTTGATGTTGACAGCAGAAACAGAAGACCACAAGGGAGGAGCCCCAGGGACAGGAGGAAGTCCACCCTCAATGAGCTCCCTCCTTTTATAATAAACATGATTAAGTAGTAGGGGATAGAACTGTGAATCAGCTGCCTTGACTGGAACTCTCAGCTGACTTGGGGTTACTCATGGCCTGCCTGCATGGCTGGCCCATGGGTCTGTGCCTGGGGAACCAGGACACATAGTCTACACAAAGAGTCTTATCTTTTTGAAAACCAGCTATTTGTTAACTTTTTCTCTTTCAGTAGGCACGTTTTTTCTGAATTTACTGTTTGTAGTCCTAACAGTAGAGCCTGTATTTTTTGAAGGAAAAGAAAGATTTCATTAACCTCAGATATCTGAAAAAAAATTTCAAGGAAGCAAAACCTCATGTCTGTTCAGCTTGGAACCACTACTGTTTTGTTCAATAAAGGCACACGCATTTGTAGCATATTGGCTACTTTCCCCTTCTCCTGTGGTCTCCAAAAATTTTCCTCAGTGAGGGTGATAAGCCACTGCCTTCCAAAACCTTTTCCCTCCTATATATTTAGCTGACCCATCCATAAACCACACGTGTTCCCTTTCAAGAGGTAGCAATTGATCCAGGGTCTTCCCCCATTGCACAGGAGATTCCCGTTCAACTATAGGATCAGGCTTTACCTCTTGATCCTGCATGGGGGCAGCCACTATTTGTTCATGGAGGGCAGCAACACCACCAGGTCCCACCTTTGCTCTGTCCTGGATGTACCATTTCCATTTTATAATGCTGGATTCCTGAGCATGCCCTATTCGGTGGGTCTTTGGGGAGCTTTTAACCCACTGCATAATAGGAATTTCAGGGCACAGAGTCACTTTGTGGCCTATCGTAAGCTGTTCAGTTTCTACCAAGGCCCAATAGCAGGCTAACAGTTGCTTCTCAAAGGGCGTGTAGTTGTTCCCTGCCTCTGGCAACTTTCTTCCCCAAAATCCCAAGGGGACTTTTTTCTTTCCTTGTTTTTGCCAGAAGCTCCAATTAGCATATGACATTTACAGATACATTCAGTTCTACTTTGCCTTTCTGCATGAGCCATAAGTCTAAAGCACTTTGAAGAGCCTCTTTAGCCAACTCAAAGGCAGTCTGCTTCTCATTTCCCCATTCAAATTCATATTTCTTTCTGGTCACCTTGTATAATGGGGCCAAAACCTGTCCCAAATGGGGAATGTGTTGTCTCCAGAAGCCAAACAGCCCGATAAATCTCTGCGCCTCTTTCTTATTTTGTGGTGTTGCAATGTCAAGGATCTTCTGTTGGGCCTTAGATGGTATTTCTTGATGACAGCAGTGCCAATGGATTCCCAAAAATTTTACTGTCTGAGACGACCCTTGGATTTTAGTGGGATTAATCTCCCAGCCTTTCTGCCTCATATGCCCTAGGACCACTTGGAGCATTTGTTGTAATTCGCTCTCATTGCTCCCCTGAATTAGGATGTCATCAATATAGAGGATAATCTGCATATGAGGGGGAAGCTGTACCTCATCCAGATGCTCAGCCACTATTCTATGACAAATAGTTGGACTATGCACCCATCCTTGAGGCAACCTGGTAAAGGTGTACTGCCGCCCTTGCCATGTAAATGCAAATTGATCCCAATGCTCTTCTGCAACTGGGATTGTAAAAAAAAACAATAATCACAGATTGTTCTTTAAATTTCCTAGGATTCCCATAAATTAAGGAAGCAAGTTACAAGAATGTGTGGGAGTCGTCCTTGCAGAGACAAAGGGGAATAGATAGAGCACGGCCGCGAGTAGGGGGGCAGATCACGTGCCAGGGGGTAGCTCACACGTTTGGGGAAGGGGGGGGTAGTCATGCGCGGGTGATTTGGGTGGCATTCGGGTGTACGGGTATAAAAGCCTTTGTGGCACAGCATTAAACCGGAGCAGCTATCCACGACGTTCGTGCCTGTGGTTGTTCTCCTGGGATGGGATCCCAGACCATGGTACACAGGGACTGTCACCTCAGCAGCAGCGGATCAGCTGTGGGGTGTTGGTTGGTATGCTGACCCCCAAGTGCAAGCAACTTGGGTGGACGCCATTTTGCGACAAACCACTGTGTTAGCTTTCAAGGCATTTGCCACGGTGGTAAACATGGGTGGAGCTCCACCCACCCCGTATGCCTCCATTAGGCAGAAGCCGAACGAGTCTTTCATGGACTTTATTGACCGCCTGAGGGTGGCGCTAGATGCCTCCGAACTCCCTTCTGAAGTACGGGAGGCGGTGGGCAAAGACCTTGCCTTACAGAATGCAAATGACCTGTGCCGGCGGCTCTTGCAGCGCCTGCCTAGCAGCTCCTCATTGGCACAGATGATTGAGGCGTGCTCGAAAGCCGAGCGTTTGGAGTCCGCCCACACCCAGGCTGGGGTTGTGGTGGCCGCTGTGTGTGCAGCCATGGGAGGAGAGAAAAAAGCCGGAGGTAGATGTTTTAAGTGCGGAAAGACAGGACATTGGAAGAAGGATTGTAAAGCTAACCTAAAAGGAGGAGGTCCTTGTTTTCGGTGTGGAAGGCTAGGGCCTGGAGCAGTGAAATGTCGGGCTCAGGGAAACGGGAAGCTGAGTGCGCGCCCCCGCGCTACGACAAAAGTATGGGGCACCCAAGCTCCTGTCACCGGAGCAATGCCGCAGGACACCCTTCCGCTGGGGAACCCCTGGCCCGGACTGGAACCACAGTAAGTTTATTTACCCAAGATGCAAACTGGGTGATGGAGCCTTTGTGGCTACAGGTATGGAGAGCAAATACAGAATCAAGCGATCTTTCTCTCCAAGATGCTCCCGTAACCCTTGTTGTTCCGAGCTCATGGGCTTCAGCTCAAGGCTTAGAAGTGATACCTACTTTATGCCCACCTACAAAAGAGGTCCTGGATATTCCTGTTCAACCTGTTTCTGAGTCAGTTTTTCTCCCGGCGGATGCCCCTGTGGCTCTGGCTATCTGGCAAATGCACGATCGCCCCAAAGTGGCCGTAATGCTTGTTCACCCCTTGGGCTCAATACACATTTTTGCTATACTAGACACTGGAGCTGATGTTACCGTTATTGCAGAGATTGAATGGCCTCAACAATGGCCACTTGAGAGGACCACTGGATGCTTGAGGGGGGTCGGAGGTCAGACAAGAGGGGCTCGCAGTGCAGCCATGGTAACAATTATGACAGATGGCGGTCAGAGAACAGCAAAAACACTCCCATATGTGTTACCTGGGTTGCCGGTATCTTTACTTGGTCGAGATGTGCTGGGGCAGCTTGGTGCAAAATTAGAAGTGGATTTTTAGTGGGGGCCACCGGGATTAGTCCAATGCAGCTACAATGGACTTCTGATGAACTAGTGTGGGTCGCCCAGTGGCCCCTTAGCACAGAAAAGCTAGCCCACCTCCGTGAATTAGTGCAAGAACAAGTAACTGCCGGTCACCTCCGTCCTTCTACAAGTCCATGGAACTGTCCAGTGTTTGTTATTCAGAAAAAAAACAGGCAAATGGCGATTTCTCCATGACCTTCGTGCTGTTAACAATACTATGATTACCATGGGTGCCTTACAGCCTGGACTGCCCCTGCCCTCAATGATTCCCAGAGATTGGGATCTCCTCGTTGTTGATCTCAAAGACTGTTTTTTCACCATTCCTTTACATCCAAAAGACTGTAAAAGGTTCGCCCTGACTATTCCTGCTGTCAATAACGCCGGACCAGCTGAGCGATATGAATGGACTGTTTTGCCGCAAGGAATGAAGAACTCTCCAACTATTTGTCAGCTATATGTCGCAGCAGCCTTGAAACCATTCAGAGAAGAACATCCTGACTTATTAATTTATCATTATATGGACGACATTCTTGTCGCTGGAACAACATTGCCTGCCGAAATAGAAGTTCAACTGACCACCATCTTAAATCGAGTAGGTCTGCAAATTGCACCAGAGAAAATTCAACGACAAGGAGTTGTTTCCTATTTAGGTACCCAGATTACAGCAACTGCAATTACGCCACAGCGACTCACGCTGTCCCAGAATGTGCGTACCCTGAATGACTTACAACAGCTAGTGGAAGATATACAATGGCTTCGTTCCTTCGCTCGAATCTCCAATGATCTGATGTACCCCCTATTAGAAGGACTTAGGGGTTCAACAACCTTAGATGAACCACGGACTCTCACCGACCAACAAAAAAGAGTTTTGCGATGTATTATCGAACAGATAACAACTTCTCACCTTGGAAGATGGGTACCTGGCCTCCCCCTCGAAGCGCATGTGCATTTTTCAACAGATGGCACTACTGGTTTGTTATACCAGTGGAAAGAGCCTAAAGAACTGATTCCCCTTCTATGGTTCTATACCACTGCCAGCTCCACTCGTACAATAGAGACAGTACCAGAAAGCATAATAGATGTTCTAACACGGGCACGAAAGCGAGCTTTAGCATTTAGTAGGCAAGATATCGCTTTGCTATCCACAAACATTCCTCGTCAAGCTTGGGACCTGCTACTACAGACTCATTCAACTCTCCAGCTAGCATTTGCAGGGTTTACAGGCCAAGTGAAAGCCCCTCGCCCACATCCGTTGTTACAGACCACAATAACTTGGCATTTGCGACCTCTAACCTTGTTTGCTTCCTGTCCTATAGTAGGTGCTGTTACAGTCTTCACTGATGCTTCCGGACGATCAAATCGAGCTGGAATGGTGTGGCAAGAACAAGGTCAGTGGCACTCCCAGACATGGGCTAACCCCTCCCTATCAGTCCAGCGGCTAGAATTGTTTGCCGTTCTACAAGCCTTGCTACATTGGTCTCATTTTCCGTTGAACATCATATCAGACAGTTACTATTCAGTGTGTGTCACACAACGTGCAGCCATAGCCCTAGCTTGCCATACTCCTGAAGCTCAAGCAATCCGCACAGCCCTAGAAGGACGATCTGAACTGTGGTATATTCAGCATATTCATAGCCATTCCAATTTACCTGGCATTATTGCCGAGGGCAATGCAAAAGCCGATGCATTGGTAGGTGTCAGCCTTTTTGATCAAGCTCGCCTATCCCATGCCTTTTTTCATCAAGGTGCCATCTCTCTCTCACGATCCTTTCAGCTTCCTATGGCGGTGGCCCGACAAATTATTGCTGCATGCCCTACTTGCCAGCGTCACTCCCTTCAGATCCCATCCGGAGGTGTTAATCCCCGTGGACTCAGCCCTCGTGAACTGTATCAAATGGACATCACTGATTATGGGCCTTTTGGCCGTCAACATCACATTCATGTTTCCATTGACACCTGTAGTGGCATGCTTTGGGCCACACCTGCAACCACCACCGCTACAAAAGCTGTAATAAAACATTGCCTTGCAGTTTTTGCCGTTTTAGGAATTCCTCAAGTCATCAAAACAGACAATGGCTTAGGATACACATCTCAGGCCTTTGGAACATTTCTTCGCAAGTGGGGAATCCGTCATCTTACTGGAGTTCCTGGAAACTCCCAAAGACAAAGCATCGTTGAACGTGCTCTTCAGTCACTAAAAACCCAGTTAAATCATCTTAGAGAGGGGGGAGATGGGAGTCTTGCCCCGGGAGATTTAGTGTTAAAGGCAGTAGTAGTTTTAAATCATGTAAATTTGAGTGGTACAGGGCCTACACCACTTAATGCTGTTCAACGTCATTTTTCTACATGTCAGTTGCTTTTTGGGGGGCATGCACTACCCTTAGTCTTGGTTTGCGACATTGATCGTGGGATTTGGGAAGGGCCGTATCGTTTACTAATGTGGGGTCGAGGGTATGCTTGTGTTTCCACAGAAAATGGACCCCCACGCTGGGTACCTGCCCGATGGGTCAAGCCGTATGTCCAAGACACGAATGAAGACGCCCAAGACAAAAATGAAGATATTGATCCTGCTCCTGATTCTCCTGATCCAGATCCAGCCCTTGCAGTCGGCCAATTTCTGGCAGGAATTGGCTAAACAATTCGGGTCAGATGCACTTTGTCTCCGTATCACATTTATAGATGATCCTTGGTCCACTTGCATGTTAGGTATTCAAGGACCATACACCTGGGCCTTGTTAGGCAAAAGGAGGGGATGAGTTTGCCTTCTGGCTTTCCTTCAAGGTGCGGCCGGCCTTGTGGGGGGAGCCCTTGGGTAAACAAGCCCCAAGTGCCCCACATTGGATAAATGAGTGCCAGGAGCAGACAATTCTGAAATGGAAATGGAAAACAGAATAACCAGTATGGATAGATCAGTGGCCGCTTACACAAGAAAGGCTGCTAAAAGTCAAAGAACTATAAGAGGAGCAATTAAAAGCAGGACATATTGCTCCTTCAAATAGCCCCTGGAACACACCAATCTTCACTATTCCCAAGAAAGGTGGGAAGTGGAGATTGTTGCATGACTTAAGGGCAGTTAATGCAGTCATGGAAAATATGGGATCCTTGCAGCCGGGTTTGCCATCTCCTCTTATGCTACCCGAGGACTGGGATTTACTGATTATTGACTTGGAAGATTGTTTTTCCGCAATTCCACTGTGTAAAGACGATGTAGAAAAGTTTGCCTTTTTGGTTCCCTCTGTTAACAAGGCCGAACCGGCAGAAAGATATCATTGGCTGGTCTTGCCTCAAGGCATGAAAAATTCTCCTATCATGTGCCAGGCATTTGTTGCCTGGGCCTTAGGACCAATTCGAAAGAAATATCCGCAACTGATAATTTATCACTATATGAATGATATATTAATTGGCGGAAAACATTTGCAAAAAGAAACCATTTTAATAGTGATGACCAGAGAATTAGAAAAGAGGGGGTTAAAAATTGCCCCGGAAAAAATTCAGCAGCAACCACCTTGGAAATATTTAGGCTGGATCATCACAGGAAGTAGTGTCAGACCACAAAAACTAGAAATCAAATCAGACATCAAAACGCTCAATGATATCCAGAAGCTGGTTGGTGATGTTCAATGGGTAAGAGGTATCTGTGGTCTAACAAATGATGATTTAAACCCTTTAATTCAGTTATTAGGCACCTCTACTCAAGCTAACAAGAAACGTGAGCTTGGTCCTGAACAACAGTGTGCATTGAGCAAAATCAGTGACAAAATATCTCAGTGTCATGCAGCTCGATTTAATCCTCAGTATCCTATTGTCCTTATGATTGTCGATTCACAACAAGGTAGAGATTGGCCACTTGCCCTCATCATCCAATGGATGCAAGAAGGGCCAAATCTTTTATGCATTTTGGAGTGGATATTTTCTCCAATGAGGCTGAGAAAAACCGTTGTGACCCGAATTGAAATAATTGCGCAATTAATTATGAAAGGACGACCTAGAATCAAGAAATAGCAGGAGCGGGTCCGCAATCGATTATTGTGCCATTGGTTCAGGAATATTTAGAATGGCTCATTAGAAATTCTCTTGCTTTGCAAACTGCCTGTGCAGTTTTCACGGGTCTCCTCACAAATGTTTATCCTGCTCACCGCATGATCCCTATGCTGCAAAACCAGACCTTTGAGGAACAGCCTTATCGGTCTGAAACACCAGTAAACGGTATCACTGTTTTCACCAATGCAGGAAAAAAAAATAAAAAGGCAGGAGTCACCTGGCAAAGGAGCCTGGTCAATGGAACAGTCACATCATCCAGGGAGACTCCTTGCAGACGTTACAATACGTTTCGAATACGCTGCTTGCTGAGCTGTTGCGAGAGTTATTGTGGAACTTAAATGACAGACATCACTCATATTTCATCACCCATATTCGCAGTCACTTAATGACTGAAGGATTGGCCTTTGGAAACAATAAAGCTGTTCAATTGGTAGCTCCAGTTTGGACTGGTCCACCTGTAAATATTTTTGAGCAAGCAAAAATTCCCATGCATTTTTCCACCAATCAGCCAAATTGTTCGCACGACAATTTAATTTGCCCTTGGCAGATGCACAAGGGATCGTGAAGTCCTGTCCAGCCTGTCAGAAAATAGGGTTTGGAGTTGGCCTTGGAGTCAACCCAAAGGGACTGAGGCCCTTGCTATTGTGGCAAATGGATGTGACATATTTTGTAGAGTTTGGCAGATTGAAATATGTCCGTGTTGTCAATGACACATTTTCTATAGCCATTTTCTATGGCTATGTGGGCGACAGCTCAAAGTGGAGAGACTGCTAAACATGTTGAAAAACATCTATATTCCAGTTTTGCAGTTTTAGGAGTCCCATTATCCCTCAAGACTGACAATAGCCCTGCATATACCTCTCGTAGATTTCAACAATTTTGTCTCGCTTGGGGTATTCAGCACACCACTGGCATTCCTCACTCCCCCACAGGACAAGCAATGGTCGAACGAGCCCATCAAACACTGAAAGATTTGCTTCTAAAACAAAAAGGGGGAGAGCCCAGTACCCCAGCAGCAAAACTAGCTAAAGCTGTGTATGTGCTAAATTACCTGCGTCTCACAGGAGAAAGGAAAGATCCACCTATGGAAATTCATAGTGCAGTTTTAAAAACCGGGTTAGATGAACAACAGAAAATTTTGGTGCAGTATAAAAATCTCAGCACGGGACTTTGGGAAGGACCAGCTGAAGTGAAACTAACTGGAAGAGGATATATGTGTTTGCTCACAGGTGAAGGTCTCCGGTGGATTCCTTCTAGATGGGTAAAACCATGGAAGGAGCTGCAGTGCCAAGACTCGTCTGTAAAGGCTTTATCATCAAAATAAATTGTTAGAAGCCTCCTATATTCCCCACACTATTAATCTCAGACAGAACATGTGGGTAACAAGGAAAAATTGAATGGGAAATAATCCTTTTGTTTATCAATGGCCACGTCTGGCGACCGTTTTTTGAACATGTTTAATCAGAGTGTTAGAATTTGTCAAAAATGGTTTAAGGGGTTTGTAAAAATAAGTTTATATTGAGTTTGTTACTGAATGACAGTTATTAGGCAGTTGTCTCACCCCCAAAAAAGAAGCCAATTAATAATAAGAGGCCATTTTAACACCATAGATGTCAGAACCAGATCTGTAGATGTCCTAGGCTGCCATATGGATAGTTCCTATGGTCCTTTAAAGAGGAGGGGACGAGTTTGCCTTTTGGCTTTCCTTCAAGGTGCAGCCGGCCTTGTGGGGGGAGCCCTTGGGTAAACAAGCCCCAAGTGCCCCACATTGGATAAATGAGTGCCAGGTGTTCTGTTTTGGGGATGGGGGCTGGGACCACCTGCGGAAGGGTGGAGTGTCTGTCTGTGAGGTGGACGCACTTTGCAGAGTTTTCCTGTTGGGGAAGGACCTCCTGACTCTCCCTGCAACTGGGCCCCGGTCAGGTTTGGCACTTGCAAATGGGGGCTTCGTGGGAAACCAATATGGGGCTACTTCTATATGATCAGCCTGTTGACTTGGTTGTCTCCCATCTCTTCTATGGGAGACTTTGTTTCTTTGTTAATTCCACCTATTATTGAATTCCACCTGTTATTGGTTGCTGTTGTGTTAATGATTGTACTTTGTGTTTTTTGAAAAGGCAACAAGCATGATTAAAGATACCATGGAGAATGTATGGCTGGCTCAAGAAGAAAAAGGGGGAATTGTAGGAATGTATTTTAAAAGAGAATAACCGTATAGTGAACCAGCCATACGGGATGTTGGCATAGGCACATAGCCGCATTCTAGAAGCTACTTCAGAGGAAGAAAAAATAAGAAAGAGCAATGACTGCTTGCGGGAGCGAGCAGATAAGAGTGACCAGTTGGACGCTGCATGAGAAGAACTCAAGAACCAACGAGAGCTGAACTGACTTGCATGCTTGCCTCATGCTAGAGACCTTAAGCAAATTAGATAATGCGTAACTGCGTGTAAGGTTAGAAAACCTCTTTAAAAGGGACAGACAGAATTAACTGAAGATTTAGATAGTGTTAGGCATGCTGTGTAGTAAAATAAGAACCGCTGTTCAATTTTTCTGTTATTAGCCCTAGGTTAAGGTTGTGAAGATTTAGATGGAATGCATTGCATGAATCTGTCTGATCACTCTTTCTCTATTCATAAGCAACTGCAGCAATTAAGAGAGTATATGAAGAAACTCACCGTCATAACTTCCTCATTGTCCACCAATTGTTTGGATTGCTCAAAATTAAGAAGGGGGATTTGTTGGGGGGTTTTTAGCAAGCAATGGACATGTGAGCAATCCAACCTTCGAGCCTGACCCGGATGCTGAAGCAAGACGGGGAGTTGGAAAAGGAGTGACGGTGTAAATGCATGCTTTAAGGTCGCAAATCAATTTATACTTTGCGCTAGTGCTATTAGCCAATCGGTAGTTAGAAGAGTCTTGTGATTTAGTGCTCTGTCTATATAAACCGGGTTGTAATGCCATTAAAGTGCCTTTCACAAGATTTATTGGTCTTTATGTGATTGCTTGCCATGACTTCCCGCAATGCAGGTATGCTACATCCTCTTTTCCCCTTTTTTACCCTTTGATTATGTAATTTTGGAAAGTATATCAATATAGAATTTCTGCTTGTGTCCTGGTTTGACTAAAACAGAACCAATGTTTCTTTTCGGTGATTTTAATTTTCAGTTAAGTCTGTTCTAAGACTGCACTTTCTAAAATTAACATGTTTTTCAGACACCATCTGCTCCTAGAAGTGATAACATGATGTTTATAGTTAGTATTGAGCTAACAGTACAACAGTGTGCAGAAATGCTCTTGCTTATACTTATTCTTCCAGAAACCAAGGTCACTGCTGAACTCTTTCCGTGCCTCCTTGGGGCCCTATTAGTGTAAGGGTGCAAAAGGGTCACACCTGTAGGGAGGAGTGGACAGAACAGATGATCCAAACTGGCCAATGAAGTATTCCATCCCATGCATGTAAAGCTCAGTATAAAGCTGAGGGAGCACGGAGGGCAAGTGCTTTTCTTCTATTGTCTGCATCCAGGGACAACCCTGTCCATTCTTCTGTCTCTGATCCTGATCTGTGCATTCCTGAATACAGTTCCTGTCTGCTGCTGCTGCATCCAGGAGTTCAGCCCAGGATCTTCCCAGTGCTGCTCTACAGTACCACTGGTGATGTGGGTGTCATTGGGGAGAGCGTCCGACTGGGGAGGGAACTTGATATTGATTTTGTATATATTTGTATATATTTAATTATTTTTATTATTATTATCCTTTCTTTTATTGTTACTGTTTCATTAAAGCTATTTTGTGGGGTTTTTTTAACTCATAAGTCTCTCTCCCTTTTCTTCTTCCTCTGTCCAGGAAGGGAGAGGGGTTAACAGAGAACATATGTCATCCATTTAGTGGCCAGCCCAGCCCCAAACTGTGACAATTACCCTTTGATTACACAGTTTTGGAATGTAAACCAATATAGAAGTTCGGCTTGAAAGAGCAAAGAATAAAAATGTAACTTGTTGGTGAGGCAGGAGCGGCAGCAGCGGCAGCAGTGACAAGACTGAGATAAGGCCGAGGGAGTGAGGGCTCGATCGCGTTGTGCAGAGGCATTCCTGAGACAGGGACTCCCCATACTCACAGCCCGAGCCCACCGGCTCCAGGAAGTCGGGGAGAGCCAATCAGGCGTGGCAGAGGCATGGCCCCGAAACGCATTGGAGATTTGTAAGCACCCCTGGGGAGTGTGGTGAACAGGAGCGGGCAAATAAGGGTATGGTGTGTCAGTAAGGCAGGGCACAGGGTAGTTTGCAGGAGCAGGGCACGAGGGGAAGGCGCTAAGCAGCTGTGAACGAGGGAGGGGAGCAAGAAGCTGAGGTGATAACAACTGTTTACTGCAGAGACAAGCTCCTGGGTGCACTTACCAGCTCACTGAAAGAACAGTGGTCTCCACCAGGCAGAGGAGGACCAAACTGGATGTGGGAACCCAGACAGAGCTCCCACAGAAGAATGCAATTATGCAGGCAGCAGGCTGCAGGGAATGCCACAGCATCTCCCTGGTAACAGGGGGCTGTGTGTGCTGTGAGCAGGTAGATGATCTGCTCAGCTGAGTGGCACAACTGCAAGATCAGGTTGAAAGGCTTCAAGCTGAAGTCGAAAGGCTTAGGAGCATCGGGGAGGCTAAAATGGAGATAGACTGATGGAGCCAGGCTCTACCCTCCCTGCAACAGAAATGGGAGCACCCACCAGAAAACACCCAGGATCGAGGTGCCCCTGTACTCTGCCCCTCTCAGGAGAATAACAGAATCCTAAATGAAAGGGGTGAGTGGAGGCAGGTTAAGGGCCGTGGCAGAAGGCAAGCGCCCTCCTTGCCCACCTCGCCTCCCCAGGTGCCTCTGAGAAATAGATATGAGGCCCTGCTTGAATACAGCCAGACTAATGAGGATGTGGTGGATAGGCAACCTACATCAGAGGTCTCACCACAGACAGGAAAACCTAACAGCCATATAACAACCTCTTCCACAAGGAGGAAGAGAAGAGTTCTAGTTATTGGAGACTCGCTCCTAAAAGGAACTGAGGGCCCAAAATGCAGAGCTGACCCTCATCACAGGGAGGTGTGCAGTCTACCTGGAGCCCCAATCAGGGATATCGCCCAGAAACTCCCCAACCTGCTACAGTCAACAGACTACTACCCGCTACTGTAATTCCAGACAGGAGGGGAGGAAACTGCATCCAGTAGTCTGAGGGGGATGAAGTAAGACTTCAGGGCCTTGGGACGGTTGGTAAAAGAGTCTGGGGCACAGGTTATTTTCTCCTCCCTCCTTCCATTTTCAGGTGATGACATGGGACGGAATAGGAGGATTCATTCCATAAATGCCTGGCTACGAGACTGGTGCTACAGGCAGGGCTTTGGGTTCTTTGATAATGGCTGGTTTTATAAGACAAGAGACCTGACAGTAATGGGGAAGGTTTATCTCGCAGGGGCAAAAGGGTCCCGGGACAGGTATTAGCAGGGCTCCTTCAGAGAGCTTTAAACTAGATTCGAAGGGAGATGGGATTGTAGCTGGCCTTGCACCACTGGGGCAGTGCTCTAGTATTGATGAAGACCAGGAGGCCTCCCATCCTCCTAGGGTGAAATCAGCATGCTCGGCTCACTCTCTGAAATGCCTGTACACCAATGCATGCAGCATGGGGAATAAATAGGAGGAGTTAGAAATCTGTGTTCGGTCAAGGGGTTGTGGTCCCGTGGCAGTTACAGAGACTTGGTGGGACAGCTCACATGACTGGAATGTGGTCATGGATGGCTATGTCCTTTTCAGGAAAGATAGGCCAACAAGGCGAGGTGGTGGATTTTCTCTTTACGTGAGTGAGCAACAAGGGTGTACTGAGTTCTGTCCAGGGGCAGATCAGGAGCGAGTTGAGAGCTTGTGGGTGCGAATTAAGGGGCAGGCTGGCATGGGTGATACTGTTGTGGGGGTCTATTATAGGCCACCAGATCAGGATGAGGAGGTTGATGAGGCCTTCTACAGGCAGCTGATAGCGGTCTCGCAAATGCAGGCCCTGGTTGTCATGGGGGTTTTTAACTGGGAGGATATTTGCTGGGAGGCCTACTCAGCCAGCCATCCACAGTCCAGGAGGTTCCTTCACTGCATTGATGATAACTTCCTGATGCAAATGGTGGATGAGCCAACCAGGAGAGGAGCGCTGCTGGATCTTATTGTTAGGAGGAGGGTCTGGTTGAAGCGCTGAAGGTTGAGGGCAGCCTTGGTTGCAGTGACCATGAGATGTTGGAGTTGAGGATCTCATGTGGCAGGAATAGAATACCTAGCAGAACTACAACCCTAGACTTCAGTAGGGCCAACTTTGGCCTTTTCAAGCAATTGCTAGGGGAAATCCCATGGGACAGGGTACTTGAAGGTAAAGGGGCCCAAGATAGTTGGTTAGCGTTCAAGGACCTCTTCTTCCGAGCTCAAGATCAGTGCATCCCAACAGGCAGGAAGTCAAGAAAGGGTGTCAGGAGACCTGCATGGTTAAACAGGGAACTGCTGGGCAAACTCAAGTGGAAGAAGAGAATGTACAGATCATGGAAGGAGGGGCTGGCCACTTGGGAGGAATATAAGTCTGTTGTCAGAGGATGCAGGGAGGCAACTAGGAAGGCCAAGGCCTCCTTGGAATTAAACCTTGCAAGAAAGGTCAAGGACAACAGAAAGGGCTTCTTCAAATACATTGCGGATAAAACTAATATTAGAGGTGATGTAGGCCCACTGGTGAAGGAGGTGGGTGCCCTGGTGACAGAGGATAAAAAGAAGGCAGAGTTACTGAATGCCTTCTTTGCCTCTGTCTATACTGCTGGAGGCTGTCCTGAGCAGCTCCGGACCCCTGAGGCCCCAGAGGAAGTCAGGATAGAGGAGGAGTTGGTCCTGGTTGTTGAGGACTGGGTTAGGGATCAGTTAAGCAACCTGAACATCCATAAATCCATGGGTCCCAATGGGATGCACCTGCGGGTGCTGAGGGAGCTGGCGGATGTCATTGCTAGGCCACTCTCCATCATCTTTGTTAAGATGTGGGGAATGGGAGAGGTGCCTGAGGACTGGAGGAAAGCAAATGTCACTCTGGTCTTCAAAAAGGGCAAGAAGGAAGACCCGGGTTACTATAGACCAGTCAGCGTCACGTCCATCCCTGGAAAGGTGATGGAACAACTTATCCTGGGTGCTGTCTCTAGGCATGTCAAGGATAAGAGGGTCATTAGTGGCAGTCAGCATGGCTTCACCAAGGGGAAGTCATGCTTGACCAACCTGATAGCCTTTTATGAGGACATAACGTGGTGGATAGATGATGGTAGAGCGGTAGTTGTGGTTTATCTCGATTTCAGTAAAGCATTTGACACTGTCTCCCACAGCATCCTCGTAGATAAGCTGATAAAGTATGGGCTGGGTGATCAGGTAGTGAGGTGGATCAAGAACTGGTTAAAGGGAAGAAGTCAGAGAGTTGTAGTCAATGGGAGAGAGTCTAGTTGGAGGCCTGTGACTAGTGAAGTCCCTCAGGGGTCGGTACTGGGACTTGTGTTGTTCAATATCTTCATCAGCATCCTGGATGAGCGTACAGAGTGTATCCTCAGCAAGTTTGCTGATGACACCAAACTGGGAGGAGTGGCTGACACACCAGAGGGTTGTGCTGCCATGCAACGAGACCTTGATAGGCTGGAGAGCTGGGCAGGGAGAAACTTAATGAAATTCAACAAGGGCAAGTGTAGAGTTCTGCATCTGGGGAAGAACAACCCCATGTACCAGTACAGGTTGGGGGCTGACCTGCTGGAGAGCAGTGTAGGAGAAAGGGACCTGGGGGTCCTCATGGACAGCAGGATGACCATGAGCCAGCAATGTGCCCTGGTGGCCAAGAAGGCCAATGGCATCCTGGGGCGCATTAGAAAGGGGGTGGTTAGTAGGTAAAGAGAGGTTCTCCTCCCCCTCTATTCTGCCTTGGTGAGGCCACATCTGGAGTATTGTGTCCAGTTCTGGGCCCCACAGTTCAAGAAGGACAGGGAACTGCTTGAGAGAGTCCAGCGCAGAGCCACAAAGATGATTAAGGGAGTGGAACATCTCCCTTATGAGGAAAGGCTGAGGGAGCTGGGTCTCTTTAGCTTGGAGAAAAGGAGACTGAGGGGTGACCTCATTAATGTTTATAAATATGTAAAGGGTGAGTGTCGGGACGATGGAGCCAAGCTTTTTTCAGTGATGACCGATGATAGGACAAGGGACAATGGATGCAAACTGGAGCACAGGAAGTTCCATGTGAATATCAGGAAGAACTTCTTTACTGTGAGAGTGACAGAGCACTGGAACAGGCTGCCCAGAGAGGTTGTGGAGTCTCCTTCGCTGGAGACATTCAAAACCCGCCTGGATACGTTCCTGTGTGATGTATTCTAGGTGACCCTGCTCTGGCAGGGGGGTTGGACTAGATGATCTTTCAAGGTCCCTTCCAGCCCCTAGGATTCTGTGATTCTGTGATAGGGGAAAGGGACCTGGGGGTCCTGGTGGACAGCAGGATGACCATGAGCCAGCCATGTGCCCTTGTTGCCAAGAAGGCTAATGGTATCCTGGGGTGTATTAGAAGGGGTGTGGTTAGTCAGACAGAGGTTTGTGGTTTTTCAGATAGAGACAGTTCTGGCCAGCTCCAAGACAGACCCACCGCTAGCCAAAGCTGAGTGAATCGGTGACACTGGTGGTGCCTCTGTGATAATATATTTCAAAAAATAACAAAAACTGCTGCACAGCAGCACCTGGGAGATAGGAGCAAGAAAAAAGTGTGAGAAACAACTCGGCAGACACCAAGATCTGTGAAGAAGGAGGTGAGGAGTTGCTCCAAGTGCTGGAGCAAGGATTCCCCTGCAGCCCATTGTGAAGACCATAGTGAAGCAGGCTGTTCCCCCTGCAGCCCTTGGAGGTCCATAATGCATCATATATCCACCCTGCAACCCATGGAAGACCCCATACCAAATCAGGTGGATGTGTCCTGAAGAAAGCTGTGACCCTGTGGAGAGCCCATGCAGGAGTAGGTTTTCTAGCAGGATTTGAGGCCTTGCAGGGGACACACGTTGGATGAAGAAGGCAGTTCCTGAAGGACTATACCCCATGAAAAGGGCCCATGCTGGAGCAGTTTTTGAAGGACTATATCCCATGGGAGGGACCCCACACTGGAGCAGGGGAAGAACATGAGGAGGAAGGAGCAGTAGAGACAAAGCATTACAAACTGACTACAAACCCCATTCCCCGTTCCTGTGCACCTCTCAGGGGGAGGAAGTTGAGAACCCGGAAGTGAAGTTGAGCCTGGGAAGAAAGGAAGGGTGGGGTGTGGAATAATTGCTGGATATGGTTTGGAAATGAAACTTATTTTAAAGGGTACAGCATTTTTCACACATTAAGAAAAGGTACAACATGGGCCAAAGCTCCCAGGTTAAAGGTGCAGCTGGCATGCAAGAAATCTTTTCTACCACAATTCCCAAAGCAATCTTAGGTGTTGATAACATCAGGTGAGCTTGATATACTAACTCTAAGAGAGACTGTACGGGAGGTGGAACAGAGTGGAGATGCCGTGGCCAGGCTCTGTGACAATGGATGGAACCTGTAAGCTGCATATCTGCTACATGGGTGTCTACATTTAGCCAGTACTCAGGGCTAAACTGTAGCAGTTAGCCTATCACCCAATGCTCCCTCCCCAGCTGAGAAGGAGAATCGGGGGGAAAAAGGCAGAAGGCCTGTGAGTTGAAGCAGAAACAGATTTAATAGAATAACAAAACTGATAAAACAAACCACATAAAATATAGAAGGTTCTACTCAGCCCAGACCTTGATGTTGACAGCAGAAACAGAAGACCACAAGGGAGGAACCCCAGGGACAGGAGGAAGTCCACCCTCAATGAGCTCCCTCCTTTTATAATAAACATGATTAAGTAGTAGGGGATAGAACTGTGAATCAGCTGCCTTGACTGGAACTCTCAGCTGACTTGGGGCTACTCATGGCCTGCCTGCATGGCTGGCCCATGGGTCTGTGCCTGGGGAACCAGGACACCATTCCATCCCTTATCCCATACCATCTACATCATGCCCAAGTTTCTGTAAATATTGAGAAATGAGAATAGCAGCAGTATCAGTCATTTTCCTCCATGGCCGTGGGTTCATGTCACCATAGTTCTTTAGGGTGGGACGAAACAGTGCAATGTGTGTCTGGAGATCTAATCTGGGATGCTTTACACAGTCCATATTCAAATCATAGTGAGGATGCTGGATCTGGGGAAGTCACTGGGTGCTTCTTCATTGATCTGGGCAGTTCAGAATCTTAAGTTGTAGAAGCAGTAACAGGCAGTATAATATGGCAGTTAATATCACAGTCCAAATTACTGCCTATTCTCACCCTGAATCAAATCTCCTTGTGGTTTTCACTTCACTTGTCCATCCTCCTGCATTATCCACCACGTGCACTCAGGTCCTTGAGCAAAGGCAACCCATGAGTGGGTTTGCCTTGGCTCAAGGCAGGAGTAACCCAGACTGTTTTCCCCAGTGTATTCCGCACATGCAACACTGGGACTTTGTCTCCTTCCACAGTATGGAGCAGCTCCAACTTAGTAGGGCCAGCTCGATTGACAGACTCTCTAGTATTAACTAACCAAGTAGCTTTCACTAGATGTTGGTCCCAGTTTTTAAATATCCCATCACCCATTCCTTTGAGTGCAGTCTTCAGTATACCGTTGCATTGCTCCACTTTGCCAGCAGCTGATGGATGGTGATAGGGGAGGTGATATATCCATTCTGTCCCATGCTCCTTAGCCTAGGTGTCTATCAGGCTATTTCATAAATGGTTTCCATTGTCCAACTCGATCCTTTCTGGGGTTCCATTGCACCATAATATTTGCTTTTCAAGACCCAGAATAGTGTTACGAGCAGTGGCATGGGGCACAGCATATGTTTCTAGCCATCCAGTCATGGCACCATAGAGAGCACATAGCGTTTGGCTTGGCGTGTTCACGGCAGTGAGATGTAGTCAAACTGCCAGGCCTCACCATATTTAAATTCCAGCCACCGCCCACCATATCCCTGGGGTCTTATCCATTTGGCTTGTTTAATTGTGGCACATCTCGCACTTGTGGATGACTTGTGCAAGAGCGTCCATGGTTAAGTGCACCCCTTGGTCACAAGCCCATTTATACGTCGCATGTCGACCTTGATGGCCTGGTGTACTATGGGCCCCTCGAGCTAAGAATAATTCACTGTCTACGGTTACCCAGTACTCAGGGCTAAACCGTAGCAGTTAGTATATCACCCAAGACTCCCTCCCCAGCTGGGGAAGAGAATTGGGCATAAAACCAGAAAAAATCCCATGAGCTGAGGTATAGACAGATTTAATGGAATAACAAAACAGAAACAACAATCAAGACAAAGCACAAAGGGTTGACTCTACCTAGTTCTCAATGCTGATAGCAAGAACAGAGCACCACCAAGAAGAAGCCTCATGGAAAGGAGGCAGAACCCCACCCTCACTGAGCTCTCTCCTTTTATAATGAGTATGACTAGGTGGTATGGGATACACCTGTGAGTCAGCTGACCTGATTGGATCTATCAGCTGCCTCGGGGCTACTCATGGCCTGCCTGCATGGCTGGCCCATGAGTCTGTGCCTGGGGAACCAGGACATTCACCTTTGAGTTATCCAGTCCAGGTCCACTTGAGATATTTTTACCTTTGCAGCCCGATCCACCTGCTGGTTCTTTTGATGTTCTTCATTGGCCCGACATGGGTACGTGGGCATCTACGTGGCATACCTTTACAACCAGCTTGTCTAATTGGGCAGCATTATCTCACAACAATGAGGCAGCCCAGATGGGCTTGCCTCTGCACTGCCAGTTGTTTTCGTTCCATTGTTTTAGCCATCCCCAGAGGGCATTTGCCACCATCCATGAGTTACTGTATGGATAAAGTACGGGCCATTGCTCCCACTCAGAAAAATCTAAAGCCAGCTGGATGACATTTACTTCTGCAAACTTGATTCACCTTCACCCTCAGCTGCTTCTGTAACCTGTCATGTAGGATTCCACACAGCAGCTTTCCACCTATATTGTTTTCCTATAAAATGACAGGATCCATCAGTGAACAAAGCATGCTGCTTCTTGTTTTCTGGTAGTTCATCGTATGGGGGGGACTCTTCAGCGCGCAGCATCTTTTCTCATGGTAGCACTCCAAAATCTTTGCCTTCTGGCCTGTCCATGATTACTTCCAGAATACCCGGGCGATTAGGATTTCCTGTTCTAGTCTGCTGAATGATCAGTGCAAATGACTTACTACATGTCAAATCAGTTGCATGGTGTGTAGATGGATTCTTCCCTCTAAATATCCAGTTCAGCACTGGCAATCATAGTGCTAGGAGGAGATATGCTTCAGTGCCAAGTACTTCTGAAGCGGCTTCAACTCCTTCATATGCTGCCAGTATTTCTTTTTCAGTGGGAGTGTAGTGGGCTTCTGATCCTGTGTATCATCGGCTCCAAAACCCTAAGGGTCGACCTCGGGTTTCCCCTGGAGCCTTTTGCCAGAGGCTCCAGGTAGGGCCGTTCATCCCAGCTGCAGTGTAGAGTATGTTCTTAACATCTTGACCCATCCAGACTGGCCCAAGGGCTATAGCATGAACAATTTCCTGTTTAATTTGTTCAAAGGCCTGTTGTTGCTCAGGTCCCCTTTCAAAGTCATTCTTTTTCCTGGTCACTTCATGTAGAGGACACACAGTATGACTGTAGTCTGGGATGTGCATTTGCCAGAAACCCACCACACCTAAGAAAACTTCTGTCTCCTTTTTGCTGGTCAGTGGGGATATCGCTGTTATTTTGTTAATTACATCTAATGGGATCTGACGATGTCCATCCTGCCATTTAATTCCTAGGAACTGGATTTCTCTAGCAGGTCCCTTGACCTTGCCTCTTTTGATGGCAAACCTGGCTTTCAGTAGAGTTTGAATTACTCTCCTCCCTTTCTCGAAAACATTTTCTGCTGTGTTACCCCATACAATGTCGTCATCGATATACTGCAGATGTTCGGGCACTCCACCTTTTTCTAGTGCAGAGTGTATCAGTCCATGGAAAATCGTGGGACTGTGCTTCCACCCCTGGGCCAGTCGATTCCAGGTGTACTGGACACCACACCAGGTGAAAGCAAACTGTGGCCTGCACTCCACTGCCAACAGGACTGAGAAGAATGCATTGGCGATATCAATCGTGGCATACCACTTGGCTGCTTTGGACTCTAGTTCATACTGGAGTTCTAGCATGTCCGGCACGGCAGCACTCAGTGGTGGTGTGACTTCATTCAGGCCACGATAGTCCACAGTCAGTCTCCACTCTCCGTTGGACTTCCACACTGGCCACATAGGACTGTTAAAGGGCGAGTGTGTCTTGCTGATCACCCCTTGGCTCTCTAGCTGGCCAGTCAGCTTCTGGATGGGGTTCAGGGAGTCTCAATCACCAAGCGATAAAGACTGAGTAGGGATTTCTTCCCAACCTGCTCTTCTGGTGTATTGTCTCTTATATACAGGGGTGGTTGGCACTGGCTGAGTGGGCCAGGCAGCTGCACCATCCACCAGCGGGGTCAGACTACCTGCACGACCTCCTGCAGGGGCCGAGCTGACTGTAGGGCCTGTGGCAGAAGTTGTAGCAGCCACAGCCTACCTGGCTCTATGCCATGGCTGCATACACAGCAGGACAAGAAACTGGAAAATATTCAGAATACCTGGTAACACAAGTAGAACTGTTGAAGCATCCCTAGAGTATTCCAGAGTCATGGTGCCCATCACCAGGTCCCAGAGATGAGAAATGGGTGTAACTACAAGCAAATTCATCACACCATAGCCTAACACCGAAACACATACCAGGGCAACACCTCTAAGCCTATGGCCGAAAGCAATCAACAGTACCAATCTGAACAGCAACAGCAGTAAGACTGTGCCATACTCCAACAGTGATTCCAAGACCAGATACCTGAGACACGACCAGGTTCAAACAGTGGATGAAGTGGCTGGCCAGCTCTGGCAATATGAAGGAAGTCTCCCTTCCTCTCCACAGGCCTGGGTTTCAGCTGTGAGGGAACTGTCTCAGAAGGTCCAGAGAATGGCCTGTGTCTCGGCCATTAGCAGCAGATGTTTCCCCACCGAAGAGAAAGACAGTGGACGGTACACACCACGGGGTACCCTGTGGTTCTACGTCCGTGACCACAGAGAAGACATGAGGAGGTGGGATGGAAAACCCACTTCCACCCTAGCTGTACAAGTACAGAAGCTGAAAGGGAAGATGACCATTAAAGGGGAGTCGTCCAAGAAAAATGTTGCTCCAGTTTCCAGTCGGAGACCCCCCAGACAGAATAGAATGGCCCATCTTACATCTGACCCTCCTGAGGGGACCTCTGAGCCATTCTTACAAGTGAGTGATTCTGAGCAGGATTAGAGGGACCCTGCCTCCAGCCAAGTGGATAAAAGGGATAATCAGATTTATTGGATGGTGTGGATCTGATGGCCTGGCACATCAGAACCAAAAGAATATAAGGCCTTGGTAGATACTGGCGCACAGTGCACACTGATGCCATCAACCCATCTGTATCTCTGGAGTGACAGGGGGATCCCAACAGCTGACCCTATTGGAAGCTGAAGTGAGCCTAACTGGGAAGAAGTGGCATAAACACCCCATTGTGACTGGTCCAGAAGCCCCGTGCATCCTGGGCATAGACTATTTCAGGAGAGGGTACTTTAAAGACCCAAAAGGGTACCAGTGGGCCTTTGGTATAGATGCCCTGGAGGAAACTGAATAACTGTCCACTTTAACTGGCCTCTCAGAGGACCCTTCAGTGGTGGAGCTGCTGAAGGTTGAAGAGCAGCAAGTGCCAACTGCTACCAAGACGGTGCACCAGCAGCAGTACCGCACCAACTGAGACTCCCTGGTCCCCATCCATCAGCTGATCCGTCAACTAGAAAGCCAGAAGGTGATTGGCAAAACTCATTCACCCTTCAACAGCCCTATATGGCCAGTGAGAAAGTCTAATGGCGTATGGAGACTAACCATGGACTACCGTGGCCAGAATGAAGTTACGCCAGCAATGAGTGCTGCAGTGCTGGACATGCTAGAGCTCCAATATGAACTGGAGTTGAAGGCAGCCAAGTGGTATGCTATGACTGACATTGCTAACGTGTTTTTCTCCATTCCGATAGCACCAGAGCGCAGGCCACAGTTTGCATTCACTTGGAGGGGCGTCCAGTACACCTGGAACTGATTGCCCCATGGGTGGAAACACAGCCCCACCATTTGCCATGGACTGGTCCATACTGCACTGGAGAAAGGTGGGGCTCTAGAACACCTGCAGTACATTGATGACGTCATTGTAAGAAAGGACACAGAAGCCTTTGAAAAAGGACAGAAGATAACTGAAATCCTCCTGAAGGCTGATTTCACCATAAAATGAAGTTAAGGGGCCTGCAAAGGAGATTCAGTTCCTAGGAATAAAATGGCAAGATGGGTGTCACCACATCCCAATGGAGGTGATAAACAAGATAGCAGCCATGTCTCCACCAGCCAGTAAAAAGGAGACTCAGTCTTTCCTGGACGCTGTGGGATTCTGGAGGATGCACATCCCAAACTACAGCCTGATTATGAGCCCTCTCTACCACATGACCCGTAAGAAGAATGATTTTGAATGGGGCCCCGAGCAACAACAAGCTTTTGAACAAATTAAACAGGTGATTGCTCAGGCAGTAGCCCTTGGGCCAGTCCGGGCAGGACAAGAGGTTCAAAACATGCTCTACACCATAGCCAGGGAGAATGGTCCTACCGTGAGCCTCTCTGGCAGTGAGCACCTGGGGAAACCCGAGGCTGACCTCTAGGATTTTGGAGCCGGGGATACAAAGGCTCCGATGCTAACTATACACCAACTGAAAAGGAGATACTGGCAGCATACGAAGGAGTTTGAGCTGCCTCAGAAGTGGTCGGCACTGAAACACAGCTCCTTCTGGCACCCTGACTGCCGGTGCTGGGCTGGACGTTCAAAGGAAGGGTTTCCTCTACACATCAGATGCCACGTGGAGTACATGGGTTGCGTTAATAACACAACGGGCTTGAATAGGGAGCCCCAGCCGCCCAGGAATATTGGAGGTGATCACCAACTGGCCAGAGAGCAAAGATTCTGGGATGTCATCAGAGCAGGAGGTGACACGTGCTGAGGAGGCCCCACCATATAACGAGCTGCCAGACGAGGAGAAGCGGTATGCCCTGTTCACTGATGGGTCTTGTCGCATTGTGGGAAAACATCGACAATGGAAGGCTGCTGTGTGGAGTCCCACACGACAAGTCGCTGTAGCTGCTGAGGGGCAAGGTGAATCGAGCCAGTTTGCAGAGGTGAAAGCCACCCAGCTGGCTTTGGATATTGCTGAGTGAGGAAAGTGACCGAGGCTCTGTCTTAACACCAACTCATGAATGATGGCAAATGCCCTGTGGGGGTGGTTGCAGCAGTGGAAAGAGAGCAACTGGCAATGCAGAGGTAAACCCATCTGGGCCACTGAAGTACGGCAGGATATTGCAGCTTGGGTGGAGAACCTTGTCGTGAAGGTGCGCCATGTGGATGCCCATGTACCCAAAAGTCAGGCCGCTGAAGAAGATCAAAACAACCAGCAGGTAGACCAGGCTGCCAAGATCAGTGTGGCTCAGGTGGATTTGGACTGGCAGCGTAAGGGTGAACTGTTTATAGCCCGGTGGGCCCATGAGACCTTGGGCCACCAAGGTAGAGATGCAACATACAGATGGGCTTGAGATCGAGGGGTGGACCTCACCATTGACACCATCGCAGAGGTCATCCACTAATGTGAAACGTGTGCTGCAATCAAACAAGCCAAGCGGTTTATGCCCCAGCAGAATGGAGGATGATGGCTGAAATATAAATACAGAGAGGCCTGGCAGATTGCCTACATCACACTGCCATAGACTCGCCAAGGCAAGCACCACGTGCTCACAATGGTGGAAACAAACACTGGATGGCTTGAAACGTATCCAGTGCCCCATGCCACTGCCCGGAACACCATCCTGGGCCTTGAAAAGCAAGTCCTGTGGCAATACGGCACCCCAGAGAGAACTGAGTTGAACAAGGGGACTCATTTCCAAAACAACCTCATAGACGCCTGGGCAGAAGAACATGGCATCGAGTGGGTCTACCGCATCCCCTACCACGCACCAGCCTCTGGAAAAATTGAACACTATAATGGACTGTTAAAAACTACATTGAAAGCAATGGGAGGTGGAACCTTCAAACACTGGGACACACGTCTGCAAAGGCCACCTGGTTAGTCAACACAAGAGGATCTGCCAGTCGATCTGGCCCGGCTCAGTCATAACTTCCACGTACAGTGGACGGGGATAAAGTCTCTGTAGTGTGCATGAGGGATGTATTGAGAAAAATGGTATGGATTAGTCCACAGCCAGGAAAAGGCAAACCAGTCCACAGGATTGCTTTTGCTCAAGGACCTGGGTGCACCTGGTGGGTGATGCAGGAGGACGGAGAGGTCCAATGCATACCACAAGGGGGCTTGATTTTGAGTGAGAACATACTGTGAATTATAGTGTATTTTAGTTGTGGTTTTGGTTTTTTTTTTAATTCTTAAATGGCTGCTGGCCATGATGTAGATGGTATGGAATAAGGGGTGGATTATGTCCTGATTCAGCTAGGATAGGGTTAATTTTCATCAGCAGCTGGGAGGGAGCCACCGCTGGGCTATTGGATACCATACAGGTGTCATGTCCCGGAGGCCAGCTGCGGGTGGTTCAAGAGTGGCTTTTGTCCTGATCTGTACCCTCATGCTGTATCATTGCCGTATATCTCTTCTGTACATTATTATCACTGTTGTTGTTGTTCAGACTGTTGTTGTTGCACTGCTTTATTAAATCCTCCTTATCTCAACCCCGGGGTTTGTATTCTACTTCCTGTCCCGTCCCCATCCAAGGGTGGGGGAGGGGCAGCGGCAACGTGGTGTCGGGTCCCGGCAGGGTCTAAACCACCACAGCCATCTACATCAAGTGTCATGGAGAAAGAATGACTTTAAATGGGGCCCTGAGCAACACCAGACCTTAGAATAAATTAAGCAGGAAACTGTCTGTGCAGTAGCCCTTGGGCCAGTACGGATGGGTCAAGATGCTAAGAACATACTCTACACTGCAGCCGGGATGAACGGCCCTACCTGGAGCCTCTGGCAAAAGGCTCCAGGGAAAACCCGAGGTCGACCCTTAGGGTTTTGGAGCCGAGGATACAAAGGATCAGAGGCCCGCTACACTCCCACTGAAAAAGAAATACTGGCAGCGTATGAAGGAGTTCAAGCCACTTCGGAAGCAGTTGGCACTAAAGCACAGCTCCTTCTGGCAGCATGATTGCCAGTGCTGAACTGGATGTTTAGAGGGAAGACCTCATCCACACACCATGCAACAGATGCAATGTGGAGTAAGTGGGTTGCACTGATCACTCAGCAGGCTGGGATAGGAAATCCCAACCACCCAGGTATTCTGGAAGTAATCAGGGACTGGCCAGAAAGCAAAGAGTTCGGAGTGCCATCAGGAGGAAAGGTGCTGCGCGCTGATGAGGCCGCCTCATACAGTGACCTGTCTGGGAACACACTGCAAATTCCAATGTTAACCTTGATCAGTCCCAATCCATCCTCCCTATGTTCGACACAGCTTCCACATCTCCCCCTTTTTTGTTTTGGAATGAGGGCGGTGAGAACTCTTGCTTCAGTTCTTTTGAGCATAAGTTCTCATCCTTATATTCTCAATCACATTGGATTTTCATTCGATTAGCTATTGCATTTTGCCTATCCCCAAGCCAAATTACAGCAGCCTCTAAAGCATCTGAGCGAGCTAATATTTGTTGATCAGTGCTTGCTTACTTGTTATATCTTGTGTTACATTGCTCAACATTTCAGCTATCTCATGTGCAGTATGTCCTGATTCGGCTAAAGATGTTGTTGTGATTGCTGCAGTGGCTAGTATAATAATTGCCAATATTATAAATACTATAAGCCAACCCATGAAGTGTCTTCTCTGTGGTCTAGGTTGTTGAAGTGCTTCAGCGACATGACTAAATCCTGAATCACTCTCCCATTGCCTAGTCACATTAACAGAGAGCCACACTTCCACTTGGTGCCTCATAGGTAAATGGCTGATATGTTCAAATGAGAAACACTGTTATGTGCAATACAAATAGAATAATAGAGATTTTCTAAAATAACTGGAAAGGTATGATTATATTTCGTTACATTTATCAAAGAGGTGTGTTGCAGAGGCACTTTCAAATAGACAGGGCGGTTACTCAAAAATAAAGATCTATTCTGAGCAAAACTACTTAACACTCCGACAGACCAAAAGTAAAACACAAGTTCGGATGTCAGTCGGGAATATATCACTACACAACTGGCCTAACTCACTTAAGAAAGATGACTCAAAAAGGTGCACACTCGCTCTAAAAAAAGGGGTAAATCTCCCACCCAAGGGTACCCAACATATAATCCCTCACCCACAGGGGCGACAGCTCACTCAAGGATATCCGGAAGAAATATTCATTCGCCATGGGGGGATGGTGAGTGCTCTCAGCCCTGGGGAGTTTCCTTGGGCGGTCTCCCGATCCAAGGGGAGCATCCCCAACTGTAGACCTGCTGCTCCAAGGAGGACCAACTCAAACTGGTTCTCCGGCAGGGCTCCATTTATAACTGTGTCGAGTCTGATCTGTGGGCAGTTCTAATTAGCCAGGGGCCCTTTTTGCAGGGGACCATTAACCTGGTGCCAGGCGAGGTTGTCCAGACAAAGTACCATTAGAAGGTGGCTCCAGGATCAGGGCGGGTGCATCTGCCACACTATCCACCCTGTGACCACAGTCATGACTCAGCTGGTTTCCTTGGAGTGGTGGTACAGGCACCTCTTGCCTCCAAAGTTAAAAGGGAGTGCAGTCTAGGTGAGCTTTGGTGCTCTTTGTAAGTCATCATTCCTTAATTATCACTTAATATGGCACTTAATATGGCTTGTTACAATACAAATTATAACAATCATAATGGCAATCATTACAGGAAAAATACAAACATATCAAACTTTCTCAAACTAATGAGTTCCCGTACAGCAACAATTGCTTCTGAGTCCTTTGCCACTTGCTTTATGGATGTATATTCAACAGTGCCCAATGGAATGTAGAGCATAGTACAGTGTTGTTCCAATCTCCTCCTTTTCTGTGCTCATTTGCTGTCAGTCAGATTCAGCTTCTCCATCTGAGGCATTGGGTTTCACATCACATCCTTCCAGCTCTTGATAAGGTTTGACATGTTTTGCTGGAAGCCACCGAGGTCCTGAGGAAAGAAGAATACAAGCATACCCCCTCCCCCATGTGATTAGTTCCACAGGACCAGTCCACTGTGGACCCAATAAAGGGTCTTTATACAAAACCTTTGGTTGTGTCAAAAAATATTCAGGAATAGAAAAATGTCACTCTACAGCCATCACTACCTGGTCCAAAATCAGAGTTGCATTTAAAAATTTCTAAGTATAAATAACATTATCCAATTGTTCTTGAGGAGGCATATTCCCCCTTTTTTGTTTTATGAGCATTCGCTTTAATGTTGAATGACAACGTTCGAGAATAGCTTGACCAGTGGGGTTGTGAGGGATGCCAGTGATATGGTCAATACCCCAAGTTTGTAAAAAATCACGAGTAGTGCGTGAGACATACCCTGGGCCATTATCCGTCTTAAAGACCTTAGGTTTGCCAAGGACAGCAAAACAGCAGGTCCAGTGGCGTCGAACATCCCCTCCCTTCTCACTTGTATGTGCAGAAGCACAGAATGCCCCTGAAAAGGTATCAATAGAGAAGTGGACAAAATGTAGCCGACCAAAAGGTGCATAGTGCGTGACGTCTGACTGCCAGATTGCATTTGCATGCAAGCCCCTAGGATTAACTTCTTCCTGTTTAGGTAAGGGGGTCAATCGCTGGCAGTCAGGGCAGGCTTGAACAATATCTTTAGCTTGAGCCAACAGAATTTTAAACTGTTTACTCAGTCCAGCTGCATTTTGGAGGAAAAAGGAGTGAGAGGCTCGTGCATAATCTAGTGTCAAAACAACTGCCGTGAGTGTATCTGCTACAGCATTCCCTTCAGCTAATGGTCCTGGCAGACCAGTGTGAGAACGAATATGGACAATAAAAGCTGGGAAATGCCTGCATTCTAGGCTTGCTTTAAGATTAAGAAACATCGTAAAAAGTTCTTTTTTATTTATTTCTTTCAAAAATGAGAAAGGGATATGGCCAATGGCATTGACTACATATTCAGAATCACTAACAATATTTAAGGGCTCTTCAGAAAACATTTCAAGAGCATATAATACTGCCCCTAATTCTACAAGTTGAGTCAATCCAGAAAGGCGTGTCACAGACTTATATTCATGATTGTCTTTCCAGACTGCCACTGCTTTTCCAGACTTTCTGGATCCATCCACAAATACTGTGCGAGCATCAGAAAGAGGATTTAATGAAATTACTTGTTTCTGTTTGATTGCTAAATTGTGCATGTTCTGCAGTAAACGACAAGGGTGTAAAGTAAAATGAATTTCTCCAATAAAATCAGCCAGTGCAATGTGCAGTGACATAGAATTTTGAAAAAGAAACAGATATTCTTGAGCGTGAAAAGGCAAATAGATAACAGCAGGATCATAACTAGTTAATGCCTGAGTGCGATGTCACCCTTTCATAATTAAACAGATAATAAGCTCTAAACAGGTAGTTACTGTTTTCTGTAACGTATTTGGTAAAAACAACCACTCTAAGTAAATGGCATGTTTATTATCATCAGATATCTGGCCAATCAAACCTATTGGTTGAAACTGAGTGAGAAGAATAAAAAGACATATAGGTAACTTGACTCTAATTCTATCTGCCTGTAGTGTAGAAATTTTTTCAGCTACCTAATTTAGCTCTTGTTCGGCTTCAGGTGTCAACTGTCTTTTGGATAACAAATAACTGTCGCCTTTAAGAGTAGAAAATAGATGGTTCTGTTCGTGATTAGCGATTCCTAACATAGGCCTTACCCAATTAATAGTTCCTAATAGTTTTTGCAGATCATTTAAGGTTTCAGTCTTGTTTGTAATTTGCAAAGTTTGTGGCTTAATATTTCGTTCAGAAAATATCCGTCCCAAATATTTCCATGGTGGCATAGTCTGAACTTTTTCTTCTGCTAACTGTAATCCGTGGGACTTGAGCATAACCAGCATATGCTGCAAGGTGTTTTGTAGATATTCTGCATTTTCAGCATATAGCAAAATATCATCCATGTAATGGTATATGATGCTAGATGGAAATTTCTGTCTGGTTGGTTGCAGAGCAGCGGCAACCACTGTTTGACATATGCTGGGTCTATTCATCATTCCCTGAAGCAAAACTGTCCATTGATACCTCTGCATAGGTTCAGAGTTATTTATTGCTGATATAGATAAAGCAAAGCATTTGCAATCATCAGGATGCAATGGAATAGTAAAAAAACAGTCTTTAAGATCTATAATAAAAAGATGCCAATTTGCAGGCAGCATTGTTAGATTTGGGAGCCCAGGTTGAAGGGCACCCATAGGTTGCATAGTTGCATTAACAGTTCTAAGATCGTGCAACAACCGCCACTTTCCTGATTTCTTACAAATGACGAATATTGGAGTATTCCATGGACTATTTGATGGTACTATTCGACCAGCATCTAACTGTTCTTTTACCAACTGTTGTGCTTGAATAAGTTTATCCACTTTTAGGGGCCACTGATCAACCCAGACAGGCTTTTCTGTTAACCACGTCAGTTTGAGCAGGGGTTTTAGATCAGTGACCCTTAGGATAAATTTTTTCCTGTAGTTGTAATTGACACATTCCATTGCTGCAAGAGATCTCGTCCCCACAAATTAATGGGTGTTTGAAGCGCATACGGTAGGAACCAAGCTTTGGAATTTTCAGGACCTTCTACTGCTAACATTTTGGCACTTATCATAGGTATTTGCATTCCCCCTATGCCAGTAATTGTGATCATAGCTACTTCAAGTGGCCACTGAGGAGGCCATTTGGTTTGAGATATTATTGAAACATCAGCCCTGGTATCCAACAGCCCTGTAAATTTTCAATCTTGTATTTTTACTGTTAGAGTTGACTGTTTGGTAGTAATCTCTTGAGCCCACAATATCTGAGCAGTCCCGGTGCTACCAAATCCTCCCTGTCCTCTAATATTAGCTGATGACTGTGGAACCCAATAAGGAAGTAAGAGGATCTGTGCTATTTTTTGATTTGCTATGATTTGACATGGTGCCTAAAGTGCTGTTAACACAATTTGAATTTCCCCAGTAGAGTCTGAATCAATTACTCCTGGAAATATAAGTAGTCCTTGTTTTGTCATACTTGAACGTCCAATAATTAATCCCACATAACCTTTTGGCAATGGTCCCCAAACGTTAGTACCGACCACTGTCACTTTATGTGGCTCCTCAATAATTATTTCTGAGGCAGTTGCCAAATCCAATCTGGCACTGCCTGCTGTGGTGGCTGCGAGATGGGAGACATAGAGTTTGTCACAGATGATGTTTGACATTGTTGTACAGGTGGGTTCCATACTCGGTTGATCTGTGGCATATTCCAAACCCTGTTGGTTTGAGGGACACCGGGTTGCACGCCCCTCTACCCGTTTCCCAAAAGCGGTTGCCCGAATTTATCAAATTTAGATTTACATTGATTGCTCCAATTATAACCTTTCTGACACTGAGGGCACAACTGTGTGGGACGTTTATTCTTTTTAGGCTGCTGTCTTTTCTTTGGGCAGTCTTTATATATGTGTCCTTCTTGCCCACAATTAAAACATGTAATTCCATTCTTGTTCACCTGTAGTTGGGATAATGTGGCAGCCAGAAATGATGCTTTATGTGTCTCACTTCCAACATTCTGACTTAATATACTCTCCTATATTGGCTGCTTTTCCTTTAATGGATATTAGCGCTGCTTAACAATCACTATTTGCATTTTCAAAGGCAACAATAGGGCTTTAGCTGCTTCCGAATTATCTACTTGTCTGTTGATAGCACCCTGCAATCCCTCTATACAGGTCATATAGGGTTCTTGAGGGCCCTGTCGAATCATAGCCAAAGACCCTTTATGTTGTCCAGTATCAGGCACTCGTTTCCA
The DNA here is from genome assembly GCA_028020825.1 of Podargus strigoides. NCBI lineage: Eukaryota > Metazoa > Chordata > Aves > Caprimulgiformes > Podargidae > Podargus > Podargus strigoides. The sequence goes on from CM051662.1 coordinate 35,012,129, forward strand.
AGCCTTTATGGCAATTTGTGATGCCTGTTCAAAAACTCGACGGTCTAAAGCTGCTTGTGCGTGGGGGGCTTTGATATTGCCCTGCGCCTGTTAACATATCTTGGTCAATTGGTACTCCTGTATTTAAACTATCCATGACCTGTACTACTACCAAATCATTATATTCTAGTTGCCAAACAGCATACTGTGCCTATGTCAATATCATTTTCACTAATGCTTTCCAATCCCATGGTGTCATCACATATGAAGAACCCACTGCTTCAATTACCCCTGTTGTAAATGATCTTTGCAACCTCTTTTCAGCTATGGATTTTTTGAGTTCTTTAAACACCTGGTAAGGCAAGCTTTCATGAGTTGGGGGTCAATTACGTTTATATATGACAGGAAAGGCAAAAGAAAACCTTGCTTTAAGGCTTCTTGCTTGCATTGTTGCATTGCTGGTTTGCTTTCAGTCTGATCTCCAAAAGGATTTGTAGGTGCCGTAAGTAACACAGGGGTCAATGGTGGTGGAAGGGCCTTTTCTGAGCGAGAGGGCAGAGGAGTTTTTTCTGATCCATGCAAAGGGAACGATTCAAGCGGTTGCAGAGCGGAGGTAATGGTGGAAGTGGGGGCGTTCGCCGAGTACTGCCGGGCTGCGGCTGCAGTGCGGGAGAAGGTGAGCGCGGGCCGGGCAACTGAGCGGCGGCAGCCTGGGAAGGCCCCGCGGAAGCGGCGGAGGTGCTGTGCCGCGTCGGAGCCTGTTGAGGGGGCGAGCCGCAGGCGGGAGGCGAGGTACGGGGAACGGAGGGAGCGGAAGGCGGGGGCGGAGGGGGCGGAAGCACGGCGGAAGGCGGGGTGAGAGGGCGCCTTCTGGAGCCGCGCTGGGAAGCGCGGTGTTCCTTGGGGCTTGCGGGGGACGTGGATACACACGGTTTGGGGGGGGGGCATAAATCGGGCTCTTTCTCGGGATCAACTGGTCCGGAATCTACTGTCTCCTTGTTTACTTTATCCTCGTCCTTTCTTACGATTGCCTCTGATGGTTCCAGCTGTGCTAGTGCAGACTATAAGAATCGCCACGTTAAAATAACTCTATCTGGAACTTCAAACACTGAAGTTTTACATGTCCGTAAGCGTTGCCCTACTCGTTTCCACACGTCACTATCAAATGTACCTTCTGCTGGAAACCAATTGCAATGTTTTTTTACCCAGGAAAGAAGATGAGTTAAGTGTTTTTCTGTTACTTGATACCCTGCAGTGTGCAAAACTTGTTGCAAAGCTTTTAAATATACTTTATGTTTTCATGAATCAGACTGTTCCATAATTAATGTAATCCCGTAGTTTCTCCGTTCAATGGATAACTACTGTTCCAAGTTATGGAAAGTGGCCACAAAATCAAGATTAAAAATTACTCACCCGTCCAATGACATCTTCGCTCGTAGAATTAGAGTTCTCTCGCCAGTTGCTTCACATGGGGCACCAGTTGCGGCGAATGAAGTATGGGAGGAAAAGGACTCAGACCTCCTTTTCTGAGAAAGGCAAGTTTATTAGCAAGCAAGTAAACTGATACAGGGGCAAAAGAGTTAATAGAAATAGTTTAACCAAAGAAGTATGCGGCTCTTGCTTGGGAAGTATGTAATCTTGCCTGCTAAATGAAACAGGTGCTACAGGCCGCTGATAAGAGGAAGGACGCTGAGAAAAGGGAGGACTGTTTCTGCTCCTTCTGATAAGAGGAAGGACAGTTCCCGCTTCTTCAGCATTCGAACCGGTGGGAACCGACCCCACGGTCTGGAGAAGAGTCAGAGGCCCACGGAGCACTGCACAGTCGCAACCAGGCGAAGCAAGAGGCGTGGAATATTATAATGACCTGATGCAATGATGTAATGTTTTATGATACAATCCTCATGAATATGTATTGCTTAGTGCTATAAAAAGAAACATGCCTTTGCCCCTAGGTGTGCAAGTTAGGAGGAGTGATCCCCCTTGCACCCGGCGCTGAATAAACATACCTACTTTATAACTTTTCAGGAGTTATAGAGTCTTTTCCGGGTGTCAGTTTGGCACCCCAGATGGGGCCTCTCTGCTCAGCTGCAGGATCGACTGAGGGACAGACGTCCTAGGCGCGCCCCAGACCTTTTTGGAGGAACTCTGGTCCTTGGCCGCGCACTGCAGGAGCAGACAACGACCATCTACACTGGCAGACAAACAGTATGTTTTATTGGGGAAGCCTGTAAGTCATACGCGTGGCTAGGGCGGCTGGTAAATCACGCAGAGACGTCTGGCGTGCAGCATAGTCCCTATAGGAAAGGAGTCTCCGTTTGGTGGGTTGCCGGCTAGGGAAGGCGGGCTAGGGGATTCGCTGACCGATAGGGCGGCCACTAGTGATCCTCAGGGTGGATCGAGTGAATCCCTAGGGAACAGCTGTGTGTGTGTTTAACTTTAGGAGCCCGCTATGGAATTCGCAGACCAATGGGGCGGTCGCTAGCGATCTTCGGGGTGGATCGAGTAAATTCAGAGGTAGTATGCATGAAATGAGTGCGTGGATATGTATGCTGTATATGTTTGTCTAAAGTGTTGAAGTGCCCTAACTAATAAGAAATCATCACATTTATTGGTTGGGTTGAGGTTCAGAGTCTGAGGCCTAAGGCTCCGAAGACAGGGATCCAAGTCCCCTAGGGGTACAGGTCCCCCTTTTCTGATGGGTCCGGTGGAAATTGAATTACGGCTAAAGATCTATGGCTTATGATTTATGCTGAAGCGTGATTTTGATAATTATTGTGACTGATATTTTTATGTTTGAGTGAATAGCGTGTAAGGAGCTCCTTTGTGTGGCTGTGTGTAGTGTGATTGTTTGGTGTGTGGAGTTCTCATCTGCAGCTCCGCTGTCCCGTGCGGGGGGGCGCGGTCAGAAACAAACGAAGCGCAAGCGTGTGATATTTGAGACGCCTGAGTTTAATTGCCGATTCAGTCAGCTAAAGAAGTGAGGGTATCAGTTAACCATCTGTGTCCTTAGCGCAAAGCACACAGCGTATGGCAGAGTCTGCTGACCAAATAATGGTAACAACAGAATTAAATGTTAATTATTGGTGTCCTATACAGGGGAGTGAACATTTTCATGGGGCCTAATTTTTGTGATAAAGTGTGAGCAAAATGATTGGGTTAGGTTTGGAATCGACTTCTGGTGTGGGTGCAGGAATTGGTCAGATTGGGATAAAACAGGGGGTAAGAGAGAGCTCATGAAGATTTAAGGTCGTACGGCAGAGACCATCGAAGCCAGCCTCCCATCTCCTTGGTACGGAGCACACCCTAGTGCCTGTCCTTTTTGTCATCACTTGTTTGTCCGGACAAAGTGTTCAAATTGTAATAACTACATAATATCTCCAAAGGGGAGGCAGGAGTTTTATCCTAGCTGCTGCCTTGAGCTTCAGTGTATATGCTGTGGAGCCAGTACACCCTTAAATAGATTGCGTTGGGCTAATTATCATTGTTGCAGGACCTGACGTCATGTATTTTAGATTAAAATCAGGATGGAAAATAGCCAAGGTGGGGGAACTCTTAAAAAGAGCCCCCTTGGGTGTATTTTGGCCCACTGGAAAGAGATTAGGGGGACCTCCAGGTGGAAGTGTTAACAAAAAGTTATAAAGTACTGTAATCAGTGGTGGCCCTTGTATAAGTTAGAAAATGGGAAAAAAATGGCCCTAAATGGGACACTAAATTATAACACCTTAATATAACTCATGTTATTTTTGAAAAGAGAAGGCAAATGGGATGAGTGTTCTTATGCTGATATGTTTTTCACCCTCTGAAACCACCCTGAATATCAGAGAAGCTGCGGTTTGGCACCCCCAAAAGATCCATTATTACTGGTGTTAGAAAAAGAAAATCAGAAAGAAAGGAAGACAAGGAGGAGAAGGAGGCCCAGAAGGTGTATGTTAGAAGGGAGAAGGAAAAACGGAAACAAAAGGCAAAGATGCAAAATGGGGGGGGGAGTGTGGAATCAGAATAAAGAAAATACAAATGAGAGATCAGGGATAGCCCCTTCCCAAAATCCCCAAAATCAAATGCCAGGAAAGTGTTTTTATTGTGGGCAGGAGGGCCACCTTGAACGAGACTGCCCTGAGTTGAAAAGAGAGGAGAAATTGTTTCTGGTTGTAAATTATGAAAAAGCAAAGGAGGCCGCTTTAAATCCAGAGGCAATCATGAGACTGTCTCTAGTGCCAGAGATAAGGCCTCTGCCTGAGAAGCAAATATTCAGTGAAAAGGAGATAATAACTTTCAAGGAATTAGGAACAAAGGATTCAGAGGGGCAATGGATCCTCCCTGATGGCAGGGAACTGGTGAATAAACAAGTAATGAAACAAATTTTAACTGTTTCACATCAAGGGAGTCATTGGAGAGCTCAGGCAATGTGTGATGCTGTATTAAGAAAATATGCCTGCACAGGACTGTACACAGTAGCTAAACAAATCTGTAGTAGCTGTGTAACATATCAACAAATAATTCCCAGATATGGGATTGCAGGGTATATTGACTCAAACAAGGGAAGTTAGCTCACTTCACGTATCCCCCAAGAATGAATGAACACCCTAGAGAGAAAGTGGGATTTCATACTCCAGGGCATCCCCTCTCTTCAGGAAAAGTGGAGAGGATAAATCAAACATTAAAGAAACACCTGCCAAACTATCATGGACAAAGTGTTTACCTCTGGCCCTTCTCAGAATTTGAACTGCTCCTAGAAAGGATCTAGGAGTGTCACTGTATGAGATGCTTTTCAGGCTGCCCTATCCGGGGGGTGGGGTGGTGAGGTGCCCACGCTCGAGACCAAAGATAAATTCCTCAGGAACTATATACTGGGGTTGTTTTCTTCCTTATCATCTCTCAAGGTACGTGGACTGTTGGCTCAGACTCCACCTCTGGAATTTCCAGCACACACCTTCCAGTGGGGAGACTGGGTCCTAGTGCATGCCTGTAAGGAATCAAAGCTCCAGCCCGAGTGGGAAGGACCTTGTCAAGTACTGCTAACCACTGAGACTGCTGTGAGAACTGCAGAGGAGGGGTGGACTCACTACACACGATTAAAGACAGGAGAACTGTCATATTTCACAGCAAAGTATCCTCAAAAGGGAAGGGGTAGTGGCACATGTTAAGGAAGACTGACGGGGACCTGAGGGATCTACCCTAGCAGATCCGCTGGTTAAAATAAAGATAGGGGAAGCAAAAAAAGAAGTAGAATTTTTAGTGGACACAGGGGCAACATATTCAGTTTTGAATCAAGCTTTAATGCCCCTAGAAAAAGACTATGTTATGGTAAAAGGAGCAACTGGCCAAAGTGAAAAGGCGTACTTCTGTAAACCTTAAAAATACAATTCGGGAAAACAATGAAGCATTCATAAATTCTTGTACATGCCAACTCCCCGAAGGCGCTCCTGGGCAGGGATCTGCTAGAACAACTAAATGCAATCATTAAATTTGAAAAAGGGGAAATTACTCTGGAGGTAAATGATTAACAATATGTACAAATGCTGAGCCTATTTTTAACCAGTGTATCCATCGAGGGAAAAATTAGTGAAGAAATAATGAACCAAGTATTTCCTGGGGTATGGGCCACTGATGTGCCAGGAAAAGCAAAAAATGCTCCACCCGTTGAATTTAGACTTAAAGGGGGAAAGCAGCCAGTGAGAATCAAACAATATCCCCTGAAAAAGGAGGACAGGGAAGGAATTCTCCCAGTAATAAAAAAGTTTTTACAATTTGGGTTATTAAGGGAATGTGAATCTGACTTTAACACCCCCATATTACCTGATCCTAAACCTGATGGATCATACAGAGTGGTCCAAGATTTACGAGCTGTAAATAAAATAACTGAAGATCGTTACCCAGTGGTACCAAATCCGTATACTTTATTAACTGAACTAACACCTGAACTAATCTGGTTTACCGTTGAAGATTTGAAAGATGCCTTCTTTTGCCTCCCTCTCCATGAAGCCAGACAGAAAATATTCGCGTTTGAATGGGAAAACCCCAAGAAGCAGATGGAAAACTCAGCTCACTTGGACGGTGTTGCCTCAAGGGTTCAAGAATAGCCCTACTATATTTGGAAACCAGCTTGCAAAAGATTTGGAGTCCTGGGAAACCCCACCTGAAGAAGGGAAGATAGTGCAGTATGTAGATGACATCTTGATAGCTACCCGCCAGAAGAAGCCTGCATAATGTGGACAGTAAGTTTGTTAAATTTCTTGGGTCTCCAAGGGTACCAGGTGTCTAAGAAAAAGGCTCAAACAGTAAAACAAGAATTAATCTATTTGGGCTATGAAATCAGTGCTGGGCAGAGGTCTCTGGGACAAAACCGGAAAGAAGCAATATGTCAAATCCCGAGACCACAGACAGTGAAAGAATTACGAACCTTTTTGGGGATGACTGGGTGGTGCAGGCTATGGATTTATAATTATGGACTGCTTGTGAAGCCCCTATATGCACTAACCACAACCAAGCAGAAGAATCTTCAGTGGACCAAGGAAGCTGAGCAAGCTTTCAGGCAACTGAAAAAGGCTTTGATGTCTGCCCCGGCTTTCGGACTTGCAGACGTGAGTAAACCATTCTTTCTTTTCTCCCATAAAAACCAAGGAATTGTCTGTGGAATACTGGCACAAGACTTAGGCCCATATAGCTGGGCAGTTGCCTATTTTTCCAAGCCGCTAGATGGCACTGCCAAAGGCTGGCCTGGGTGTTTAAGAGCAGTTGCAGCTGTGGTACTGAACATCCAAGAGGCACAAAAGTTCACTTCGGGCCAGAAAATGACTGTGCTAGTATCTCACACAGTATCCGCAGTATTGGAAGCAAAAGGTGGGCATTGGCTTTCTCCACAAAGGTTCCTGAAATATCAGGCCATCATGGTAGAGCAAGATGATGTAAAAAATTGTGGTTACTAATATTATCAACCCAACTTCTTTTCTTAGTGGAAATATGGGAGAGCCGCTATACCACAATTGCGTAGAGACCATCGAAGCCACGTACTCCAGCCGTCCAGACCTGAAAGACGACCCTATGGAAAACATGGAAACCTGGTTTACCGATGGGAGTAGCTACGTTATCAGTGGTAGAAGATATGCCGGGCATGCCATCACCACCAGTCAAGAAATAATTGAATCAGGACCCCTACCTACGAACACTTCTGCACAAAAGGCAGAGGTAATTACCCTGACTCGAGCCTTGGAGTTAGCCCGAGATAAGACTGTGAATATCTACACAGACTCAAAATATGCTTTTGGAGTCGTACACGCACATGGAGCAATTTGGAAAGAAAGAGGACTGTTGAACTCGCAAGGCAAGAATATTAAGCATGCAGCAGAAATTTTAAAATTATTGGAAGCAGTTCAACTACCGAAGAAGATAGCAATCATGCACATTAAGGCACACCAAATAGTGAGCTCAGAGTTGGGAAAAGGAAATGAGCTGGTGGACAGAGAGGCAAAACTGGCAGCCAAAAGAGAGGTAATATCGGAAGGGGCTATCGCTCTTTCGTTGGCAGAATCTGGCATACGCTGTGTGATTTGTGCTAAAGACACAGACGGTTAACACTTAGTCCTTAACTGAGGGTCCCCCTTTAGCCGAGTGAACCGACAATTAAGCTCAGGTGTCTCAAATATCACATGCTTACACTTCGTTCATCTCCAACTGCCCCCCCCTCTTTCCCCCGCGGGACAGCGGACGAGCGGATTGGAGCTCCACACATCAATCAATCACACAACACACAGCCCACAGCCACGCAAAGGAGCTCCTTACACTCACACATTAAGTTGTCAGTCACAATGCTTCAGCATAAATCATTAGCCATAGATCTTTAGCCGTAATTCAATTTCCACCGAACCCATTAGAAAAGGGGGACCCGAACCCTCAGGGGACTTGGATCCCTGCCTTCGGAGCCTTAGGCCTCAGACTCAGAACCACAACCCAACCAATAAACGCTATGATTTCTTATTAGTTAGGGCACTTCAACACTTTAGACAAACATATACAGCATACATATCCACGCACTCATTTCATGCATACTACCTCTGAATTTACTCGATCCACCCCGAAGATCGCTAGCGGCCGCCCCATTGGTCTGCGAATTCCATAGCGGGCTCCTAAAATTACACACTCACACGCAGCTGTTCCCTAGGGATTCACTCGATCCACCCTGAGGATGGCGAGCGGTCAGCGAATCCCCTAGCCCACCTCCCCCAGCCGGCTCCCCACCAAACGGAGACTCCTTCCCTATAGGGACTATGCTGCATGCCAGACGTCTCTGTGTGATTTACCAGCCACCCTAGCCACGCGTATGACTTACAGGCTTCCCCAATAAAACATACTGTTTGTCTGCCAGTGTAGATGGTCGTTGTCTGCTCCCGCAGTGAGCGGCCGAGGAGCGGAGTTCCTCCAGAAAGGTCTGGGGCGTGCCTAGGACGTCCGTCCCTCAGTCGATCCTGCAGCCGAGTAGAGACGTCCCATCTGGGGTGCCAAACTGACACCCGGAAAAGACTCTCATAAAGTTATAAAGTAGGTATGTTTATTCAGCGCCGGGTGCAAGGGGGATCACTCCTCTGAACTTGCACACCTAGGGGGCCGAAGCATGTTTCTTTTATAGCACTAAGCAATACATATTCATGAGGAGTGTATCATAAACATTACATCATTGTATCAGGTCATTATAATATTCCACGCCTCTTGCTTCGCCTGGTTGCGCCTGCGCAGTGCTCCGTGGGCCTCTGGCTCTTGTCCAGACTGCAGGGTCAGTTCCCACCAGCTCGAATGCTGGGATGATGGGACCCGACCTTCCTCTTATCAGAAGGAGCAGGAGCCGTCCTCCCTTTTCTCAATGGCCTTCTTCTAATCAGCGGCCTGTAGCACCTGTTTCATCTAGCAGGCGAGGTTCCCAAGCAAGAGATGCAAGGTTACATACTTCCCAAGCAAGAGCCGCATACTTCTTTAATTGAGCTATTTCTATTCACTCTTTTGCCCCTGTATCAGTGATGGGCAAATTTCCCTAGAAGGTAAGCCAGAATATACCAAAGAGGATCAGAAATTGATTGCAGATTTAGAAGGATCATATAACAAAGAGGGGTGAGCTCTCACACCACAGGGGAAACTAATCAATATGGTCCTTAGTAAGGGAGGAACATAAAAAGAGGCACTGAGGGGCAGAAGCCCTATATGAAAACTTAATCAGAAAATCGTAGCTCGAAATTTATATACCACCGTGAGACAGGTGACACAACAGTGTTACCTTTGCCTCCAGACTAATCCCCAAAATACCCCCAAACCAGAATAGGCCTAATTGGGAAAGGCAACGGACCTGGGCAACAATGGCAGATTGATTTTTCGGAACTCCCAAGAAAAGGGGGGTACTGATATTTACTAGTACTAACTGATACCTTTTCAGGTTGGCCAGAGGCATTTCCTACTAGAACAGGCAAGGCTCGAGAAGTAACCAGAACATTGCTACAAGAGATAATACCACGCTTTGGAATTCCAGCCACCATATCCTCTGCCAGAGGACCACATTTCTTCTCAAAAGTAGTACCACAAATTAGTAAACAACTATAGATAGCAAGAATCATTCTAACTTTTGTATTTGTACTTTTGTTAAAGTTCTCAGGTGTGACTTCTCTTACTTAGCACCAGTCATATCCCACCAATTAATAAAATCCAATTGTACAATGTACAAAGAAACACGCCTTTGGCCCTAGGTGTGCAAGTTAGGAGGAGCGATCCCCCTTGCACCCGGCACTGAATAAACATACCTACTTTATAACTTTTCAGGAGTTATAGTCTTTTCCGCGTGTCAAAACAAGTAAGCACGTAAGTAAGCAGGTAAGCAAGTAAGTAGCTAACAAGAAGAAAGGAAAAGCTCTGTCCAAGCTCTGCTGCAGCTCTCTCTCTCTGCTGTCTCTCTTCTCCTGTCTCTCTCCCCTGCTGTTCACTCACCAGTTAGTCTTATACATTTCTATTCCCAAAACAATCAAGCTAAACAGGACATAACACATGCTTCTTCGCACACCACACTTGGGACTGTTTTCAGTCACGTCTTCACACACTCCCTCAGGTTGTTTTCCAGCCTGACCTTCTCATTCTCTCATCAGCTACTGTCCTGTGAAGCTTGTCTGGGAACACACTGCAAATTCCAATGTTAACCTTGATCAGTCCCAATCCATCCTCCCTATGTTTGACACATCTTCCACAGCTTTAGGTATTGCCAAGCGGGAGAAATGGCCAATAGTTTATCTGTACACTGACTCATGGATGACAGCATATGCCCTCTGGGGGTGGCTAAAACAATGGAAAGAAAATAACTGGCAGCAGAGAGGCAAGCCTATCTGGGCTGCCTCATTGTGGCGAGATATTGCTGCCCGATTTGACAAGCTGGTTGTAACGGTACACCATGTAGATGCCCCCGTACCCAAGAGTCGGGCCAATGAAGAACATCAAAACAACCAGTAGGTGAATCGGGATGCTAAGGTAAAAATATCTCAAGTGGTCCTGGACTGGCAATGCAAGGGTGAATTATTCTTAGCTCGATGAGCCCATGGTATGTCAGGCTGTCAAGGTAGAGTTGCGACGTATAAATGGGCTCATGACCGAGGGTTCAACTTAACCATGGACACTACTGCACAAGTCATCCATGAGTGCGAGATGTGCCACAATTAAACAAGCCAAACTGATAAGACCCCAGTGGTATGGAGGGCGCTGGCTGAAATATAAATATGGTGACGCCTGGCAGATTGACTACATCTCACTTCCATGAACACACCAAGCAAAGCACTATGTGCTCGTGATGGTGGAGGCCATGACTGAATGGCTATAAACATATGCTGTGCCCCATGCCACTGCTCGTAATACTATTCTGAGTATTGAAAAGCAAATATTGTGGCGCCATGGAACCCCAGAAATGAACGAGTCAGACAATGGCACCTATTTCCAAAATAGTCTGATAGACACCTGGGCTAAGGAGCATGGGATAGAATAGATATACCACATCCCCTATCACCCACCAGCTGCTGGCAAAGTCGAGTGATGCAGTGGGCTGCTGAAGACAGCACTCAAAGCAATGGGTGATGGCACGTTTAAAAACTGGGACCAACATCTAGCGAAAGCTACTTGGTTATTTAATATTAGGGGGCCTGTCAATCGAGCTGGCCCTGCTCAGTTGGAGCTGCTCCACACTGTAGAAGGAGACGAAGTCCCAGTGGAGTATGTGCGATATATGTTGGGGAAAACATTCGGGGTTACTCCTGCCTCAGGCGAAGACAAATCCACTCATGGGGTTGCCTTTGCTCAGGGACCTGGGTGCACATGGTGGATAATGCAAGAAGATGGACAAGTCAAGTGCATCCCACAAGGATATTTGTTCCTGGGTCAGAACAGGCAGTAACTGGAACTGTGGGATGTTAACTGTTATATGATGCTGCCTGTTAATATTTCCCCAGTACCAGCATTCTCACCATGAACTGGAGTGCACAAACGATCCCAGACTAGAACTCCAAATGAAAATTGCATTGCTTCAACCCATCCTAAAGGAGTGATAATATTGCTATTTTCATTTCTCAGTATCTACAGCAACTTGGGCCTGATGCAGATGGTATGGAATAAGGGATGGAATAGTGTCCTGATTCCCCAGGCACAGACTCATGGGCCAGCCATGCAAGCATGCCATGAGTAGCTCTGAGTCAGCTGAGAGTTCGAATCAGGTCAGCTGACTCTCAGGTGTATCCCATACCACCTAGTCATGCTCATTACAAAAGGAGGGATCTGAAGGAAGGTGGACCTTTTCCTCTCCCTGAGGCTCCTTATTGGTGGTGCTCTGTTCCTGCTGTCAGCATGGAGAACCAGGTTGAGTAGAACCCTTTATGTTGATTATTGTCTCAATTTTTTTATTCTATTAAATCTGTTCAAACTTCAACTCACAGGCCTTTTCCTCTTTTTACCTGATTCTCCTTCCCAGCTGGAGAAGGAGCCCCTGGTTGATATACTAACTGCTACAGTTTAGCCCTGAGTACTGGCTAACCGTAGGCACTGCTATTTTGTTAATTATATCTAAAGGGATCTGATGATGTCCATCCTCCTATTTAATTCCTAGGAAATGGATTTTTCGAGCAGATCCCTTGACCTTGCCTCTTTTAATGGCACAACTGGCTTTCAGTAGAGTTTGAATTACTCTCCTCCCTTTCTCAAAAACTTCTGCTGTGTTACCCCATACAATGATGTCATCAATATACTACAGATGCTCTGGTACTCCACTGTTTTCTATTGCAGGCTTGATCAGTCCATGGCAAATCATGGGACTGTACTTCCACCTCTGGGCAAGTCAATTCCACGTGTACTGGACATCCCTCCAGGTGAAAGCAGTCTGTGGCCTGCACTCCACTGCCAAGGGAATTGAGAAGAATGCATTGGCCATATCACCTGTGGCATACCACTTGGCTGCCTCAGACTCCAGTTCATACTGGAGTTCTAACATGTCCAGCACAGCAGCACTCAGTGGTAGCGTGATTTCATTCAAGCCACAATAGTCCACAGTCAGTCTCCACTCTCCAATGGACTTCTGCACTGGCAGTGGAAGAAAGCTGGAACATAGGAAGTTCCACGTAAATATGAGGAAGAACTTCTTCATAGTAAGGATAACAGAACACTGAAACAGGCTGCCCAGAGAGGTTGTGGAGTCTCCTTCTCTGGAGATATTCAAAACTCGCCTGGATGCGTTCCTGTGTGACCTGATGTAGATAATCCTGCTCCAGCAGAGGGATTGGACTAGATGATATTTGAGGTTACTTCCAATCCCTAACATTCTGTGATTCTGTGACCGAGTAGTGACTTCTTCCCGCCCTGCTCTTCCTGTGTACTGTCTCTTATATACAAGGGGGTTTAGCACTGGTCAAGTATGCAGGGCAGCTGCACCATCCACTACCGGGGTCAGACTACCTGCACTACTTTCTACAGGGGCCAAGTTGACTGTAGGGCCCATGGCAAAGGATGTAACAGCCATAGAGCACCCAACTCTATGCCCTGGTTTCATTCTCAGCAGGATGAGAAACTGGAAAATATTCAAAATACCTGATAACAAAATGTTTTGCCAATTACTAGGCCTAGCACAAAGGACGCAGTCAGCAGGAGAACAAACCAGTAACCAGATTCTATTGTATACAAAAAGGTCAGTACATGGGTGATCACTGGGGGTACAAACAAGTCAATCAGATTACACATAACAGACATAAACCCCAGCGACCACAAGAATGATACAACATGGCCAACAATCGGTGGAACAAACAAAGCAACGAAGTCTCCCATGGTGGAGATGGCAGACAGCCAAGCCATTAGGCTGATAATATAGGATAGAGGTAGCCACATATTGTTCTCACAGAGCCCGTATTCACAAGCACCAAACCTGACCAAGGCCCAGTTGCAGCGTAAGTCAGGAGGTCCTTTCTCAAAAGAGAAACTCTACAAAGTGCATCCACCTCACCGACAGACACTCCATCCTTCCTGCAAGTGGTCCCAGCTTTTATCCCCAAAGCAGGACACCTGGCACTCATTTACCCAATGTGGGGCACCTGGGGCTTGTTTACCCAAGGGCTTTCCCTACAAGGTCAGCTTCACCTTGGAGGAAAGCCAAAAGGCAAACTCATCCCCTCCTTTTGAAGGACTGTGGGAACCACCCATATGTCAACCTTAATTCAGGGCTCGGGATTCAGACCCCAGTACTTCACACAAGTACAGCTGTTAAGGTATCCCAAGAGTGTTCCCGAGTCATGGTGCCCATCACCAGGTCCCAGAGATAAGAAATAGGTGTAACTACAAACGAGCTTACTGCACCATATCCTAATGCTAAGAAACACAACAGGGCAACACCTCTAAGCACACAGCGAAAAGCCATAAACCCTACAAACGTGAAAATCACAGTGGCAAAACTGTCCCATTCTCAAAAAATAATTCCAACGCCAAATACCGAAAGTGTCCACTGAGGGACCATCCTGTACACATCACTGTAGTGAATAGATGAGTTATCCGGTGAAGTCTGTTTGAACTTCAACCCTGGGTGAAACCCAGATGAGCTATTTAAGGTTCAAACACATATTGGACACCAAATAAACTGTCCACATTTAGCCAGTACTCAGGGCTACACCATAGCAGTTAGTCTACCATCCAATGCTTCTTCCCCAGTTGAGAGGCAGAACAGGGAAAAAAGGCAGGACGCCTGTGAGTTGAAGTAGAAACAGATTTAATAGAATAACAAAACTGATAAAACAATGAACATGAACAATTAACACTTAAAGTAGATTCGAAGGGGAAGGTTCCTGGAGTGTGTGGAAGATTACTTCCTGACAGAGCTGGTAAGCGAACCTACCAGAGGAGGTGCCTTGCTAGACCTGCTGTTTATGAACAGAGATGGACTGGTGGGAGATGCAGTGGTTGGAGGCCCTCTTGGGCATAGCGACCATGAAATGATAGAGTTTTTGATTCTTGGAGAAGTAAAGAGGAGGGTCAGCAAAACTGCTACCTTGGACTTCTGGAGGATGGACTCTGGCCTTTTCAGGGCACTAGTTGAGACACTCCCTTGGGAGAGAGTCCTGAACAGTAAAGGGGTCCAGGAAGGCTGGACATTCTTCAAGAATGAAATCATGGAGGCTCAGGAGAAGGCCATCCCCACATGCCATAAGACAAACCGACAGGGAAGATGACTCGCTTGGTTTAATAGGCCTACTTTGGAAGAAGTGACAGGAAACTCAAGAAGAGTACAAGAATGTCGTTAAGTCATGCAGAAAGAAAATCAGAAAGGCAAAAGCCCAGCTGGAACTCGATCTGCTCACTGTCATAAAGGCTAACAAAAGATGTGTTTACAAAAATATTAGAGCAAAAGGAGGGCCAAGGAGAATCTCCATCTACGGGAAGTCATGGCAAGCAATCACATAGAGACCAATAAATCTTGTGAAAGGCACTTTAATGGCGTTACAACCCGGTTTATATAGACAGAGCACCAGATCACAAGACTCTTCTAGCTACCGATTGGTTAATAGCACTAGAGCGAAGTATAAATTGATTTGCGGCCTTAAAGCATGTGTTTACACCGTCACTCCTTTTCCACCTCCCCGTCCTGCTTCAGCATCCGGGTCAGGCTCGAAGGTGGGATTGCTCACGTGTCCATTGCTTGCTAAAAAACCCTCAACAAATCCCCCTTCTTGTTTTTGAGCAATCCAAACTTGTTTTACGGCTTTGCTAATCATTCTCGATACAAAGCACAGCACACGAGATATCACTATTGATAGCACAAGGATCGCAATCAACATGATTAACCCTCCTTTTACTAGCTCTAACAACCATCCAGTAATACCTAGTGAACTCAGCCACTTAAAAAATGGGAACAATGAAGAATTTATGACGGTGAGTTTCTTCATATTCTATCTTAATTGCTGCATTTGCTTATGAATAGAGGAAGAGTGATCAGACAGATTCATGCAACGCATTCCATCTAAATCTTCACAACCTTAACCTAGGGCTAATAACAAAAAATCAACAGCGGCTCTATTTTGCAACACAGCATGCCTAATGCTATCTAAATCTTCTGTTAATTCTGACTGTCCCTTTTTATACAATTTTTCTTGCCCTACATGCGGTCATGCATTATCTAATTGGCTAAAGGTCTCTAGCACGAGGCAAACATTCAGCTCAGTTCAGCTCCCGTTGGTTCCTGAGTTCTTCTCATGCAGTGTCCAATTGGTCACTCTTATCTGCTCGCACCTGCAAGCAGTCACTGCTCTTTCTTATTTTTTCTTCCTCTGAAGTAGCTTCTAGAATGCAGCTACGTGCCTATGCCAACATCCCGTATGGCTGGTTCACTATATGGTTATTCTCTTTTAAAATACATTCCTACAATTTCCCCTTTTTCTTCTTGAGCCAGCCATACGTTCTTCATGGTATCTTTAATCATGCTTGTTGCCTTTTCGAAAAACACAAAGTACAATCATTAACACAACAGCGACCAATAATAGGTGGAATTCAATGATAGGTGGAATTCAATGATAGGTGGAATTAACAAAGAAAAAAAG
This sequence comes from Podargus strigoides, assembly GCA_028020825.1. Lineage (NCBI taxonomy): Eukaryota > Metazoa > Chordata > Aves > Caprimulgiformes > Podargidae > Podargus > Podargus strigoides. Next base: position 35,028,184 of record CM051662.1, read on the forward strand.
TCTCCCACAGAAGGAATGGGAGACAACCAAGTCAATAGGCAGATCATATAGAAGTAGCCCCATATTGTTTTCTCACGAAGCCCCCATTTGCAAGTGCCAAACCTGACCGGGGCCCAGTTGCAGGGAGAGTCAGGAGGTCCTTCCCCAACAGGAAAACTCTGCAAAGTGTGTCCACCTCACAGACAGACACTCCACTCTTTCCGCAAGTGGCCCCAGCCTCCATCCCCAAAACAGGACACATGGCACTCATTTATCGAATGTGGGGCACCTGGGGCTTGTTTACCCAAGGGCTCCCCCAACAAGGCCGGCCACACCTTGAAGGAAAGCCAAAAGGGAAACTCATCCCCTCCTTTTAAAGGACCATGGGAACTATCCATATGTCAACCTAGGACATCTGTGAATCTGGTTCTGACAGCCATGGTTTCACCCACTTTGCCGGTACCCATTTGGATCCATGATCTGTAACGACACATGCATATCCCCTTTCAATCCTGCTCCATGCTTCACGACTGGTGGTACTGGACTATCCAGTGGCAGACGTAAAAAGTTCAATACATATATAGCCTTATTCAATCTATCTGCAGGTGGCAGGCCTATTTCTCCCCCTTTTTGTTTTAGAAGCAGGCACTTAAGTGTCTAGGTCATCCGTTCAACAATAGCTTGACCCATCGGAGAATGTGCAGTACCTGTAACATGCACTATGCCCCAGAGCTTGAAAAAAATTAAAAAAAAAAAAGACCGAGTGGATTAAGCCACATATCACAGAATCACAGAATGTTAGGGATTGGAAGGGACCTCAAAAGATCATCTAGTCCAATCCCCCTGCCAGAGCAGGAATACCTAGATCAGGTCACACAGGAACATGTCCAGGTGGGTTTTGAATGTCTCCAGAGAAGGAGACTCCACAACCTCTCTGGGCAGCCTGTTCCAGTGTTCTGTTACCCTCACTGTGAAGAAATTCTTCCTCACATTTATGTGGAACCTCCTATGTTCCAGCTTACACCCATTGCCCCTTGTCCTATCATTGGATGTCACTGAGAAGAGCCTGGCTCCATCCTCATGACACTCACCCTTGACATATTTATAAACATTAATGAGGTCACCCCTCAGTCTCCTCTTCTCCAAGCTAAAGAGACTTTTTGATTTCCCGTGGGATGCCTAGGGCCGCCATTGCAGAACGCATATGCTTTTGAACATGCTTACTAGACTCTCCAGTTTGAGCTGTCGCCCACATAGCCATAGAAAATGTGTCGATGACAACATGGACATATTTCACTCTGCCAAACTCTACAAGATGTGTCACATCCATTTGCCACAGTTGCAAGGGCCGCAGTCCCTTAGGGCTGACCCCGAGGCCAACTCCAAACCCTATTTTCTGACAGGCTGGACAGGACTTCACGATCCCTTGTGCATCTGCCAAGGGCAAATTAAATTGTCGTGCTAACATTTTTGCTGATTGGTGGAAAAATGGATGGGAATTTTTTGCTTGCTCAGAAGTATTTACAGGTGGACCAGTCCAAACTGGAGCTACCAATTGAACAGCTTTATTGTTTCCAAAGGCCAATCCTTCAGTCATTAAGTGACTGCGAATATGGGTGATGAAATATGAGTGATGTCTGTCATTTAAGTTCCACAATAACTCTCGCAACAGCTCAGCAAGCAGCGTATTCGAAACCTCACGAAGCATAGCCCTTTCAATGCGCCACACCACTCCAACCACATAGAGGGAGTCTGATACAATATTCAGTGGTTGATCATTCCAGTGCTGAAATGCCCATATTACAGCTCGGAGCTCTAACGTCTGCAAGGAGTCTGTAGACCCTCCCTGGATGATGTGACTATTCCATTGACCAGGCTCCTCTTCCCAGGTGACTCCTGCCTTTTTAGTTTTCTTTCCTGCATCGGTGAAAACAGTAATACCGTTTACTTATGTTTCAGACTGATACGGCTGTTCCTCAAAGGTCTGGTTTTGCAGCATAGGGATCATGAGGTGAGCAGGATAAACATTTGTGAGGAGACCCGTGAAATCTGCGCAGGCAATTTGCAAAGCAAGAGAATTTCGAATGAGCCATTCTAAATATTCCTGAATCAATGGCACAGTAATTTATTGTGGATCCGCTCCTGCTATTTCTTGAATTCTAGATCATCCTTTCATAATTAATTGTGCAATTATTTCAATTCGGGTCACAACGGTTTTTCTCTGCCTCATTGGAGAAAATATCCACTCTAAAATGCATAAAGGGTTTGGCCCTTCCTGCACCCATTGGATGATAAGAGCAAGTGGCCAATCTCTACCTTGTTGTGAATTGACAATCATAAGAACAATAGGATACTGAGGATTAAATCGAGCTGCATGACACTGAGATATTTTGTCACTGATTTTGCTCCATGCACGCTGTTGCTCAGGACCAAGCTCACGTTTCTTGTTAGCTTGAGTAGAGGTGCCTAATAACTGAATTAAAGGTTTTAAATCATCATTTGTTATGCCACAGATACCTCTTACCCACTGAATATCGCCAACCAGCTTCTGGATATCACTGAGCGTTTTGATGTCTGATTTGATTTCTAATTTTTGTGGTCTGACACTACTTCCTGTGATGATCCAGCCTAAATATTTCCAAGGTGGTTGCTGTTGAATTTTTTCCGGGGCAATTTTTAACCCCCTCTTTTCTAATTCTCTGGTCATCGCTGTTAAAATGGTTTCTTTTTGCAAATGTTTTCCAGCAATTAATATATCATCCATATAGTGATAAATTTTCAATTGCGGATATTTCTTTTGAATTGGTCCTAAGGCCCAGGCAACAAATGCCTGGCACATGATAGGAGAATTTTTCATGCCTTGAGGCAAGACCAGCCAATGATATCTTTCTGCCGGTTCGGCCTTGTTAACAAAGGGAACCGAAAAAAAGGCAAACTTTTCTACATCGTCTTTACACAGCGGAATTGTGAAAAAACAATCTTCCAAGTCAATAATCAGTAAATCCCAATCCTCGGGCAGCATAACAGGTGATGGCAAACCCGGCTGCAAGGATCCCATATTTTCCATGACTGCATTAACCACCCTTAAGTCATGCAACAATCTCCACTTCCCACCTTTCTTGGGAATAGCGAAGATAGGTGTGTTCCAGGGGCTATTTGAAGGAGCAATATGTCCTGCTTTTAATTGCTCCTCTTATAGTTCTTTGACTTTTAGCAGCCTTTCTTGTTTAAGCGGCCACTGGTCTAGCCATACTGGTTCTTCTGTTTTCCATTTCAATTTCAGGATTGGCTGCTCGGCAGCGGCCACCACCAAAAAGGCTGAGTTACTATTTGAGCTCCCATTTGACTTAGCAAATCTCTGCCAATAAGTGTAATAGGTACATTCATGATATAGGGTCTGGTAGTAACTATTACACCATCAGGAAATTGAAATGCAATCACCTCTTTGCTAATTTGAGTTGACTGTGTTCCGCCAATCCCATAAATATCGGATGGGGCAAAAACTGTAGGCCATGTATCAGGCCACTGTGATTTTGAAATGATTGGCACATCAGCCCCTGCATCAATTAGCATTTTTGTTTGTTTTTTCTAGCCATTTTTAGCTATCATGATTATCACACATTCAGGTTTTGCTTTTGCTATGTCTAAAGATAAGTATACTTGCGGCGATCCTGTTGAGCCGAACCCCCCGTCTCCTCGTTCTGCTATACCCGGTCGAGGAACACAAGATTTAAAAGGAACCAGTTGAACTATGCGGCTACCTTTTGAAATAAAAGCAGGTGGTGTTAATGAATAGACCATTATTTTTACAATTCCTACAAAATCAGCATCAATTACTCCAGGCAAAACAAAAATACCCCATCTAGAGGTTGAAGATCTCCCTAACAAGAAGGCGCTAAGACCATGACCTAATGGCCCTTGAATATTTCTATCTATTAGACGCACTCCGGTGTCTCGTAGAGTGACGTGTACGGCTGTTCCATGTCCACTCCGGCACTTCCAGCTGTGGCAGAGGGTATGGTATCGAGGCATCCTTTTGCTGTTGGGATGCTGCCCAAGCCCCCTGCATTTGTGTCATCGCGCAAGAGGCCGTGGCGCTCATGTTCCTGTTTCCCTTACCTTTACCATTGCATTCTGATGTGTTACAGCTATCCTTTTGACAATGAACACACCATTTTGACCATTGTAAAGCTTTACATTGACTTTTCCAATGACCTACTTTGCCGCAATTAAAACAGCTCTTACCTTTTTTCTCTTTGCCTCCCATTTTTTGTTTTAACAAGGGGGCAATGACTCCTTTCACAGTAGGAGCGATAGTTCCTTGCAAAGCAGCAGCAACACAGGCCGTATTATTCATTTGAGAGGTGCGTTCAGCCAATTCAATCATATCAGCTACCTCTGAATGTTTTAGTAGCGTCCCTAAGACCCATTTGGTTTTTTCATCGGCGTTATCAAAGGCCAGCATTTTCAACATTTGCTGTTTCATGGCCTCATCAAGTTCAGGGTGATTATCAATGGCAGAATAAAATTTGTCTACAAACTGTGCATAGCTATCATTTGGCCCTTGCTTGACATGCATGAACCCATAAGGCTTCCCTGGCTCATGCACTGAAAAAATGGCCTGCAGTGCTAGATGTTGAGATAACTGCAGAGCTTCTGTTGAAAATTGAGACTGCATTTGTGCAGAGGCATAAGGGCCCGCACCTATTAGCATTTGGGCCTGAATTCCATGCAACGGGTCGTTTTGTTGGCGCGATTTAGCTTGCTCCGCATCCCACAATCTCTGCCAAGCTCTTTGGAACATGAGCTGTTGTGATGGAGTAAGCAAAACATTTGCAACCTGCATACTATCAAATGGAATCAACAAATCAGCAGTGAAAATACAGCGAATTATTTGTTGAGTTAGCTGTGAATGCAACCCATACTGCACAATGGCAGACCGAGCTTTCTCTAGCATTTTCCAATCAAAGGCCTCCCACTTGTAACCCGCTGGAGTTAAAATAACAGGGAAAGCCTGCGGAATAAAGGACCCTTCGACAATTGCTTCTTTGATGATTCCTTTCCAGCGCTGAGGGGAGTCCTGAGGATCTTTGGCGCCAGCGAAGAGATGCTCTGGAGGCGGCAGCGGCAGGGCAGACGGTTGCAGAGCTGAAGCTTGTGGAGAAGCGCCTCCTGGCGTGAAGGGGTTGAAAAGTTTAGATCTGTCCAGTGAAACAGCAGCCCCTGTTTTTTCAACTAGGGTGTGATGTTGTAATTCCAGCTTGCTGAGGCGTGCCATCACATCTCTCATGCATTCCTCCACTGATGGGGAGGGCTGGTTGGGGTTGTCCTCGGGGCTGGTGTCATCACCCGAGGGCGGGGATGACAGGGCCGGCGAAAAAGGGAGCGGTGGATAAGTACCCGCCCCTGGTCTGCATAATGGACCACCCACTTCTGTTTTTTCCTTTGTTGCTACTTCCGCATTCGTCTCAGTCGGTTTCAGGCTCAGAAGCGAGGCGCTGCCTGGCAGAGCTCCGCCAGGTGAAACAGGGGGCAGCGGCGGCGGCGGTTTAGGGGTGGAACGTTTAACTGGGGAGGTGGAGCCCCGAGGACCTGGAATCGCGATATTCTGCGCGAAAGGATTAAAAGGAGACGAAACCGCCATGGGTGCAGGGTCGGCCCCCCCTTTTTTCTCCTCTCCGGGTGTCAAAGCTGCATATGCAGCAGCAGCAGCCCGTTCACCTTTCATTGTGCTCAAAGTCTCTCTTATTTGTTTCCACAGCACTGAACGTTTATAGGCTTCTTTACCACTCTTTCCTCCGTTGCTAACTTCATCCCACAGACTCATGCCTATGGCTTCCCAGGTAGACAGCTCAAACGCTGTTTTCACCCCGGATATCGGGCTTCTGTCCCGTGCCCACTGCAGCAGACCCTTCAGGGCCTGTGAGTCATAAGAAATTCCTCTCACAGAGAGCATATCTTGGAGGAGCTTAATTACCGCTTCCTTCACTTTGGTAAGCGTAAACCCCATCTCCTCCCCGACCGCTCACTAACCTTTAGTGAGATTCAGAACAGGACCAGTTGTCCTTCGGTGCACGCTGTCTCCATCCACTGGGCACTGTGGAACAACTGTTGCCGGGGCAGCGACAACTTTCGGTCGGCTTTCCACCCTCTCCATCTGCTTCCTTCACGCTGACAGTATCAGCTTCTAGCAGCGGTCCTGAGGGTCCCTGTTCGGGCGCCAGTTGCGGGAAGTCATGGCAAGCAATCACATAGAGACCAATATATCTTGTGAAAGGCACTTTAATGGCATTACAACCTGGTTTATATAGACAGAGCACTAGATCACAAGACTCTTCTAGCTACCAATTGGCTAATAGCACTAGCGCGAAGTATAAATTGATTTGCAGCCTTAAAGCATGTTTTTAACCGTCACTCCTTTTCCACCTCCCTGTCCTGCTTCAGCATCCAGGTCAGGCTCGAAGGCTGGATTGCTCACATGTCCATTGCTTGCTAAAAAACCCCCAACGTCCATCCTTCACTGGTTGTGGAGGTAAACATTGCCACGAAGGATGATAATAAGACTGAGGTACTAAATGCTGCCTTTGCCTTAGTCTTTAATAGTCAGACCAGTTACCCTGAGGGTACTTAGCCCCCAGAGCTGGAAGACAAGGATAGGGAGCAGAGTAAACCCTCTACAGTCCAGGAGGAAGCAATTAGAGACCTGCTGCACCACCTAGACCCTCACAAGTCTATGGGGGCAGATGGGATCCACCCATGAGTACTGAGGGAGATGACAGAAGAGCTTGCTAAGTCACTCTTCATGATTCACCAGCAGTCCTGGTCAGTGTGGTAGGTCCCAGGTGACTGGAGGCTTGTGACGCCTACCTACAGGAAAGGCCAGAAGCAGGTTTCGGGGAACTACAGGCCTCCCAGCCTGACGTCGGTACTGGGGAAGTTTATGGAGCAGATCATCTTGAGTGCGATCACACAGTATGTGCAGGACAGTCGGGGGATCAGGCCCAGTCAGCATGGGTTTATGAAGGGCAGGTCCTGTTTGACTTATCTCCTTCTATTACAGTGTGATTTGTTTGGTGGAGGAGGGGAAAGCTGTGGATGTTGTTTACCTGGACTTTAGTAAAGCCATCGACACCTTTTCCTGCACCATTCTCCTAAAGCAGCAGGTGGGTCATGGCTTAGCCAGGTTGTCTACGATTAGCCAGTACTCAGAGCTAAACTGTAAAAGTTAGTCTATCACCCAAGACTAACTCCCCAGCTGGGAAGGAGAATTGGGGACAAAAAAAGGAAAAGGCCCGTGAGCTGAAGTATAGACAGATTTAATAGACTAACAAAACAGAAACAACGATCCACACAAAGCATAAATGGTTCTACTCAGCCTGGTTCAGTGCTGATAGTAGGAACAGAGCACCATCAACAAGGAGCCTCAGAGAGAGAAGGGACTCCACCATTAATGAGCTTACTCCTTTTATAATGAGCATGACTAGGTGGTATGGGATACACCTGCGAGTCAGCTGCCTTGATTGGAACTCTCAGCTGACTCAGGGCTACTCATGGCCTGCCTGCATGGCTGGCCCATGGGTCTGTGCCTGGGGAACCAGGACACAGGTATACTCGTTGCTGGGTTACAAACTGGCTGGCTGGCTGGGCCCAGAGAGTTGTGGTGAATGGAGTTAAATCCACTTGGAGGCCAGTCACAAGTGGTGTTCAGCACAGGGCTCAGTGCTGGGGCTGATCTGGTTTAATATCTTTATCAGTGATTTGGATGAGGGGATTGAGTGTACCCTCACTAAGTTTGCAGCTGACACCAAGTAGGGTAGGAGTGTTGATCTGCCTGAGGGTAGGAAGGCTCTGCAGAGGGATCTAGACAAGCTGTATCGATGGGCTGAGGCCAATTGTATGAAGTTCAGTAAGGCCAAGTGCTGAATCCTGCACTTTGGTCACAACAACCCCATGCAATGCTACAGGCTTGGGGAAGTGTGGCTGGAAAGCTGCCCGGCGGAAAAGGACTTGAGGGTGCTGGTCGACAGCTGGCTGAATATGAACCAGCAGTGTGCCAAGAAAGCCAACAGCATCCTGGCTTATATCAGAAATAGTGTGACCAGCAGGAATAGGGAGGCTATTGTCCCCCTGTACTCATCGCTGGTGAGACCGCACCTAGAATACTGTGTTCAGTTTTGGGCCCCTCACTCCAGAAAGGACATTGAGCAGGTGGAGTGTGTCCAAAGACAGGCAACAAAGCTGGTGAAGGGTCTCGAGCACAAGCCTTATGAGGAGTGGCTGAGGGAATTGGGTCTGTTTAGTCTGGAGGAGTCTGAGGGGAGACCTCATTGCTCTCTACAACTACCTGAAAGGAGGTTGTAGTGAGATGGGGGTCTGTCTCTTCTCCCAGGTAACTAGTGATACGATGAGGGATAATGGCCTCAAATTGTGCCAGGGGAGGTTTAGATTGGATATTAGTAAAAATTTCTTCACTGAAAGGGTTATCAAGCACTGGAACAGGCTGCCTAGAGCAGTGGTGGAGTCCCTGTCCCTAGAAGTATTTAAGAGATGTGCAGATGAGGTTCTGAGGGACATGGTGTAGTGGTGAATTGGCAGTGCTATGTTGATGGTTGGACACTATGATTTTAGAGGTCTTTTCCAGCCAAGGCTGTTCTGTGTTTCCCTGATTCTAATTGGAGCACCTCAAATGCAGTTTTACACATGGTTCTTATACCTTTCAAGCATTCAGATACAACATGATTTGATCAATCACTACTTAACACACACATAGTACTGTTTTGCAAAGCAACTATAAACCTATGACATTATCATCCATCTGCTTCTTTCTTGATGTAGACATCCCTGGAGTCGGTCTTGTTGCAGTTCCTTATCTATGATGCCAGATAATGTGAGAGTTTCACAGAGGTGTTAGAGGAGATAGAATGCTCATGTTATTTTGGTAGTCCAGGGGTATCTTTTCTTCTTTTTGGATGGCTTTAAGATTCTGAGAAACAATGGTCCTTATGTTCAAGGTGGGGGATGTCCTTCTCCTCCTTGCAGTGAGCTGGGGCCCTTTATTTATGCTGAATTAACCATGATTATTCAGTATACAATGTATAATGGTGTCCTGGTTCCCCAGGCACAGACTTATGGGCCAGTGATGCAGGCAGGCCATGAGTAGCCCAGAGTCAGCTGAGAGTTCCAATCAAGGCAGCTGACTCACAGGTGTATCCCATACCACCTAGTCATGCTCATTATAAAAGGAGGGAGCTCAGTGAGGATGGGGCTCCTCCTCCTTCCCCTGAGGCTCTTTCTTGGTGGTGATCTATTCCTGCCATCAGCACTGGAAATCAGGCTGAGTAGAACCATTTATGCTTTATGTTGGTTACTGCCTCAGTTTTGTTATTCTATTAAGTTTGTTTACACTTCACCTCATGGGCTTTTTCTTCTTTTTTACCCTATTTCCCTTCCCCACTGGGGAGGAATCCCTATGTTATATACTAACTGCTACAGTTTAGCCCGGAGTACTGGCTAACCGTAGACACAGTGTTATTTGCTTACATTTATGTCATTGATACTAGCATGTGAGTGGTTTCCTAGTGTAGCTCCAAATGGAGTAGTATACCTTAATATATGTAAATCCAGAGAAAATAGAGTGAATCAAATATTTTAGAGAAACAAACTGAAAACATTTGGACAACAGAACTAAGAAAATGGTTGTTGCTTCACTGACTTTGTATAGATAGTTGTTTACATGTATAATACACTAAAGTGAAGACTATTCTTTTAAAAAATATTTGAGTTAAATCTTTTACCATAGGATTTAAAAACATCCTTTCCAGAATGTTGCAGAAGTGATGAAATATCTATTGAATAAAATGATATATTCATAAGTTGTTGAAGTGTGCTGAGATGAGTATGTTACTGTAGGTTGCAATGTGTAGTCAGTAGGTGTATGATTCTGAATGCTTTTATGAGAATGAATTGGTAGTTTACAAAGGGGACATTAAATTAAAGCTATAAAAAATAGTTTACTGATGACTCATTGAAGAAGAGACAAAATGCTGTAGTGTAATCAAGTGAATAGTATTATAGACAGCTGAGGATTTGGTTTAGAGGCAATAATTGGTATTTCTGAGCTGATAAGTGTGATCTGATTGGGTAATATCCTGACAGATTTCAGTGGTGCTACACTTCGTGGTGTGTAGTGGGAGCTTCTAAGCTCCTCATGTGACTTCAGCCAGACATGAGTCAGGATGCTTTTCTTCTGTGCTAGAGTGAAAAATCTTCAGTTCAAGAACAGGCTGGATATTCTTAAGGACAAACAGGCAAATTGCATTTTCTCAGCATCACCCACTGCAAGTTCTTTCCTTGATGAACTCATTTCCCCTGTGCAAAATTCACCTGTTCTTCCTCCAGCCCCATACCACAATAATAAATGATGGGGAAGTTTCTAATAAGTAGTTTTGCTCTGCAGATGCTTTAACTAGAGCTCAGTGTTAATTGCATGTGGTGGGTTGACCTTGGCTGGCTGCCAGGTGTCCAACAAGCTTCTCTATTACTCTCTCTCCTCAACAGGACAAGGGGAAAAAATACAATGAAAAGCTTGTGGGTCCAGACAAGGACAGGGAGAACAGTCAGCAATTACCATCACAGGCAAAACTGACTCAAATTGGGAAAATAAATTTAAATTATTGCCAGTCATAAATCATTGCCACCGCACTCAGTGGACTATCATGGCCAGACATAAAGAGTTTGGCAGTACCCACTACGAATTACCATGGCTAAATTAAGGAATAGTGCCAGATTAAGGAATAGTGCAATTTTATTAAGGCGACAGATACACAAGTTCTTTGGATTGCCAGTGATAAATCTGCTGTCAGTAAAGCATGTGTAAGCATTACAAATGTTAATACAGCCTGGCTATAAAGGTGTTAAGTTAAAAAACAACTCTATAGAGATTTCTAAGTTTCCTGGGGAAGCACTTGGTATAGCCAAGTGTTTGAATCTTAACCAAAGGTGTCCCAATGGGGAGGAAGAGAAGCTCAGCCCATCGGCTGATCCCACAAGACAGAGGTACAGTGATGTTATCTTCCCTAACGGTGATGGTATCTTAACATCCCCCTTTCTTAGGCCACTTTTATACTATTTTTACCTTTTAGGTGGAGCTTGAGTGACTCTAGTCATGCATAACTGTAATATGATTGGTGCAAAAGTTTCTCACCGTTTTTAAAGGTATAGACTAAGAAAAATTCAGTGCGCAAGCTCGAGGGCACCTTGGAGGCGGGTAGCTTTTGGGATGTAGGTGTGTTTTTGTATTATAATGACATTATAATGAGAAAAGTTTACCCAATGGATGGTAGTTAGTCAGAGAATGACAGAACACTGGCCCAGGTGTCCTGGTTCCCCAGGCACAGACCCAAGAGCCAGCCATGCAGACAGGCCATGAGAAGCCCTGAGTCAGCTGAGAGTTTGAATCAAGGCAGCTGACTCACAGGTGTATCCCATATCACTTAATCATGCTCATTATAAAAGGAGGGAGCTCACTGAGGATGGAGTTCCTCATCTCTTTGGGGTTCTTCCGTTGTGGTCTTCAGTTCCTGCTGTCAACATCAAGGACTGGGCCGAGTAGAACATTCCATACTTTGTGGATTGTTGTATCAGTTTTGTTATTCTATTAAATCTGTTTCTACTTCAACTCATGGACCTTCTTCTTTTTTTCCCTATTCTCCCTCTCAACTGGGGAGAGAGCATCAGGTGGTAGACTAACTGCTAAACGTAGACAGTTTACTTGGTGCCCAACATGTGTTTGAAGCTTATATTAAATAGCTCATCTGGGTGAAAACCAGGGTTGAAGGTTAAATAGATTTCACTGGGTAACTCATCCACTCACTTTGGTGATGTGGGCAGGATGGTCCCTCAGTAGACTCTTTTGGTATTTGGTGTTGGAATTAAATTTTGAGAATGGAACAGTTTTACCAGTGTTGCTTTTCGGATTTGTATGGCTTATTGCTTTTTGCCATGGGCTTTGAGGTGTTCCCCTGTTGTGTTTCTTAGCATTAGGATATGGTGTAGTAAGTTCATTTAGTAGTTAGACCAATTTCTCATCTATATGACATGGTGATGGGCAACATAAATCTGGAGCACTCGTGGGATGCTTCGACAGGTATAAGTGTGTTATTGGGTATTCTGAATATGTTTCAGTTTCTCATCCTGCTAAGAATGAAACCGGGGCATAGAGTTGGGTGCTCTGTGGCTGCTACATCTTCTTCCATGGGCCCTATAGTCAGCTCAGCCACCGCAGGAAGTAGTGCAGGTAGTCCAGCCCTATTAGCGGATGGTGCAGCTGCCCCGCATACTCAGCCAGTGCCATCCACCCCTGTATATGAGACAACACACAAGAAGAGCAGGTTGGGAAGAAGTCACTACACGGTCCCTGTCCCTTAGTGAGTTGCGAGACATCTGCAAAGATTACAGTGGTATTGAAGGTGAGCCCCTGGTTTCTTGGCTGCTCTGGTGCTGGGATAATGGAGCTGATGGCTTAGAGCTGGAAGGCAATAAAGCCAAGCAGCTGGGACAGACAGCAAGGGATGTGTGCACTGATAAAGGTCTCTCAAGAAAAGCAAGGCCCTTCAGTTTTTGGAGACAACTCTTCCTGTGTGTGAAAAACAGGTATCCCTTTCTGGATGATGTTGTTTACAGGCCAAGCAGGTGGACAACCAGTGAAAAAGGTGAGCAGTATTTGAGAGAAATAGCTGTGTGGGAGCTGATTTTTGCTACTGTGGATGACCCTCAGACACCAGTGGATCCAGATGCACTTCAAGTTACTGGACCCATATGGCATAAGTGGGTATTGAGTGCACCACCAGCTTATGCCAATGTATTGGCATTATTTAGCGGAAAAGACGATAAGGCACCAACAGTAGGTGATCTGGATGCTCAACTAAGGCAGTACGCAGATAATCTTTCTTTGTCCCCACAGGCTGGCATTCCGCTGTGGAGACACCATCAGGTAAATCCACAGCACTGCTCACCAAAGTTCTCGACAGGATGTCCCAGATGGAGGACAAGTTACATTTCCTATCAGTGCCAACAAATGTTTCTGTGTGGAGAGAAAGCACTCCCCTGAACGGCCTGTGCGAGACAGATGGCATACATCACTGGGTACCCTGTGGTCTTTCTTGAGAAAAAGTGATGAAATGGGATAGAAAGCTGTTTTGCCAATTAGTAGGCCCAGTACAAAAGACACAGCCAGCAGCAGAACAACAATCCAGTACGTAGGTTCTATTTCACGTAAAGGGGTCAGTATATAGAGGATCGCTGGGGGTACAAACAAGTCAGACAGATCACAAATAACAGACATCAACCCCAGTGACCCCAGGAATGACACAGTATCACTCATAATAGATGGAACAAGCAGAGACACGAGGTAACCCACAGAGAAAATGGGAGACAACCAGGACAATAAGGTGGTTACATATGATAGAAGTAACCCCATGTTGCCTCTCCACAAAGCCCGCGTTTGTACGTGCCAGACCTGACTGCGATCCAGTTGCATGAGTGGTCAGGAGGTCCTTCCCCAACAGGAAAACTCTGTGAAGTGTGTCCACTCCACAGACAGACTCTCCAACCCTTCCTGCAAGTGGGCCCAGCTTTTATCCCCAAACAGGACACCTGGCACTCATTATCAAAATGCAGGGCACCTGGGGCTTGTTTACCTGAGGGCTCTCCTTGCAAGGCCGGCTGCACCTTGGAGGAAAGCCAAAAGGCAAACTCATCCCTCCCTCTTAAAGGGCCATAGGAACCACCCATATGTCAACCTTAATTCAGGGCTGGGGGTTCAGACCCCAGCACTTCAAAAGCCTATGTCAGTTCGACAGGTACGTGCCCACCAACTGAAAAACAGAAGAATTGCAAGAGTAGGACCTTTGAGGAAAAGTGCTGCAGTCTCCAGAGGGCAGCCCCCCAGACAGCGTAGATGGGCCTCAGATCCTAAGGTTGGACACATGACCGATGATGATACAAGTGTAGCCCATGTGAGTAGCTTGGACCTATATGCCTATGATGGCTACTTTACTCAGGATTAGAGAGGCCCTGCCTCCAGCCAGGTGGAGGAGAGGGATAACAGAGTCTACTGGACTGTGTGGATTCAATGGCCTGGCATTTCGGTACCACAAAAATTCAAGGCTCTGGTGGACACTGGTGCGCTATGAACCATAATGCTGTCCAATTACATTGGGACGGAATCTATTTCCATTGCTGAAGTGACGGGGGGATCCCAGGAGTTGACTGTAGTTAAAGCTGAACTCAGCCGGACTGGATGTGAGTGGCAGAAGCACCATATTGTGACTGGCCCTGATGCCCCATGCATCCTTGGGGTGGGTTATCACAGAAGGGGATACTTCAAAGACCTGAGGGGGTACCGCTGGGCGTTTGGTATAGCAGCGGTGGAGACGGATGAAACTGAACCGCTGTCTACCCTGCCTGGCTTGTCAGGGGACCCTTCCATTGTGGGGCTGCTGAAGGTTGAGTACCAGAAGGTGCCTGTTCCTACTAGAACAGTGCACCGGTGACAGTATCGTACAAATCGAGACTCTCTGAACCCCATCCAGAAGTTGATTTGCCAACTAGAGAGCCAAAGGGTTGATCGGCAAGACATGCTCACCCTTTAATATTCCTGTTTGGCCAGTGTGGAAGTCCAATGGAGAGTGGAGATTGACTGTGGACTATCGTGGCCTGAATGAAGTCACACCACCACTGAGTGCTGCCATGCCAGACATGCTAGAACTCCAGTATGAACTGGAGTCCAAGGCAGCCAAGTGGTACGCCACGATTGATATCGCCAATGCATTCTTCTCAGTTCCATTAGCAGTGGAGTGCTGGCCACAGTTTGCTTTCACCTGGAGGGGTGTCCAGTACTCCTGGAATGGACTGGCCCAGGGGTGGAAGCACAGTCCCACGATTTGCCATGGACTGATCCACTCTGCACTAGAAAAAGGTGGAGTGCCCGAACATCTGCAGTATATTGATGACATCATTGTATGGGGTAACACAGCAGAAGAAGTTTTCGAGAAAGGGAGGAGAGTAATTCAAACTCTACTGAAAGCCAGGTTTGCCATCAAAAGAGGCAAGGTCAAGGGACCTGCTAGAGAAATCCAGTTCCTAGGAATTAAATGGCAGGATGGACATCGTCAGATCCCATTAGATGTAATTAACAAAATAACAGCGATATCCCCACTGACCAGCAAAAAGGAGACACGAGTTTTCTTAGGTGTGGTGGGTTTCTGGCAAATGCACATCCCAGACTACAGTCATATTGTGAGCCCTCTACATGAATTGACAAGGGAGAAGAATGACTTTTAATGGTGCCCTGAGAAACAACAGGCCTGTGAACAAATTAAGCAGGAAATGGTCCATGCAGTAGCCCTTGGGCCAGTCTGTATGGGTAAAGATACCAAGAACGTACTCTACATTGCAGCTGGGGAGAACGGCCCTGCCTGGAGCTTCTAGCAAAAGGCTTCAGGGGAAACTTGAGGTTGACTCTTAGGATTTTGGAGCTGAGGATACAGAGGATCAGAAGCCCGCTACATTCCCACTGAAAAAGAAATACTGGCAGTGTATGAAGGAGTTCAAGCTGCTTTGGAAGTAGTTGGCACTGAAGCATAGCTCCTCCTGGCACCAAAATTGCCAGTGCTTAACTGGATATTTAGAGGGAAGACTCCATCCACACACCATGCAATTGATGCAACGTGGAGTGAGTTGCACTGATCACTCAGTGGGCTAGAACAGGAAATCCCAATCACCTGGGGATTCTGGAAGTAATCATGGAGTGGCCAGAAGGCAAAGATTTCTGCAGTGCCACCAGGGGAAAATGTGCTGTGTGCTGAAGAGGCCCCCCCAAATGGTGATCTGCCAGAAAATGAGAAGCAGCATGCTTTGTTCACTGATGGAACCTGTTGTCTTGTAGGAAAACAGCGTAGGTGGAAAGCTGCTGTGTGGAATCCTACACTATGGGTTGCTGAAGCAGGCAAGGGTGAAGGTGAATCAAGTCAGTTTGCAGAAGTAAAGGCCATCCAGCTGGCTTTATATGTTGCCGAGTGGGAGAAATGGCCAATACTTGATCTGTACAGTAGCTCATGGATGGTGGCAAATGCCCTCTGGGGGTGGCTAAATCAATGGAAAGAAAATAACTGGCAGCGCAGAGGCAAGCCCATCTGGGCTGCCTCATTGTGGTGAGATATTGCTCTCCAATTAGACAAGCTGGTTGTAAAGGTATGCCATATAGAGGCCCACATACCCAAGCGTTGGGCCTATGAAGAATACAGAAACAACCATCAGGTGGATTGGGCTGCTAAGGTAAGAATATCTCAAGTGGACCTGGACTGGCAGCGCAAGGGTGAATTATTCTTAGCTTAATGGGCCCATGATACATCAGGCCATCAAGGTGGTGATGCAGTGTATAAATGGGCTCGTGACTGTGGGGTGAGCATAACCATGGATACCATTGCAGAAGTCATGCATGAGTGTGAGATGTGCTACCATTAAACAAGCCAAACTGATAAGACCCCAGTGGTATGGAGGGCGTGGGTTGAAATATACACATGGTGAGGCCTGGCAGGTTGACTAAATCTCCCTGATAGGAGCTCCCTGAGGCTCCTTGCTGATGGTGTTCTGTTCCTGCACTGAACCAGGCTGAGTAGAACCCTTTATGCTTTGTGTGGATTGTTGTTTCAGTTTTGTTATTCTATTAAATTTGTCTATACTCCAACTCACGGGGCTTTTCCTTTTTTTTCCCCAGTTCTCCTTCCCAGCTGGGGCGGGAACCTTGGGTGATATACTAGCTGCTATGGTTAAGCCCTGAGTACAGGCTAACCGTAGACAATCATACAGCCAGCTCTCAATCCACCTCACGGTCCGCTTGTCTAATCCACACTTCCTGAGTTTTCTAATGAGGATGTTATGTGAGACAGTGTCAAAAGCCTTGCTGAAGTCAAGGTAGATGACATCTGCTGCTCTCCCCTCATCCAGCCAACCAGTTATGACATCATAGAAGGCTATCAGATTAGTCAATCATGATTTTCCCTTGGTAAATCCATGTTGACCACTCCCAATAACTTTCGGTTCTTCAACATGTTTGGCGATGACCTCCAGAATGAGTCGCTCCATCACTTTCCCAGGGATGGAGGTGAGACTAACCGGCCTGTAGTTCCCTGGATCCTCCTTCTTGCCCTTTTTGTAGACTCGAGTGGTGTTGACCTTCCTCCAGTCTTCAGGCACCTCTCCTGTTCTCCATGACCTTTCAAAGATGATGGAGAGTGGCCCAGCAATAACATCTTTCAGCTTTCTCAACACTTGTGGGTGCATCCCATCAGGGCCCATGGACTTAGGGATGTCCTGTTTGGTCAAGTGGCCTCTAACACAGTCTTCCTCTATCGAGGGAGTCTTCTTCTCTCCAGACCTTCCTTCTTGCCTCCAGGATTTGGAATTCAAGAGGGGCTGCTTTAGTAGTGAAGACTGAGGCAAAGAAGGTATTCAGTAACTCTGCCTTTTCTGTGTCTTCCACTACCAGGGCGCCTGCCTCGTTCATCAGTGGGCCAACATTTTCCCTAGTCTTCCTTTTTGTATTGCGATATTGAAAGAACCTCTTATTATTATCTTTAACTGTAGTGGCCAAGTTAAGTTCTGCTTGAGCTTTGGCCCTTCTAATTTTCCCTCTGCACAGCTTCACTACATTTTGTTATTCCTCACAAGTTGCCAACCCCCTTTTTCAAAGGCCATAGACTTTCCTTTTGTTTCTGAGGTTCAGCCAAATCTCTCTATTTTGCCAGGCTGGTCTTCTTCCCCGCTGGCTAGTCTTTTGGAACCTCAGGATGGCCTTCTCCTGTGCTTTTAAGAGTTCCTTCTTGAAGTATGACCAGCCATGCTGGACACCTTTGACCTTAAGGACTGCCTCCCAAGGGACACTCTCAACCATGCTCCTAAGCAGGCCAAAGTCTGCCCTTTGGAAGTCCAGGGTGGCAGTTCTGTTGGCTCCCCGCCTTGTTTCCCCAAGAATTGAAAACTATCATTTCATGGTCACTCTGCCCAAGACAACCTCCAACCTTTACTTCCCTCACAAGACCTTCTCTGTTAACAAGCAGCAGTAGGGTGCTGTCCCTAGTTGGCTCCCAGCTGTGTTAGGAAGTTGTCTTCCACACACTCCAGGAACCTCTGGGACTGTTCCTTCTCCGCTGTGTTATATTTCCAGCAGACATCTGGGAAGTTGAAGTCCTCCACAAGAACAAGGGTGAGCGATTGCGAGATCTCTGCCAGCTGCTTATAGAATATTTTGTCAGCCTGTCCATCCTGATTGGGGGATCTATAACAGACTCCCACCAAGTTGTCTGCTTTATTGGCCTTCCCCTTGATTCTTACCCATAAGCACTCCACAGTCATTCACATTTTTAAGTTCAAGGCATTCAATTCTGTCCCTAACATAGAGGGCCACCCCACCACCTCTCCTTCCTTTCCTTTCCCTTCTGAAAAGTTGGTAGCCATCAATCGCAGTACTCCAGTGGTGCGAGTCATCCCACCACGTCTCTGTGATGGCAACTAAATCATAGTTTTCCTGCAGCACCATGGCCTCCAGCTCCTCCTGTTTGTTGCCGATGCTGCATGCATTTGTGTAGATGCACTTCAGCTGGGCTAATTTCCCCACAACTTTTTTGGGGGGACAAGACCTAATTCCCACCTGACCATGCTCAGACCCTTCTGTAGCTTCCCACCTATCACTACCCTTCATGTCTCTGCTACTACATGGATCACCATCCCTCACCTCCACTGAGACAACAGACTGCAAGAGCTTGCTAGCACTATTACCCACAAGCACTGGCATGCTACTTCCAGGCATCACTTTATTAATTCTGGTTCCATCCCTGTCCCCCTTCAAACCTAGTTTAAAGCCCTTGCAATGAGTCCTGCTAGCTCTTGTCCTAGGATCCTTCTCCCGCTTCGGGTTAGGCTTCCCCCACCTTTTGCCAGCATGTCTGGTGTCCTGAAGATCAACCCATGATCAAAGACACCTAAGTCCTACCAGTTGCACCAGCCTTGGAGGCAGGAGTTAATCTGCTGGCTCTTCCTGTTTACCTCCTCATCAATCCCTGCAACTGGTGGGATGGAGGAGAACACCACTTGTGCTCCTGATCCCTTAACCAGCCATCCCAGGGCCCTAAAGTCTCTCTTCATTGCCCCTAGACTTCTGGTGACTACCTCATCACTGCCTACTTGAAATATCAGTAATGGGTAGTAATATGAGGGCCGAAATGCAGGGAGCAGGAAATGCAGTCCTGCTCTTGGTTTCATCCCAGCCTCCTTCCTTCACACTGCCCCAGCAATAATCCAGTCCCCACAGGGCTGCTGCAGGCCCAGGATTTGCTCCCTGACTGCAGCAGGAACCTGGGCCTTGTGTCACCCTAGTCTTGAATAGGCCTTACAAAAACCTCTATGGAGATGCTGCCTTGCTGGGAAGGTGGCCTCGCTTTTTTGCCCAAATCACACCATCGCTCCTGAGGGAACTCAGCACTGTTACAGCCTCTAACATAACAGCCAAAGGCACCATGGTGGGATAATCCACACAATGACCCTGACAGGGGACAGGATGGAACTGGGACTGAGGCCCCAGCACAGTGAGCTCAGACAGGGCCTGCTGAGGTCACGCACAAGGGTCACACCTTGGCTATCCCTCATTTCAGAAACTCGTGGAGTGTGTGGCCTTCTCAGAGATCCCTTGGAAAGCCAGCTGCACTGGGCAGGAAGGCGACGATGAGTATGAACCATGTCGCCTCACTACCTTTGCTTAGCAGCTGTTGACCCAGGAATCACAGAGGCCTCCACTAGTTATATGGGAAAGCAGATGTCACATCTGCACTGGAAAAATGCCTGGCATTACTTTTTTCCACACCTGTCTGTAAGGGTATGTGGAAGGAGAGTGTCTGCTCCTTTAAGGGTATCTGGTCAAGATCCTTTTCAATGCAAAAAGGGATAAGAAGAAAAGGAGGAAGACATAAACAAGAACATACAGGGACACAAACCTGATGGACAAATGATACGGGAGGCAGTGACGAGAACCAGACCTGGTCACTTGCACTAATTGGACAGGATATGTGGAGTGTGAGAATGTTTATTTTTCATAAGATTATTTGACTAAGGATCTTGTCAAGTTGGAATGCTAAGGAAAGAGAGAGACAAACACACAGAGACATAAAACCTCACAATTATCATTAACAAAGACAATAACCAGAAACATACCTCACCAGTCACACTAACTGATGGGCTATCAAGCAACTACAGGTGCTACTTCCAGGAAGACCAGCCTCGAGTTTGCAACCAATAAGACTACAAAACAGGGGAGATCCCAGAAACCAGACTGGGAGGGGTGAGGGAATCGATAGAACTGTACAAACCCATGAAGGAATGTGCAGGGGGAAGGGTGTATGTAATGGAGCATCAGTGGTGGGAGATGGGTGGTGGCAGCATGCCAGGAGGTGACCCTACCAACACAGCTGGTTGACAGCAACTCAGTGCACATCCCAATCTGAACCTGCTATGAAGGTATTTTGCTAATTTCTTAATAGATATTGCCACATGAGTAAGATCTTCAGGGCCATTTGATTAAAGCAGTGGTGCCAAGATAGTCAGCTTGATATAGTTTAAGGTTTATACTTATGTAACAGGTTCGGAAAGGATTCCTGTGCACAAAACAACAGACTCTGGTAAAATATGTGCAATAAGCATTTTTTATTAAAACACTTGCCTTATTCCTAAACAGATTATATATATTTCTATAAAAAACACTCGCCTGTTCCTAAGCAGATTTATATACATACCGACCCCTGGATACATGGAAGACCACCAAGTAGGAGAAGGATGGATCATGGTGCTCTGACAGAGGGGTGGCAGGTCGTGCAGCTTCATCCCCTGTCTCAAGATGCGCATCAGGCCTTCTCCCTGTTCGTCTGATTACTATGCCCTATATCCCCTTCCTCATGAGTGGAAAAGCACTGGCTCTGGCATCGGCCTGCACGTGGCCAGCATGCGAGCAGAGGCCTGCCAGCTTCATGTACTATTTTCATAAACAGCGGCTTCCCGGGTTTACTAACTTTCCCATTACTCAAGGTCTTGTTCCCACAACACTCAGTTGCAGATGTTCTGAACTGTAAATTTTCCCACCGGTGTCTCACCATGGTCCATTATCTGTTATCCCTAATACAACTTGACAGTAAAAAAAAAAAAAAACAAACCACAAAAAAGACCATCTTTGACAGCAGTTTGTTTTCTTAAGGCCATACCAACCTTTTGGCAAAGTCTAGTGGGTTGACCTTGGCCACCTGCCAGATGCCCACCCAGCCTCTCACTCCCCTTTCTCAACAGGACAGAATTGAAATTCAAGGGATAGATGTTTAGGTCCTGACCACGAGGCCTCCTGCCTCCCAGGGGTCCCACCAGTGCGCTCTGCTTGCTATCTGAAATGCCTGTACACCAATGCACGCAGTATGGGGAATAAACAGGAGGAGTTAGAGGTCTGTGTGCGGTCTAAAGGTTATGACCTGGTGGCAATTACAGAGACATGGTGGGACAGCTCACATGACTGGAATGTGGGCATGGATGGCTATGTCAGTTTTAGGAAAGATCGGTCAGTGAAGCGAGGTGGTGGAGTTGCTCTTTATGTGAGGGAGCAACTTGAATGTATTGAGTTTTCTCCAGGGGCTGATGAGGGGCAAGTTGAACGTCAGTGGGTGAGAATTAAGGGGCAGGCAGGTATGGGCGATACAGTTGTGGGGGTCTATTACAGACCTCCTGATCAGGACGAGGGAGTTGATGAGGCTTTCTACAGGCAGCTGAAAGCAGCCTCACAACTACAGGCCTTGGTCCTCATGGGGGATTTTAACTACCCCAATATCTGCTGGAAGACTTACACAGCCAGCCATTCACAGTCTAGGAGGTTCCTCCAGTGCATTGATGATAACTACTTAATGCAAATGGTGGATAAGCCGACTAGGAGAGGAGCGCTGCTGGATCTTGTACTCACCAACAAGGAGGGACTTCTTGAAGCAGTGATGGTCGATGGCAGCCTTGGCTGCAGTGATCATGAGATGGTGGAGTTCAGGATCTTGTGTGGGAGGAATAGAGTACCAAGCAAGACCAGAACCCTGGACTTCCGCAGGGCCAACTTCAGCCTCCTTAATCAATTGTTAAGGGAAGTCCCATGGGACAGGGTGCTAGATGGTAAAGGGGCTCAAGATAGTTGGTCAACATTCAAGAACCACTTCTTGCAAGCTCAGGATCAGAGCGTCCCAATGGGTATGAAATCAAGTAAGGGAGCTAGGAGACCAGCATGGTTAAACAAGGAACTGCTGGGCAAACTTAGGTGGAAAAAAAGAATTTATGGATCATGGAAAGAGGGGCTAGTCACTTGGGAGGAATATAGGACAGTTGTCAGAGGATGTAGAAAGGCAATTAGGAAAGCCAAGGCCTCCTTAGAACTTAACCTTGCAAGCCAGGTCAAGGACAATAGAAAGGGCTTTTTCAAATACATAGCTAATAAAACAAACACTAGAGGCAATATAGGCCCACTGATGAATGAGGGGGGTGCCCTAGAGACAGAGGATATAAAGAAGGCAGAGGTGCTGAATGCCTTCTTTGCCTCTGTCTTTACTCCTGCAGGCTTTCCCCAGGAGCCCCTGATCCCTGTAGCCCCGGAAGAAGTCAGGATAAAGGAGGAGTTTGCCTTGGTAGATGAGGATTGGGTTAGGGATCAGTTGAGCAATCTGGATATCCATAAATCAATGGGACCAGATGGAATGCACCCAAGGGTGCTGAGGGAGCTGGCAGAGGTCATTGCTAGGCCACTCTCCATCATCTTTGGTAAGTCATGGAGAACAGGTGAGGTGCCTGAGGACTGGAGGATAGCAAATGTCACTCCAATCTATAAGAAGGGCAAGAAGGAGGACCCGGGTAACTATAGACCGGTCAGCCTCACCTCCATCCCTGGAAAGGTGATGGAACAGCTTGTTCTTGGCACGATCTCTAGGCATATCAAGGATGAGGGGGTCATTAAGAGCAGTCAACATGGTTTTACCAAGGGTAAGTCATGTTTGACCAACCTTATTGCCTTCTATGAGGAAATAACTAGGTGGATAGATGATGGTAGAGCGGTAGATGTGATCTATCTTGATTTCAGTAAAGCATTTGACACTGTCTCCCACAGCATCCTCTTAGATAAGCTGATAAAGTATGGGTTCAGTGATCAGGTAGTGAGTTGGATTATGAACTGGCTGAAGGGAAGAAGCCAGAGAGTTGTGGTCAATGGGACGGAGTCTAGTTGGAGGCCTGTGACTAGTGGAGTCCCTCAGGGGTCGGTACTGGGACCGGTGTTGTTTAATATCTTCATCAACGACTTGGATGAGGGTACAGAATGTATCCTCAGCAAGTTTGCTGATGACACCAAACTAGGAGGAATGGCTGACACACCAGAGGGTTGTGCTGCCATTCAACGAGACCTTGATAGGCTGGAGAGTTGGGCGGGAAAAAACTTAATGAAATTCAACAAGGGCAAGTGTAGAGTTTTGCATCTGGGGAAGAACAACCCCATGTACCAGTACAGGTTGGGGGCTGACCTGCTGGAGAGCAGTGTAGGGGAAAGGGACCTGGGGGTCCTGGTGGACAGCAGGATGACCATGAGCCAGCAATGTGCCCTGGTGGCCAAGAAGGCCAATGGCATCCTGGGGTGTATTAGAAAGGGAGTGGTTAGTAGGTCAAGAGAGGTTCTCCTTCCCCTCTATTCTGCCTTGGTGAGGCCACATCTGGAGTATTGTGTCCAGTTCTGGGCCCCCCAGTTCAAGAAGGACAGGGAACTGCTCGAGAGAGTCCAGCGTAGAGCCACAAAGATGATTAAGGGAGTGGAACATCTCCCTTATGAGGAAAGGCTGAGGGAGCTGGGTCTCTTTAGCTTGGAGAAGAGGAGACTGAGGGGTGACCTCATTAATGTTTATAAATATGTAAAGGGTGCGTGTCATGAGGATAGAGCCAGGCTCTTCTCAGTGACATCCAATGATAGGACAAGGGGCAATGGGTGTAAGCTGGAACATAGGAGGTTCCACATAAATGTGAGGAAGAATTTCTTCACAGTGAGGGTAACAGAACACTGGAACAGGCTGCCCAGAGAGGTTGTGGAGTCTCCTTCTCTGGAGGCATTCAAAACCCACCTGGACATGTTCCTGTGTGACCTGATCTAGGTATTCCTGCTCTGGCAGGGGGATTGGACTAGATGATCTTTTAAGGTCCCTTCCAATCCCTAACATTCTGTGATTCTGTGATTCTGTGAAAATAATATGGAAAAGCTCACAGGTTGAGATAAAGACAGGGTGATCACGTACCAATTACCATCATGGGGAAAACAGACTCAACATGGGGAAAAATAATTTTATTTCTTGCCAATCAAAAATAGATTTGGATAGTTAGAAACAAAGACAAAAATGAAAACACCTTCTACCCCCACCTTTTTTTTCCCAGTCTCATCTTCACTCTGTTCCTGACTACTCTACCTCCTCTCCCCCAGCAGCACAGGGGAGATGGGGTATGGGGTAGTTGTGGTCAGTACATACCAGCTCCTCTGCCATTTCTTCCTCCTCACACTTTTCCCCTGCTCCAGTGTGGTTCCTCTCCACAGGCTGTTGTACTTAAGGATAAGCCGACATGGGTCCTCCATGGGCCACAGTTCCCATCAGGAGAGCCTACTCCCTTGTGGGCTTGTCTGTTAAAAGATTTACGGTGTTCCTAGGGAGATGGGAAGCTTTGGGTGTATAAATACTCTCCTAGTTTCCCAGGAACAGAACCATGGGCCATCCTCCTCCTCCTCGTAGCTAAACGTAGACAAATACCCTTGCAGCTAAAAGGCAAATTGCTGCAAAAGGGAAAGGAAGAAGCTCACTGAGACAGCAGCAGCGACAAGACTGTAATAAGGCCGAGGTGGTGAGGGTACAATCGTGTTGTAGAGAGGGATCCCTGAGCCAGGGACCACCCCCACTCACATCCCAAGCCTCAACGGCTTCAGGAAGTCCGCGAGAGCCAATCAGGCGCGGCAGAGGCGTGGCCCCGAGCCGCGTGAGAGGTTTTTAAACACCCCTGGGGAGCCCGAGCAACCCAGAGTGGGCAAACAAACAGGAGCAGGCAAACAGGGGCGTGGCATGTCTGTAAGGCGTGGCATGGCAGTTTGCACAGGGCAGTTGGTACAAGCAGGGCATGAGGGGAAGGCACTAAGGAGCGGTGAACTAGAGAGGGGAGCAAGAAGCTGAGGTGCTAACAACTGTTTACTGCAGAGACCAGCTCCTGGGCGCACTTACCAGCTCACTGAAAGAACAGTGGTCTCCACCAGGCAGAGGAAGACCAAACTGTGTGGGAGTTTGGCTTGTGAGTAATGGACATGGAGTGTTAGAGCAGGTGCACGAACAGGCTACTGTGCAGGCACTAGCAGCCAAGATTAGGCCTCAAGGACGTACTGTCCTTGCAGAGTAGTAGAAGAAACTAAGTTACATAAGATAGGGAACTAACAGGCAAGGCGGAGAATATGATAATTAGAAGCTGAAGCATAGGTTAAAAGTTAATGATTGATGTAGAAGTGGTCTAATGAAAACCTAAGAAAAAGATAATAAGATATGCTTAGTCGTGGTGATTTGACAGAAGAATGATATATAAGTAAATGTATCTGCGCAATAAATCGAGCTTTCCGGATAACTCACATTGAGTCGTTCCTGATTTCTCCAGTCCCGTCCCGCAACTGGCGCCCGAACAGGGACCCGAGGAATGAGCAGGACTCACGCTCGGGGAAGCTAAGAAAAGCTCACCTCTGCAAAGAGTAGGAGCTCGGCAGAGAGAAGGACAAGAGCGACAGCAGGCTACCATTATGGGAAGTTGGATAGGCTACCGTAGTGGGAAGCTGGACAGGCTACTGTTAATGGGAAGCTGGACAGGCTACCGTCAAGGGAAGCTGGAGTGAAAACCCGGGTAAGAAAAATGGAAAAAGAAGTAACACTGTCGCTAGCTATTGTTATGCTTTTTAGAAAAGTGAGGACTGGACATAAGTAAAAAGACTTTGGGCTCCCTATATGCTTGGGGGTATGCCAAAGGACACTTTAAAGACCCTAATACGTTGTTTGATGTAACGGAGTGGAGAAAGTGTGGGGACTCTCTGTGGGACAATGTTATTGACGGTGATAAAACGGCGGAAAAATTGCAAAAACCGTGGCGGGAGATAAACAATGCCCCATCCCCCCCGCCTCCCCCCCACCGCGCGCGCCGCGGCAGCGGCTGGAGCGGCGGCCGGCGGCGGGGCCGTGCCTGGCGCAGCGGAGCGGCGCGATCGGCATTCCAACCCCCTTCCTCCCCGCGCGCGCTGCGGCAGCAGCCGGAGCGTTCGCGGCTTCAAGGCCCTCGCCACCGGGAGCGTTTCCTGCCGGAATCAGAGTGTTGGACCGAATGCCTGTTCCGTCCCCCCACGTATTCCAGCGGCGACAGAGAGGTGTCTGGGACGGAAGAAGAGGCAATGGACACAGACGAACAATGGCCCGTTCCGCCGCCGCCCTCCCCCCCACCGCCTGAACCAAACGTTCCTGAAACATCTGACCCACACCTGAACCACCTCACCTGAGTGCGAGATTTCAAAAAGGAGCGTGGTTGGGGGGTGGGCAGGCTGGGACAAGAAATGGAAAGGGAGCCGGGGTAAAGAGAAAATGTCACTATGATTTAGTCTGACTCAGATTAAGACTAAACTGTAGATAAAATATCTCAAAATAACTGGGGAAAAAAAAAAAAAAAAAAAGGAAAAATAGTTGTGCATAAGCTGCTTTTTGTGGGGAGAATTAACAGTAGTTGCAAACATAATTTTTCAGTCCTTCTGGAATAAACATTTAAGCAAGCAACAATGTTAAGATAAAAAACATCACAGTACCTGTAATACTCTTTAGCAGCAGAGCAGTTTTTATGAAGCAATCACAGTAAAACAGGGTGCAAATGAGCCA
This sequence comes from Podargus strigoides, assembly GCA_028020825.1. NCBI lineage: Eukaryota > Metazoa > Chordata > Aves > Caprimulgiformes > Podargidae > Podargus > Podargus strigoides. The sequence continues at coordinate 35,055,195 of CM051662.1, forward strand.
TATATGCAATTTCTAAATTGGTTGCAAAATGCACTTGATAGGGCACCTTTATCTGATCCTGGGAGAGAAGCATTACTCATGTCTTTAGGTGTTGAAAATTCTAACCCAACCTGCAAGTGTATTTTACAGAGTCTGCCAAAAAACTCCAGTATTGCTGAAATGATGGATGCTTGTTCCGGGGTAGGAACACCTGAAGAGCATGCTGGTTTCATGGCCTCAGCTTTTCCTGTGGCTATCCGACCCTTGGTAACAACATTTGGATAGTTCCCATGGTCCTTTAAAAGGAGGGGATGACTTTGCCTTTTGGCTTTCCTCCAAGGTGCGATCGGCCTTGTGGGGGGAGCCCTTGGGTAAACAAGCCCCAGGTGCCCCCATTGGGTAAATGAGTGCCAGGTGTCCTGCTTTGGGGACAGGGGCTGGGTCCATTTGTGGAAAGAGTGGAGAGTCTGTCTGTGAGGTGGACGCACTTTACAGAGTTTTCCTGTTGGGGAAGGACCTCCTGACTCTCCCTGCAACTGGGCCCTGGTCAGGTTTGGCATTTGCAAATGGGGCTTCGTGGGAAAACAATACGGGACTACTTCTATATGATGAGCTTATTGACTTGGTTGTCTCCATCTCTTCTGTGGGAGACTTTGTTTCTTTGTTAATTCCACCTATTATTGAATTCCACCTGTTATTGGTCGCTATTGTGTTAATGATTGTACCTTGTGTTTTCAAAAAGGCAACAAGCATGATTAAAGATGCCATGAAGAACGTATGGCTGGCTCAAGAAGAAAAAGGGGAAATTGTAGAAATGCATTTAAAAGAGAATGGCCATATAGTGAACCAGCCATGCGGGATGTTGGCCTAGGCAGGTAGCCACATTCTGGAAGCTGCTTCAAAGGAAGAAAAAATAAGAAAGAGCAATGACTGCTTCACTAGGGAATGCAGGAGTGAACAGATGGGAGCGACCAATTTGACATTGCGTGAGAAGAACTTAAGAACCAACGGGAACTGAACTGAGCTGCATGTTTGCCTTGTACTAGAGACTTTTAACCAATTAAATAATGCGTGACCGCGTGTAGGGAAAGAAAAATTGTAAAAAGGGACAGACAGAATTAATAGAAGATTTAGATAGCGTTAGGCATGCTGTGTTGCAAAATAGAGCTGCTGTTGATTTTTTGCTTTTAGCGCAAGGCCATGGATGTGAAGATTTTGAAGGGATGTGCTGCTTCAATCTAAGCGATCGTGGGGAATCAATTCACCAACAACTGCAGTGGCTTAAAGAACACACTTAAAAGATTCAAAAGGAGACAAGCTGGTTTGATTCATGGTTACAAAAAATATTTGGTGATCTGTCCCCATGGTTACTTGGTTTGATCAAAGAAGGCATTCGCTGGGTGATCATAATTGTCTTGTTGTTAATTGGGCTAGGAATAGTATGGAAGCTAATAACAAAATTAGTCACTGGTCTAATGCATAAAGTTCTGTTCGTGCAAAAGGAAAAAGGGGGAATTGTGGGAGTTTGGCTTGTGAGTAACGGACATGGAGTGTTAGAGCAGGTGCACGAACAGGCTACTGTGCAGGCACTAGCGGCCAAGATTAGGCCTCAAGGACGTACTGTCCTTGCAGAGTAGTAGAAGAAACTAAGTTACATAAGATAGGGAACTAACAGGCAAGGCGGAGAATATGATAATTAGAAGCTGAAGCATAGGTTAAAAGTTAATGATTGATGTAGAAGTGGTCTAATGAAAATCTAAGAAAAAGATAATAAGATATGCTTAGTCGTGGTGATTTGACAGAAGAATCTTATATAAGTAAATGTATCTGCGCAATAAATCGAGCTTTCCGGATAACTCACATTGAGTCGTTCCTGATTTCTCCAGTCCCGTCCCGCAAAACTGGATGTGGGAACCCAGACAGAGCTCCCACAGAAGAATGCAATTATGCAGGCAGCAGGCTGCAGGGAATGCCACAGCATCTCCCTGGTAACAGGGGGCTGTGTGTGCTGTGAGCAGGTAGATGATCTGCTCAGCTGAGTGGCACAACTGCAAGATCAGGTTGAAAGGCTTCAAACCGAAGTAGAAAGGCTTAGGAGCATCGAGGAGGCTGAAATGGAGATAGACTGGTGGAGCCAGGCTCTACCCTCCCTGCAACAGAAATGGGAGCACCCACTAGAAAACACCTAGGATCGAGGTGCCCCTGTACTCTGCCCCTCTCAGGAGAATAACAGAATCCTAAATGAAAGGGGTGAGTGGAGGCAGGTTAAGGGCCGTGGCAGAAGGCAAGCGCCCTCCTTGCCCACCTCGCCTCCCCAGGTGCCTCTGAGAAATAGATATGAGGCCCTGCTTGAATACAGCCAGACTAATGAGGATGTGGTGGATAGGCAACCTACATCAGAGGTCTCACCACAGACAGGAAAACCTAACAGCCATATAACAACCTCTTCCACAAGGAGGAAGAGAAGAGTTCTAGTTATTGGAGACTCGCTCCTAAAAGGAACTGAGGGCCCAAAATGCAGAGCTGACCTTCATCACAGGGAGGTGTGCAGTCTACCTGGAGCCCCAATCAGGGATATCGCCCAGAAACTCCCCAACCTGCTACAGTCAACAGACAACTACCCGCTACTGTAATTCTAGACAGGAGGGGAGGAAACTGCATCCAGTAGTCTAAGGGGGATGAAGTAAGACTTCAGGGCCTTGGGACGGTTGGTAAAAGAGTGTGGGGCACAGGTTATTTTCTCCTCCCTCCTTCCATTTTCAGGTGATGACATGGGACGGAATAGGAGGATTCATTCCATAAATGCCTGGCTACAAGACTGGTGCTACAGGCAGGGCTTTGGGTTCTTTGATAATGGCTGGTTTTATAAGACAAGAGATCTGACAGTAATACATGGGGAAGGTTTATCTTGCAGGGGCAAAAGGGTCCTGGGACAGGTATTAGCAGGGCTCATTCGGAGAGCTTTAAACTAGATACAAAAGGGGATGGGATTGTAGCTGGCCTTGCACCACTGGGGCAGTGCTCTAGTACTGATGAAGACCAGGAGGTCTCCCACCCCCCTAGGGTGAAATTGGCGTGCTCGGCTCACTCTCTGAAATGCCTGTACACCAATGCACACAGCATGGGGAATAAACAGGAGGAGTTAGAAATCCATGTTCGTCAGGGGGTTATGTTCTCGTGGCAATTAGAGAGACCTGGTGGGACCACTTGCGTGACTGGAATGTGGTCCTGGATGACTATGTCCTTTTCAGGAAACATAGGCCAGCGAGGGAAGGTGGTGGAGTTGTTCTTTACGTGAGTGAGCAACTAGGGTGTATTGAATTCTGTCCAGGGGCGGATCAGGAGGAAGATGAGAGCTTGTAGGTGCGAATTAAGGGGCAGGCTGGCATGGGTGATACCATTGTGGGGGTCTATTACAGGCCACCGGATCAGGATGAAGATGAGAGCTTGTAGGTGCGAATTAAGGGGCAGGCTGGCATGGGTGATACCATTGTGGGTGTCTATTACAGGCCACCGGATCAGGATGAGGAGGTTGATGAGGCCTTCTACAGGCAGCTGATAGCGGTCTCGCAAATGCAGGCCCTGGTTGTCATGGGGGATTTTAACTACCCTGATATTTGCTGGAAGGCCTACTCAGCCAGCCATCCACAGTCCAGGAGGTTCCTTCACTGCATTGATGATAACTTCCTGATGCAAATGGTGGATGAGCCAACCAGGAGAGGAGCGCTGCTGGATCTTATTCTCATGAACAAGGAGGGTCTGGTTGAAGAGCTGAAGGTTGAGGGTAGCCTTGGTTGCAGTGACCATGAGATGGTGGAGTTGAGGATCTTGTGTGGCAGGAATAGAATACCTAGCAGAACTACAACCCTGGACTTCAGTAGGGCCAACTTTGGCCTTTTCAAGAAATTGCTAGGGGAAATCCCATGGGACAGGGTACTTGAAGGTAAAGGGGCCCAAGATAGTTGGTTAGCGTTCAAGGACCTCTTCTTCTGAGCTCAAGATCAGTGCATCCCAACAGGTAGGAAGTCAAGAAAGGGTGCCGGGAGACCTGCGTGGTAAAACAGGGAACTGCTGGGCAAACTCAAGTGGAAGAAGAGAATGTACAGATCATGGAAGGAGGGGCTGGCCACTTGGGAAGAATATAAGTCTGTTGTCAGAGGATGCAGGGAGGCAACTAGGAAGGCCAAGGCCTCCTTGGAATTAAACCTTGCAAGAAAGGTCAAGGACAACAGAAAGGGCTTCTTCAAATACATTGCAGATAAAACTAACACTAGAGGCAATGTAGGCCCACTGGTGAAGGAGGTGGGTGCCCTGGTGACAGAGGATAAAAAGAAGGCAGAGTTACTGAATGCCTACTTTGCCTCTGTCTATACTGCTGGAGGCTGTCCTGAGGAGCTCCGGACCCCTGAGGCCCCAGAGAAAGTCAGGATAGAGGAGGAGTTTGTCTTGCTTGATGAGGACTGGGTTAGGGATCAATTAAACAACCTGAACATCCATAAATCCATGGGTCCTGATGGGATGCACCCGCAGGTGCTGAGGGAGCTGGCGGATGTCATTGCTAGGCCACTCTCCATCATCTTTGTAAAGTCGTGGGTAATGGGAGAGGTGCCTGAGGACTGGAGGAAAGCAAATGTCACTCTGGTCTTCAAAAAGGGCAAGAAGGAAGACCCGGGTAACTATAGACCGGTCAGCCTCACCTCCATCCCTGGAAAGGTGATGGAACAACTTATCCTGGGTGCTGTCTCTAGGCATATCAAGGATAAGAGGGTCATTAGTGGCAGTCAGCATGGCTTCACCAAGGGAAAGTCATGCTTGACCAACCTAATAGCCTTTTATGAGGACATAACCTGGTGGATAGATGATGGTAAAGCAGTGCAAGTGGTCTATCTTGATTTCAGTAAAGCATTTGACACAGTCTCCCACAGCATCCTCGCAGCTAAACTGAGGAAGTGTGGTCTGGATGATCGGGCAGTGTTTTGCCAATCACTAGGCCTAGTGTAAAGGATGCAACCAGCAGAAAAACAATCCAGTAACCAGGTTCTATTGTACATAGAAAAGTCAGTATATGGGGGATCGCTGGGGGTACAAACAAGTCAGATCACACATAATAGATATCAACCCCAGCGACCCCAGGAGTGACACAGCACAACCAATAATAGGTGGAATAAACAAAGATACAAAGTATCCCATAGAAAAAATGGGAGACAACCATGTCAATAGGCTGATCATATACGACAGAAGTAGCCCCATATTGTCTCCACACGAAGCCCGTGTTTGCAAATGCCAGACCTGACTGGAGCCCAGTTGCATGGGGAGTCAGGAGGTCCTTCCCCAAAACTCTGCAAAGTGCATCTACTTCACAGGTAGACACTCCACCCTTCCTGCAAGTGGTTCCAGCTTTTATGCCCAAAGCAGGACACTTGGCACTCGTTTACTCAAATGCAGGGCACCTGGGGCTTGTTTACCCAAGGGCTCCCCCCACAAGGCCAGCTGCACCTAGGAGGAAAGCCAAAAGGTAAACTCCTCCCCTCCTTTTAAAGGACCATGGGGACCACCCATATGTCAACCTTAATTCAGGGCTTGGGGTTCAGACCCCAGCACTTCAGGCAGTGAGGTGGATTGTGAACTGGCTGAAGTAAAGAAGCCAAAGAGTTGTGGTCAATGGGACAGGGTCTAGTTGGAGGCCTGTATCGAGTGGAGTCCCTCAGGGGTCAGTACTGGGACCAGTACTATTCAGTATATTCATCAATGATTTGGATGAGGGAATAGAATGCTCTGTCAGCAAGTTTGCTGATGACACAAAACTGGGAGGAATGGCTGACACACCAGAAGGCTGTGCTGCTATTCAGAGAGACCTAGACAGGCTGGAGAGTTGGGCAGGGGGAAATTTAATGAAATATAACAAGGGCAAGTGTGCCAGTATAAGTTGGGGACTGACCTGTTGGAGAGCAGCATAGGGGAAAGGGACCTGGCGGTCCTGGTGGACAGCAGGATGACCCTGAGCTAGCAATGTGCCATTGTGGCCAAGAAGGCCAATGGCATCCTGGGGCGTATTAGAAGGGGTGTGATTAGTAGGTCAAGAGTGGTTCTCCTCCCCCTCTACTTTGCCCTGGTGAGGCCGCATCTGGAATATTGTGTTCGTTCTGGGCCCCTCAGTTCAAGAAGGACAGGGAACTACTTGAGAGAGTCCAGCGCAGAGCCACAAAGATGATTAAGGGAGTGGAACATCTCCCTTATGAGGAAAGGCTGAGGGAGCTGGGTCTCTTTAGCTTGGAGAAGAGGAGACTGAGGGGTGACTACCACTGTGTGGCCTGGCTGGTGGAGAAAACTGTTGCTTTTCCCTAAGAATTCCTGGCTCAGGAACTCCTGGCGGTGTCCGGGCACCTCGCATACAGCTTCTCTCTCACCCGTGCGATGGAGGCACGCGGCCAAGCCCACACAGAGCTTGCTAGCTCTAGCGGTATCAGAAGTAAAGAGTCCAGAGATGGCTCTTGCGAGGGATCCGGTGTTTATTCTGACCGGCACGCAGGCTGGCCAGGTAGCAAGAAGACGGGCCCTGCCCGCCGACTTCTTTATCAAGGGACACAGACAGGGGAGGGGCAACAGCTGAAGGCCAATGTGGTGTGACCTAAGGTTAGAGTGACTGTCTGGCTGCTGACCAACCAGGGGGACCCTCCTCACACAGGTCACAAGACCAGGTGAGGAGGATCCTGGCCAGCTGACTTGTGGGGGGTGTTAGATCTCTGAATTCACCCACCACCGAGCTGCTGAGCCCCCTGGTTTCCCAGCCACCCCAGCTGGTGGCTCGGGGACTACAACAGTGACCTTATTAATGTCTATATGTGGGAGTTTGGCTTGTGAGTAACGGACATGGAGTGTTAGAGCAGGTGCACGAACAGGCTACTGTGCAGGCGCTAGCAGCCAAGATTAGGCCTCAAGGACGTACTGTCCTTGCAGAGTAGTACAAGAAACTAAGTTACATAAGATAGGGAACTAACAGGCAAGGCGGAGAATATGATAATTAGAGGCTGAAGCATAGGTTAAAAGTTAATGATTGATGTAGAAGTGGTCTAATGAAAACCTAAGAAAAAGATAATAAGATATGCTTAGTCGTGGTGATTTGACAGAAGAATGATATATAAGTAAATGTATCTGCGCAATAAATTGAGTTCTGCCGACCTCATATGAGAGTGCAGTCTCCCTCCGTCGATTCCTACATCTATAAATATGTAAAGGGTGAGTGTCATGAGGATGGAGCCAGGCTCTTCTCAGTGACATCCAATGATAGGACTAGGGGCAATGGGTACAAGCTGGAACATAGGAGGTTCCACATAAATGTGTGGAAAAACTTCTTCACAGTGAGGGTGACAGAGTACTGGAACAGGCTGTCCAGAGAAATTGTGAAGTCTCCTTCTCTGGACACATTCAAAGCCCGCCTGGATGTGTTTTTGTGTGACCTGATCTAGGTATTCCTGCTCCGGCAGGGGGATTGGACTAGATGATCTTCTGAGGTCCCTTCCAATCCCTAACGTTCTGTGATTCTGTGAAACCGCTGCTGATCATAGAATCATATAATCACTATGGTTGGAAAGGACCTCCAGGATCATCAAGTCCAGCCTTTATCCCATCATCTCCCTAACCACTAGACGATTAGACCATGGCCTCAAGTGCTTCATCTGCTCGTTTTTTGATCACCTCCAGGGACGGCAACTCCACCACCTCCCTGGGCAGCATGTTCCAGTGCCTAACCACCCTCTCAGTAAAGAACTTCTTCCTAACATTCACTCTAAACTTCCCCTGATGCAACTTGAGGCCATTTCCTCTCATCCTATCAATAGTAATTTGGGAGAATAGACCAACACCAGCCTCACTACAACCACCTTTTAGGCAGTTGTTGAGAGCAATAAGGTCTCCTCTCAGTCTCCTCCAGTCTATACAGCCCCAGTTTGCTCAGCTGGTCTTCATAAGGCCTTTTTTCCAGACCTTTTTCCAGCCTCATTGCCCTTCTCTGGACCCACTCTAGCACCTCAATGTCCTTCTTATACTGTGGTGCCCAGAACTGGACTCAAGTACTCAAGGTGTGGCCTCACGAGTGCCGAGTACAGGGGCACGATCACCTCCCTACTCCTGCTGGTCACACCTTTTCTGATATAGGCTAGGATGCCGCTGGCCTTCTTGGCCATCTGGGCACACTGCTGGCTCATGTTCAGTCGGCTGTCAACCAACACCCCCACGTCCTTTTCTGATATAGGCTAGGGTGCCGCTGGCCTTCTTGGCCATCTGGGCACACTGCTGGCTCATGTTCAGTCGGCTGTCAACCAACACCCCCAGGTCCTTTTCCGCCAGGCAGATTTCCAGCCACTCTTCCCCAAGCCTGTAGCGTTGCATGGTTTTGCTGTGACCAAAGTGCATGACCCGGCACTTGCACATCTTAAACCTCATAAAATTGGCCTCAGCCCATCACTCCAGCCTTTCCAAATCCCGCTGCAGAGCCTCCCCACCCTCAAGCAGATCGACACTCCTACTTAATTTCGTGTCATCTGCAGATTTACTGAGTGTACACTCGATCCCGTCATCCAGGTCATTGATAAAGACATTAAACAAGATTGGTTCCAAAACCGAGCCGTGAGGGACACGGCTTGTGACTGGTCTCCAACTGGATTTAACTCCATTCACCACATCTCTCTGGGCTCGGCCATCCAGCCAGTTTTTAACCCAGTGAAGAGTCCACCTGTCTAGACAATGAGCCGCCAGCTTCTGCAGCAGAATGCTGTGTGAAACAGTGTCAAATGCCTTACTGAAGTGCAGGTAGACAACATCCACCGCTTTTCCCTCATCCACTAGGAGGGTCACTGATCATAGAAGGAGATCAGGTTGGTTAAATAGGACTTCCCTTCATGAACCCATGCTGGGTGGACCTGATCCCCCTGTTGTCCTGCACTTGCTGCGTGATCACCCCCAAGATGAACCGTTCCATAACCTTCCCCGGTACCGAGGCCAGGCTGACAGGCCTGTAGTTCCCCGGATCCTCCTTCCTGCCCTTCTTGTAGATGGGCATCACATTGGCAAGTCTCCAGTCATCCGGGACCTCCCCCGATTACCAGGACTGCTGATAGATGATAGAGAGCGGCTTGGCAAGTTCCTCCGCCAGCTCCCTCAGCACTCTCGGATGGATCTCATCCAGCCCCATAGACTTATGGGTGTCTAATTGACTCAGCAGGTCCTTCACTACTATTTCCTGGATTATGAGGGGTTTATTCTGATCTCCATCCCAATCTTCCAGCTCAGGGGAATGAATACCATGAAGAGAACTGGTCTGACTGTTAAAGACTGAAGCAAAGAAGGCATTAAGGACCTCAGCCTTTTCCTCATCCTTGGTGACAATGTTCCCCCTCACATCTTTTTTTTATTGTTAATCTATTTGTAAAAACTCTTCTTATTATCTCTTGCAGCAGTGGCCAGGCTGAGTTCTAGCTGAGCTTTTGCCCCCCTAATGTTCTTTCTGCACGACCTAACTGAATCCCTATACTCTTCCTGAGTAGCCTGCTCCTTCTTCCCAAGGTGGTAGACTTTCTTCTTTCTCCTAAGTCCCAGCAGAAGTTCCCTGTTCAGCCAGGCCAGTCGTTTTCCCCACCAGTTTGTCTTACGACACATGGGGACAGCCTGCTCCTGTGTCTCTAACAGTTTCTTCTTGAAAAGAGTCCATTTTTCCTGAACCCCTTTGCCCTCTAGGACTCTTCCCCAAGGCACTTTCTCAACCAGCATTTTAATGAGGTTGACATCTGCCCTTCGGAAGTCCATGGTGATAGTTTTGCTGACCCCCCCTCCGAACAGGGCTAAGGATCGAGAACTGTATCATTTCATGATCGCTTAGCCCAAGACGGCCTCCGACCACCACATCATCTACCAGTCCTTCTCTGTTTGTGAACAACAGGTCTAGCAAGGCACCTTCCCTGGTGGGCTCACTTACCAGCTGAATCAGGAAGTTAACTTCCATGCACTGTATAATCTTCTTGGATTGTTTCCTCTCTTCTGTGTTATATTTCCAGCAGATGTCTGGTAAGTTGAAGCCCCCCCCACAAGATCAAGGGCTTGCGATTTTGCAGCTCCTGTTAGTTGCCTATAGAAAAGATCATCAACCTCTTCATCCTGGTTAGGTGGTCTGTAATAGACTCCCAACAGGATATCTGCCTTGTTGGCCTTCCTCAACTTTCCCCATAAACATTCAACTGGTCTGTCACACTTATTGACCTCCATGCAGTCAAAACACTCTCTAATATAGAGCGCCACCCCACCGCCCTTTCTACCTTGCCTATTCCGCTTATAGAGCTTATAGCCATCCATTGTAGCACTCCACTCATGAGAGTCGTCCTGCCACGTTTCTGTGATGGCAACTACATCATCGTTGTCATGCTGCACAATGGCTTCCAGCTCCTCCTGTTTATGGCCCATGCTGTGTGCATTTGAGTAGAGGCACTTGAGCCGGGCTAATGACTTCATTTCCAGCCGTGGCCTGCCACCCTTAGATTCAACTCTGGCAGGCCCAGTTGTGCCCTCTTCCCCCTTCGAACCTAGTTTAAAGCCCTTTCAATGAGCCCAGCCAGCTCATACACCAGGATTCTTTTCCCCCTTTGAGATATATTAACTCCATCCGCCTCCCGTAGACTCCGCGCAGTATAAAGCTTCCCATGCTCAAAAACCCCAAAATTCTGTCTGCGGTACCAGTCTCTCAGCCACATGTTTATCAGGTGGGTCCTCCTTCCTTTATCAGTATTCTTCCCTGCCACTGGAGGGATTGAGGAAAACACCACCTGGGCTCCCGATCCCTCAAGTGATCTCCCCATAGCCCTGAAGTCTTTTTTAATTGTCTTTAGGCTCCTCTCTGACACGTCATCACTGCCAACCTGGATAACCAACAGTGGGTAGTAGTCTGTTAGCCGAACCAGACCAGGGAGTTTCCTAGTGATATCCCTGACCCTGGCCCCAGGGAGGCAGCAGACTTCCCTATGGAGTGGATCCAGCTGGCATATGGGGGCCTCCGTTCCCCTCGGAAAGGAGTCTCTGACTACAATTACCCTTCTTTTCTTCTTGTTGGAGCTGGTTCTAACACGTGGGGGAGACCGATTTGGCTTAGGTGACTCCTCTGATGGACCTTCATCTCTCTCTTCATTTGTTTGTCCCTCAATTTCGCGAGCACCAAACCTGTTCTGTAAAGGCAACTGGGAAGGGGAGGGAGGCCGAGAGGGGATTCACCTGCCTCGCCAAGCAGAGACCTGTTTCCATTCTCCCTCATCCCGTGGGCCCTCTCCTTGTACCTGCTGGCAAGGGAGGAGGGGATCCTTTCTTCCTAGTGGAGCCTCCACCCACTGCCCTGTCCTTAAGGATGGTAGGGCCTGACTCCACCAATCTATCTCCCTCTCACACTCCCTTATCGTCCTCAGCCTTACCGTCTCCTCCTTTAGCTCAACCACCAGGCTGAGCAGGCCATTCACCTGGACACAGGTGTTATATCTGTCACAGTCAGCTAGAAGTGTCAGGCTTTGGCACTCTCTGCAGCCAGAGATCTGGACACCTGCATGGTTCTGTGGGACCTCTGTCTTGGTCGCCACCGTCTTCCTCACTGGAGCTTTTGACCGGGTAACAGCCATCACTGGTCCTGCCCAGTTCTTAACCCCTCCGCTCCTTCCTCCCTCCTCTAGGTCGCAGCTCCTTAGTGCCTTCCCTGTGTGCCCTGCTCGTGCCAAGTGCCTCGTGCAAACTGCCGTGCCACGCTCCTGTTTGCCTGCTCCTGTTTGCCGCACTCCAGGTCGCTCACACTCCCCAGGGGCATTTAAAAATCTCCCACACGGCTCGGGTCCATGCCTCTACCGTGCCTGATTGGCTCTCGCCGACTTCCTGGAGCCGTTGGGGCTCGAGCTGTGAGTGGGGGTGGTCCCTGGCTCAGGAATCCCTCTGCACAATGCGATTGACCCTCACCGCCTCTGTCTTACCTCAGTCTCGCTGCTGCTGCTGCTGCCACTGCCGCCTCACCAACTGATGAAGTGGTATGGCCACCCCCCAAAATTTAACAGTTGATTAGAAGCCTCCTAAGTCCAAGACATGCCAGTAATTGGCAGTGGAGTTGGGGGCGGAAAAAGAAGAATGTCATATGGGGTTTTCTACATCATGCTACCCTGCAAGGCCAGCACCAGAACCTTCCCACAAAACACCAGCTTGATGTTTACTGTACAGCTGGTGAGGCCCCTGGAACTCTTGGGGAAGTTGGAAGTGGGGCTGACAGAAATATGGTACCAGCACACCTGGAATAACATCAGCAAAGATGCCATCTTTGAAATAGGGGTGCAGGGCAAGACATGGCAGTATACTTTGTGGAAAGGCAATTATCTATCCCTCTCCATGTTGATGGAATGTATGAACCATCTTATTAACTCCCACAACAAAGTTTCAGCTGTTGACTCTCCAGCAGTAGGCCTGGTCTATGACCCTGTCATAAGGAAAACAAAACTCAAAATGGGTGAAAAGCCTTACACTTTTTCTGTAACTGGGGATCTGGTACATATTTTGGGGTTCTCCTGGGTGTTGCTGCTACATTTCCTTTTCTGGTAATAGACTGAGAAGAACATTTTGCTTTGGGAAGGTGACTGCAAAGCTGCATCTTTGGCCCTGGAAGCCTCTCACATTTTAAGAAACCATGCCAATGTGCCAGTGGTAAAAAGTTATAGTGAGACGTCCTTGTACGTGAATTATTATAGAGCCCAGGCTAGGTCTTCCTGGTTTTCAAGGTGTTCCTTTCATGCATATTGTGGGTATCAGAGGTATATTCAGTAGCCTGTTTAGAAAGGGTGTCCTACTTATGAATCATAGAATAGCCTTGGTTGGAAGAGACCTCTAAGATCACAGAATCACAGAATGTTAGGGATTGGAAGGGACCTCAAAAGATCATCTAGTCCAATCTGCCTTCCAGAGCAGGAATACCTAAATCAGGTCACACAGGGATGCATCCGGCGGGTTTTGAATGTCTCCAGAGGAGACTCCACGACCTCTCTGGGCAGCCTGTTCCAGTGATCATCAAGTCCAGCCATTAACCAATGTTTGAAAAGGGGATTGGAAATTGTTAAGGCACATGCTAAAAGCACTGCTCAAGATATTGCAAAAAAACATGTTTGGACATGTTTCCAAGGTTGTTATGGACAAGTTGGAAACGCCATCAAATCAGGAGGACTCGGGACCTGTGTATATTCAAAGAAAAAGCCTTAAAAGGAAGAGCCATGTCACACGCCTGGAGGGAAGGCACCCACACACACACTTTTAAAAGAAAAAGGAAGGGGGGCACCAGACAACAGTCTGACCAGGACAAGAAGAAGAAGAAAAAGAACAAGCCAGGTCTAACAGCGCAAAATAAAAGGAAAACCCAGAGAAAGAGGTCCCATTCTATCACTAAAAAAGGAAATACATTTTTAAAGGGATGGCTTTGAGAAAAGCCTGTTTATTGAGGTAGCTCCACTTTCCACTATTGCACAGTTTACACCTCTGGACTTTTTCGTAGCTGGGAATGGGGAAGATTCCATAGACCTCAACAACAGCCTGCTATACCTTTGCTGCAAGATTGTAAAAGCTGACAGGTCCAACCTTGGTGCCTGTGAGGCCATGTGCCTCATGAATTACCCACTGGCCTCTATTTCTAGCCAAATATACATTACCCCAGGGCACTGACTGATAAGCCAGAGTCCCAACTTCTATTCCTTACCAAGCCTTCATTGAGTTGCTTCTCAAGTACAGCTGTGACACGCTGTCCACACACTTCTCCACTGGGCTGTACTACAAAGACACAGCTGGGCAGCAGGAAGCAGTCACACTGGATATTTTCTATAATCAGGGGTTCAGACAATGCTCAGCTCTGATGGCCCAGAGTAGCAGGATTGAACTATTGGGACCCCACCACAGTAATCTGTTCTTTCAAGGCAAGCTTTTATTTAATAGTGTGGATGTAAAAATTAAGCTGATGCACAGCAGATGATAGCTTTAGGTTTATGAGCTCCCTGGCAGCAGAAGCCTACAAACTGGTTATTAACTATGCCTTGCTGTTTGTGAAGAAAGTGTGGGTTGCACCTGGGCTGGGTTTGGGATATGCTGAGGCATTACTTATGGCCAGAACTAAATACCCAGTGGATTGAGTGTCACAGAAGTATTCATCATACTGGCTGGGAGCTGTGTGAGCCACCAGAAAAATTTGTTTCAGGGACAGCTATACAAGCTTGTTGTTACTGGGTTCATGGAGAACTATGCATTTAGCAGCATTTATGCTAAGAACCCTTTCAACTTTAAACATTATGAAGTAAATTTTTTGGCCCTCTATGTGGATAGTGAACAAATCAGCAAAACTGCTGCAGCCTGATTTTGAGAGTGGTTGCTGTGTGAGAGAATACATGCAGCTCATTCAGACTATTGGCAGACATGAAAGACCATTCCCTTCTGGTTGACAGGGAAGAGTTTGCCACTGGCTGTACCTTGTTTGCCTTTGACCTGTCTCCAAGCCAAGAATGTGCTGATCGCTATTCCCTGATTAAAACAGGAAACCTGAGAGCAAAAGTACACTTTGCAGAGGCCTCAACCTCCACTGTTAATATGATTGTGTACAGTGTATTTGGCAACATGATAAACTGGTGGAGAAATGTGCTCTTTAACTACATGTGAGGATGGACACTGAACAGCTCTCTTGGCTTTTTTTTCAGCCAATCCCTACACCAGGGAAATATTTCTAGATGTGTACCCTGGCAACTGGCTCCCTATAGCCTGTTTTTCTCCAAGACCAGCAAGAACAGTTGTCAGTACACATACACATGACCAGCCTGGAGAGCACTGGCTAGCAATTTTCCTGACAGATCAGAAACACACAGTTTTTGACTTGCATGGTGTGGTGGGTTGACCTTGGCTGGCCACCAGGTGCCCACCAAACTGCTCTATAATTCCCTCTCCTCAGAAGGACAGGGGGGAAAAAGTAAGATGAAAAACTCATGGGTAGAGATAAAGGCAGTTTAATAAAGAAAAAAAAAAGGCTGTGCATGGAAGCAAAGGAAACAAAGTAAAAATATTCTCTACTTCCCATCAATAGGCTATGTGTCCCGGTTTGAAAGACAGGTGTCTGCTAAGGAAGGCAGGAGCCCCCCTTGAAACAGAAAAATACAACCCCCTTCCCTCCGAATTGTTATAAAATCGAAATTAAGGGGCTTTCAGGCAGAGATATGAGGAAATGGGAATAACAGTTTTTACTAATATATACAACAAAACTATAATACAGAGAAACTGGTTACAGGCCCGACAGAGTCAGGGATACAACCTGGCCCCCTGCCGGGCAGGGTGCTGGTACCAGTCCGATCCAGTGGCAGCTGCAGCTCTCTCCGAATTGGTCCTGTTAAAGCGGTGGTCCGTAGAAAAAGAAGTCTGAGCAATCCGATTTCGGTGGCAGCTGCAGTTCTCTTTTAAATGATCCCGTTGAAGCGGTGATCTTGTAGAAAAGAAAACTGGTCCTCCTCCGAAAATCCGGCGGCTGTGCAGTCCTTGTCCTCTGGGATCCCAGCGGGTAAGGCCCCTCGCGCTGTTCCAAACCGCCAAATTATCTCCCGCGGGAATGCTTGGCTCCACCCCTCCCCCCCTGGGCGGAGCATCTCACACAGGGATGGTGAGTCCTGGGGCAAGGCCCTGATGGGCGCGTTAACAGAAGAATAGTCCCGGGGGGGCGGGGGGGCAAGGAACACCAGCGCCAGGCTTCAACGGCTCATGGTAATAGAATACATTGCAACCCAGGACACTATGTCCAGCCGCTTCCTGGGAAGTAAGGCCTCAGTACATGTAACAGTTGCTTTGGAAGACAAACATCTTAATAACAAACGCCCCTACCTCCTCCTCCTCCTTTCTCTTATTCCAAACAATGCTGTTGGGTAGGTTGCATCTCTGTCCACATTTTACCGCATAGAGAATTTAAACACAATTTTGCAATTTGGCATTTGACGTTTTTTCTTAATATGTTCAGGCTGCAAAATGACATCTTCTTTCTGCCTGTAAACTTCAACATACTTGGCTTTTTGGTCATCATCTGTGCATCAGGCTGGGTAGCCTGAAGCTTCCTGCTTCTGGCAGAGGTGAAGCTTTCTGTGATCTGAGAAAAGACTGCTAGCCCTCTATTCAAATTGCCAAACCTCATAGATTTCACAAATCCTGTATCCCTTCTCCAGAACCTGTTCAGTTCTGTGGAACACCAGGTACTAACAAGGGCTCTTTTTTAATGTCACAGTCCACTCAGTGGACTCGTGATGGTTCGTTTGCTGTGATCTTGAAAGTGCAAAATTAAGGCGACCAATGCCAAAGGGGTTTGCATCACTGAAACTTTATTGTATTGCCCATGAAGCGGCATGCAATAGAATCATAGAGTCATAGAATGTATTGGGTTGGAAGGGACCCTCAATGGTCATCTAGTCCAACCCCCCTGCAGTGAGCAGGGACATCTTTACTAGATTAGGTTGCTCAGAGCCCCATCAAGCCTGACCTTCAATGTCTTCAGGGATGGGGCCTCCACCACCTCCCTGGGCAACCTGTTCCAGTGATCTACCACCCTTTTATTGAAAAACTTTTTCCTTGCATCTAACCTAAATCTACCCTTTCCTAGTTTAAAGCCATTACCCCTCATCCTATTGCTACATGCCCTTGTGAACAGTCCCTCCCCTGCTTGCTTATAGGCACCTTTCAGGTGTTGGAAGGTCGCTATAAGGTCTCCGCAGAGCCTTCTCTTCTCCAGGCTGAACAACCCCAACTCTCTCAGCCTATCTTCATAGCAGAGGTGCTCCAGCCCTCGGATCATTTTTGTGGCCCTCCTCTGGATGCACTCCAACAGGTCCACATCCTTCTTATGTTGAGGGCTCCAAAGCTAAGCACAGTATTTCAGGTGAGCAGAGTAGAGGGGCAGAATCACCTCTCTTGATCTACTGGCCACACTTCTTTTGATGCAGCCCAGGATGCGATTGGCCTTCTGGGCTGCAGCTGCGCATTGGTGGCTCGTGGCCAGCTTTTCATCCACTACTACCCCCAAGTCCTTTTCCTCAGGCTGCTTTCCAGCACATCATCTCCTAGCCTGTACTGATAATGAGGACCATCCTTACCCAGATGCAGGACCCTGCACTTGGTCTTATTGAACCACATGAGGTTCACCTGGGCCCACTTCTCCAGCTTGTCCAGGTCCTTCTGGATGACATCCCATCCCTCTGGCACGTTGACTGCACCACCCAGCTTCGTATCGCCAGCGAACTTGCTGAGGGTGCACTCAGTCCCACTGTCAATATCATTAATGAAGATATTAAACCGTACTGGTCCCAGTACAGCACTGGTCCCAGTACAGACAACCACATTCCACTCTTGGGATCAGCAACTGTGTCTCAGGCAGGCCGCTGCCGGGTACCTTACTGTCCATGTCCCTGATGACAATGTTGAGACAATGCTGGTCTTCTGACCGACTCTTACACTTAATCACTGTGGGTGCAGAGGACCTGGCAGGTTTCAGCACAAGGGAAACAACAGCTTGCCATTTACCCTCACAGGAAGCACAAGGAAAAAGAACCCGTGAGGTGGGTATACCTTTACTTTGACCATCCCAAAGTAGGTCATCAGCGTGTCAACAGTCTCAAAAATAACTTCGGAGTGCCCAAGAGGATATTTTTTTGTTGATGAAGGGATAGAGGCTAGTGAAATCATAGTAATATATCTTTTCATCTGGGGCTGCTTTGCAATACAGACAAATGACATTTGTCCAGCTGCCAAAAAGCACATCTCTGGGGATCAATGGCATGGGCAGTTTGATTCCAAGAACTCTGCAAGCTCCCCATCTGATTTTGTCATCGCAACCCACTCATGCTCCCATAAAGAGCTGATGCTAAAACCCTCTCTCTTTCAGTGGTCCATCTTTTGTTGTGCTGTATAATACAAATATCCAAAGGTGGCCCCTGCCAGAGGATTCTAGTCATTTTCATGTTAGCATTTGATACAGCCATAGAAAAAGCATCCATTAAATTCAAAAGCTGCCAGCACCCCATCAATGACGGTATAGCCATTCAAGAAGTAGGATCCTGCTCTGCAGGGGGCTGTAATAACCTAGAAGTTCCTTCCAGGGGGTCATCTAGCCTTGTGGGAGACCTGATCACTGGCCCACCATGTTCATAAAAACAGTTTGCATATAAGGGCCCTTGTGATCCCCATAACCCCTTACTAATAAGATGCTTGCTACAAGACAAAATTCATTTAGCTTTCCTAATTAGCAGTCTTGATTGTAACATTTTTTTCTGTTTTGTTAGCCTATGAGCCAAGGCACCAGAACTAACAGCTCCAACCCTTTTATCACTGCCATCCTACCTGCTAATCCTCTCTGCCCATAACATGGTCTTTGTGTATTAAAACTATTTGATTACTGTTGCATTCCCCCAAAAAATGGCATCGTTACCTCTACTAATTAATGGCCTTGTTGGTATTCAAAATTCAAGAGATACCGAAAGGCTGACGTGGCAGGGGGCGTGACTGAGAGCCGCGGCAAACTTTAAAAGCGGCCATCTCGGCAGCTCCCCTCAGAGCAAGCGGCACGCGGAGCAGAGAGCGGCGGCTAGTCTCCCGAGAGGCAAGCGCAAGGAGAACAGCGCGAGGAGAGGATTAGCTAGATAGACCTAAGACCGCATTGAACATGGTTGCAACGCGCCCAAAAACCCTTGGGAAAAAGAATATGGGGACTCAGACAGATCCCCCGACCATTCATGCGGCCATGCAGGTTTCTGGCTGCAGCGAATGCCTGAGCCTGGCACTGGTACCGGAGGGAGCCAGTGACACCGCATGTGTGCGGTGCGAGCAGATAAATGATCTGCTCGGGCAGGTGGTTGAACTGATGGAGGAGGTAGAAAGACTTAGAAGTATTAGAGATTGTGAAAGAGAAATAGATTCGTGGAGCTTCACCCTGAAGCAAGGGCAGTCAGAAAAGGGTGGGCAAGTGATGGATCCCCTCCCCTCCTGTCATCAGACAGAAGCAGAGGGTTCAGGAGACGGGGAGGAATGGAGGGTGGTCCGTCCGCGGAGAGGCAAGCAAAAACCCTCCCAACCCCCTTCACCCTCCCAGTTGCCCTTGAGCAACAGGTACCAGGCCTTGGAACTTCAGGGAGAGGTAAATGAAGTTGGAGGGGTAGATCAGTCCCCTGAATCACCTAAGGCTTGTCAGTCATCCCGACGCCTCAGGACTTCTTCAATTAAGAAGAAAAGGAGGGTAATTGTGGTGGGTGACTCCCTTCTGAGGGGAACAGAAGGGCTCGTCTGTCGACCGGACCCATCCCACAGGGAAGTCTGCTGCCTCCCTGGGGTTCGGATTAGAGACATTAAAAAGAAGCTTCCTAATCTTGTAAAGCCCTCCGATTACTACCCACTGCTGGTTTTTCAGGTTGGCAGGGACGAAATTACTACAAGAAGTGTAAGGGCTATGAAGAGTGACTTCAGGGCCCTGGGACGGCTGGTTAAGGGGTCTGGAGTGCAAGTAGTGTTTGCCTCCATACCTCCTGCAAGAATGGGGGAAGAGATAAGCAGGAAGAGTTCACAGATAAATGCATGGATGCGTAACTGGTGTCAAAGGCAGGGCTTTGGGTTCTTTGATCATGGGCTGCTATATGAGACACCTGGCCTGGTGACAGGTGGAATGCATTTGTCCCAGAGGGGGAGAAGGCTTTTGGGGCAGGAGTTAGCAGGGCTCATTGAGAGGGCTTTAAACTAGATGAGAAGGGGGAAGGGGGGACAACTGAGTCTGTTAGGGACAAGCCCAAGAGCAATATGCTAGGGCCTGAAGGAAGGTGGTCTAGGGAGGATTTTCGATCATTGAAGAGAAGGGATAGATGTTTAGGCCCTGACCACAAGGCCTCCTGCCTCCCAGGGGTCCCACCAGTGCGCTCTGCTTGCTACCTGAAATGCCTGTACAACAATGCACGCAGTATGGGGAATAAACAGGAGGAGTTAGAGGTCTGTGTGCAGTCTAAAGGTTATGACCTGGTGGCAATTACAGAGACATGGTGGGACAGCTCACATAACTGGAATGTGGTCATGGATGGCTATGTCATTTTTAGGAAAGATGGGTCAGTGAAGCGAGGTGGTGGAGTTGCTCTTTATGTGAGGGACCAACTTGAATGTATTGAGTTTTCTCCAGGGGCTGATGAGGGGCAAGTTGAAAGTCTGTGGGTAAGAATTAAGGGGCAGGCAGGCAGGGGCGATACAGTTGTGGGGGTCTATTACAGACCTCCTGATCAGGACGAGGGAGTTGATGAGGCTTTCTACAGGCAGCTGAAAGCAGCCTCACAACTACAGGCCTTGGTCCTCATGGGGGATTTTAACTACCCCGATATCTGCTGGAAGACTTACACAGCCAGCCATTCACAGTCTAGGAGGTTCCTCCAGTGCATTGATGATAACTACTTAATGCAAATGGTGGATAAGCCGACTAGGAGAGGAGCGCTGCTGGATCTTGTACTTACCAACAAGGAGGGTCTTGTTGAAGCAGTGATGGTCGATGGCAGCCTTGGCTGCAGTGATCATGAGATGGTGGAGTTCAGGATCTTGTGTGGGAGGAATAGAGTACCAAGCAAGACCAGAACCCTGGACTTCCGCAGGGCCAACTTTAGCCTCCTTAATCAATTGTTAAGGGAAGTCCCATGGGACAGGGTGCTAGATGGTAAAGGGGCTCAAGATAGTAGGTCAACATTCAAGGACCACTTCTTGCAAGCTCAGGATCAGAGCGTCCCAATGGGTATGAAATCAAGTAAGGGAGCTAGGAGACCAGCATGGTTAAACAAGGAACTGCTGGGCAATCTGAAGTGGAAAAAAAGAATTTATGGATCATGGAAAGAGGGGCTGGTCACTTGGGAGGAATATAGGACAGTTGTCAGAGGATGTAGAAAGGCAATTAGGAAAGCTAAGGCCTCCTTAGAACTTAACCTTGCAAGCCAGGTCAAGGACAATAGAAAGGGCTTTTTCAAATACATAGCTAATAAAACAAACACTAGAGGCAATATAGGCCCACTGATGAATGAGGGGGGTGCCCTAGAGACAGAGGATATAAAGAAGGCAGAGGTGCTGAATGCCTTCTTTGCCTCTGTCTTTACTCCTGCAGGCTTTCCCCAGGAGCCCCTGATCCCTGTAGCCCCAGAAGAAGTCAGGATAAAGGAGGAGTTTGCCTTGGTAGATGAGGATTGGGTTAGGGATCAGTTGAGCAATCTGGATATCCATAAATCAATGGGACCAGATGGAATGCACCCAAGGGTGCTGAGGGAGCTGGCAGAGGTCATTGCTAGGCCACTCTCCATCATCTTTGGTAAGTCATGGAGAACAGGAGAGGTGCCTAAGGACTGGAGGATAGCAAATGTCACTCCAATCTATAAGAAGGGCAAGAAGGAGGACCCGGGTAACTATAGACCGGTCAGCCTCACCTCCATCCCTGGAAAGGTGATGGAACAGCTTGTTCTTGGCACTATCTCTAGTCACATCAAGGATGAGGGGGTCATTAAGAGCAGTCAACATGGTTTTACCAAGGGTAAGTCATGTTTGACCAACCTTATTGCCTTCTATGAGGAAATAACTAGGTGGATAGATGATGGTAGAGCGGTAGATGTGGTTTATCTTGATTTCAGTAAAGCATTTGACACTGTCTCCCACAGCATCCTCGTAGATAAGCTGATAAAGTATGGGTTTAGTGATCAGGTAGTGAGGTGGATTATGAACTGGCTGAAGGGAAGAAGCCAGAGAGTTGTGGTCAATGGGACGGAGTCTAGTTGGAGGCCTGTGACTAGTGGAGTCCCTCAGGGGTCGGTACTGGGACCGGTGTTGTTTAATATCTTCATCAACGACTTGGATGAGGGTACAGAATGTATCCTCAGCAAGTTTGCTGATGACACCAAACTAGGAGGAATGGCTGACACACCAGAGGGTTGTGCTGCCATTCAACGAGACCTTGATAGGCTGGAGAGTTGGGCGGGAAAAAACTTAATGAAATTCAACAAGGGCAAGTGTAGAGTTTTGCATCTGGGGAAGAACAACCCCATGTACCAGTACAGGTTGGGGGCTGACCTGCTGGAGAGCAGTGTAGGGGAAAGGGACCTGGGGGTCCTGGTGGACAGCAGGATGACCATGAGCCAGCAGTGTGCCCTTGTGGCCAAGAAGGCCAATGGCATCCTGGGGTGTATTAGAAAGGGAGTGGTTAGTAGGTCAAGAAAGGTTCTCCTTCCCCTCTATTCTGCCTTGGTGAGGCCACATCTGGAGTATTGTGTCCAGTTCTGGGCCCCCCAGTTCAAGAAGGACAGGGAACTGCTTGAGAGAGTCCAGCGTAGAGCCACAAAGATGATTAAGGGAGTGGAACATCTCCCTTATGAGGAAAGGCTGAGGGAGCTGGGTCTCTTTAGCTTGGAGAAGAGGAGACTGAGGGGTGACCTCATTAATGTTTATAAATATGTAAAGGGTGTGTGTCATGAGGATGGAGCCAGGCTCTTCTCAGTGACATCCAATGATAGGACAAGGGGCAATGGGTGTAAGCTGGAACATAGGAGGTTCCACATAAATGTGAGGAAGAATTTCTTCACAGTGAGGGTAACAGAACACTGGAACAGGCTGCCCAGAGAGGTTGTGGAGTCTCCTTCTCTGGAGACATTCAAAACCCACCTGGACATGTTCCTGTGTGACCTGATCTAGATATTCCTGCTCTGGCAGGGGGATTGGACTAGATGATCTTTTAAGGTCCCTTCCAATCCCTAACATTCTGTGATTCTGTGATTCTGTATCTGTGAGTTTTGCTTCAATGTCCTATGAAAAGCAGCCATAGCCTTATCAGTACAGCTAGCACTCATGCGACCACCCATTTGACTTCCAACACCATGTGTCATAGCACTACCATTAGTCCTTTTATTACCATCTGTCTACATTTAGCCTGTACCTGGGGCTAAACTATAGCAGTTGCTCTATCACCTGAGAAGGGGAATCAGGAGAAGTCCTGTGGGTCAAACTAGAAATGGATTTAATGAAATAACAAAACTAACACAAATACCAACATAAAGTGTACAAACTTATCCTCAGCCTAGCCCTCAGGAGCAGCAGAAGGCCAAGAAGAGAGAACCTCAGAAAGAGCAACTCCCTACTCTCTATGAACTCCCTCCTTTTATAACGAGCTTGATGTAAGCGCTATGGGATACACCTACCAGTCAGCTTGGGTCAGCTGCCCTGACTGAAACTCCCAGCTGACTCAGGGCTACTCATGGCCTGCCTTCCATGGCTGGCCCAAGATTCTATTCCTGTGAAACCAGGACACCATTATACAGATACTCTTCTGTACCATGTAATAAATGTGGTCTTTCAGCTCTGAAACACCTCCATTGCATTTACTGATACGCTTGCTTTTTCTGCAGTAGCTGTGGTCTCTAGGAGCATGGGGCTGCAGTCTGTGTCCCAAAGCCTGGGTCTTGCAGCTTTTTATCAGTTCAGTCTAACAGGACAGTCTTGATTGATTACATGCTTGGTCCTGTGCTTCTTGTTTGTAGCATTGACTTAAGGACAAGGAAACACATATAGCACCAGCCTTCACCTCACAATGGTCCTACAGGTAGATCCCTCAAAACCATGAGGAAAGGGAGCTCCCCTACCATCACCTGCTCTCTCCGTGTGATGTCTCGAAAACTACAGACCCATTGGCCAGTTCTTCTGGTTTGCATTGTCTTTTTGGGTATCCCCTTTGAGTCTTTTTCTTATTGCCCTTATGCACATTTTCTTCTGAAGTAAGCATTTTGTTCTGGTTTTCCATTTTTGCAGACAGCATTTCCGGTGTCTTTCAGCACCATGCAAAGCCCAAAGTCTTCCCTGGTAATCCTGTCATCCTGTTAGGTCAGGCCCATATGCAGGGACCTCTCATTCCAGCTCACAAGATTGGTCTCTTGTTTGCATGTGAGAGGGTTCTTGCCAGGGACGCCTTGGTGGGCCTCCTAGGAGGAATCTGTAGCCCTTGGGCATGTTCCAGTTTGTCCATGCCCCCTTTTGGCATCCCTATGCCTTCTTGAATTCCCCCACTGCCCCCACCCCGAGACATGCCAGGGCTTGATCTGCAGCCCCTTAAAGCCCCTGACGCAACCTTTTACTTCTGTTTAATTCCTTTCTAATAACATTCAAACTTTAACTATTCATTCAATGAGCTCTTATTAAATAATGTTTTATCCATTTTAAATCTATGATTTTATGGCTACATGTATTTAATTTCTATAGCTTTATAAATACACGTATCTATATAAAAATGTGCACACATATGTACATATATATAGAAGTATACATAAAATAGTGTATCTATGTATAAATTAATAAAAATATATTTATGTATAGTACACTCCTTTATATATACTTCTATATATGGATAATTTGGATATATTTTATATAAATGTATATATTTTTATATCTGAGCACTTCCTGGTCCAAAGGAGGTGGGCAGCTAATCACAGTGCTGCATGAGAACACATGGGTATAACAGTGTCAAGAAATGGCTGTCAGCCAATCACAGCACAATATGAAAATATATGGGGAATAACACTGCCAGAAGCGGCAGCCCCCATGCCTGTAATGATCTTCCTTGTCTGACATGCTTCTGGGTACAATCAGACTGGTGACTACTCCTGCCAACCAATCACATCTTCCTGAGAACATTTGGGTATGACTGGTACTTCTGGTTCATGTTGTGAGAGTTACCTTGTGTTTTCTCAAAGGGTTGTGAGAATCATGTTTTTGTAGAACCGAGAAAAACACCGAGGCCTTGTACATCCAGGTGCCAGATAGTGCAGAAGGATGTGAGAACCGACTTATGTTTTTACAAAGAGTTGTGTGTGGCACTATAGAGCCAAAAACCAGGGCCTTGTACAGAGGTACCAAGTTAGAAAGGAGCCTAGTATAAAGACCATCTTGCTCAGTACATCCTGGTACCAGTGATACAGAGGCAAAAGAGTTAACAGTAATAGTGTAACTAAAGAAGTATGCAATTCTTGCTTGCAAAGTATGTAACCTTGCCTGCTAAACAAAACAGGGGCTACAGGCCGCTGATAAGCGAAAGGCCACTGATAAGAGGGAGGACTGTTCCTGCTCCTTCTGATAAGAGGAAGGACTATTCACACTTCTTCAGCATTCGAACTGGTGGGAACCGACCCCGAGGTCTGGAGAAGAGTCAGAGGCCCACAGAGCATGCGCAGCCAACTGAGGTGAAAAGTTCAGATGAGAGGAAGACTAGGAGCCTTCCTCCTGAGACCCCCGAAGAGGACCACCAGGGAGCACTGCGCAGGTGCAACCAGGCGAAGCAAGAGGCGTGGAATATTATAATGACCTGATGCAATGATGTAATGTTTTATGATACAATCCTCATGAATATGTATTACTTAGTGCTATAAAAGAAACACGCTTTGGCCCCCTAGGTGTGCAAGTTCAGAGGAGTGATCCCCCTTGCACCCGGCGCTGAATAAACATACCTACTTTATAACTTTTCAGGAGTTATAGAGTCTTTTCCGGGTGTCAGTTTGGCACCCCAGATGGGACCTCTCTGCTCGGCTGCAGGATCGACTGAGGGACGGATGTCCTAGGCGCCCCCCCCAGACCTTTCTGGAGGAACTCCGCTCCTTGGCCGCTCACTGCGGGAGCAGACAATGACCATCTATACTTGTGGATAAACGGTATGTTTTATTGGGGTAGCCTGTAAGTCGTACGCGTG
This sequence comes from Podargus strigoides, assembly GCA_028020825.1. Taxonomy (NCBI): domain Eukaryota; kingdom Metazoa; phylum Chordata; class Aves; order Caprimulgiformes; family Podargidae; genus Podargus; species Podargus strigoides. The sequence goes on from CM051662.1 coordinate 35,080,954, forward strand.
GCCAGGGCAGCTGGTAAATCACGCAGAGACGTCTGGCGTGCAGCATAGTCCTTATAGGGAAGGAGTCTCCGTTTGGTGGGAAGCCAGCTAGGGGAAGAGGGCTAGGGGATTCGCTGACCGATAGGGAGGCCACTAGCGATCCTCGGGGTGGATCGTGTGAATCCCTAGGGAACAGTTGTGTGTGAGTTTTTAACTTCTAGGAGCCCGCTATGAAATTTGCTGACAGATGGAGTTAGAAAATGGGAAAAAAATGGCCCTAAATGGGACACTAAATTATAACACCTTAATATAACTCATGTTATTTTTGAAAAGAGAAGGCAAATGGGATGAGTGTTCTTATGCTGATACGTTTTTGACCCTCCAAAACCACCCTGAATATCAGAGAAGCTGTGGTTTGGCACCCCCAAAAGATCCATTATTACTGGTGTTAGAAAAAGAAAATCAGAAAGAAAGGAAGACAAGGAGGAGAAGGAGGCCCAGAAGGTGTATGTTAGAAGGGAGAAGGAAAAACGGAAACAAAAGGCAAAGATTATGATCTCTGTCATGGATCAAGTAGTCAAAAAATATGGGTCACCCAAAAGAAGCAAATGGGGGAGTGGTAGAATCAGAATAAAGAAAATACAAATGAGAGATCAGGGATAGCCCCTTCCCAAAATCCCCAAAATCAAATGCCAGGAAAGTGTTTTTATTGTGGGCAGGAGGGCCACCTTAAACAAGACCGCCCTGAGCTGAAAAGAGAGGAGAAATTGTTTCTGGTTGTAAATTATGAAAAAGCAAAGGAGGCCGCTTTAAATCCAGAGGCAATCATGAGACTGTCTCTAGTGCCAGAGATAAGGCCTCTGCCTGAGAAGCAAATATTCAGTGAAAAGGAGATAACAACTTTCAAGGAATTAGGAACAAAAGAGTCAGATGGGCAATGGATCCTCCCTGATGGCAGGGAACTGGTGAATAAACAAGTAATGAGACAAATTTTAACTGTTTCACATCAAGGGAGTCATTGGAGAGCTCAGGCAATGTGTGATGCTGTATTAAGAAAATATGCCTGCACAGGACTGTACACAGTAGCTAAACAAATCTGTAGTAGCTGTGTAACATATCAACAAATAATTCCCAGATATTAGATTGCAGAGCATGTTGACTCAGACAAGGGAAGTCAGCTCACTTCACGTATCCTCCAAGAATGAATGAACACCCTAGAGAGAAAGTGGGATTTCATACTCCAGGGCATCCCCTCTCTTCAGGAAAAGTGGAGAGGATAAATCAAACATTAAAGAAACACCTGCAAAAATTGGTTTTAGAAACCAAACTATCATGGACAAAGTGTTTACCTCTGGCCCTTCTCAGAATTCAAACTGCTCCTAGAAAGGATCTAGGAGTGTCACCGTATGAGATGCTTTTCAGGCTGCCCTATCCGGGAGGGGTGGTGGTGAGGTGCCCACTCTCATGCCTAAGGATAAATTCCTCAAGAACTATATACTGGGGTTGTTTTCTTCCTTATCACCTCTCAAGGTACGCAGACTGTTGGCTCAAACTCCACCTCTGGAATTTCCAGTACACACCTTCCAGGCGGGAGACTGGGTCCTAGTGCGTGCCTGTAAGGAATCAAAGCTCCAGCCTGAGTGGGAAGGACCTTGTCAAGTACTGCTGACCACTGAGACTGCTGTGAGAACTGCAGAGGAGGGGTGGACTCGCTATACATGAGTAAAGATAGGAGAACTGTCATATTTCACAGCAAAGTATCCTCAAAAGGGAGGGGGTAGTGGCACATGTTAAGGAAGACTGACGGGGACACGGGGGATATACCCTAGCAGATCCGCTGGTTTCAATAAAGCTAGGGAAAGAAGAAAAAGGAGTTGAATTTCTGGTGGATGCGGGGGCAACATATTCAGTTTTGAATCAAGCTTTTATTCCCCTGGAAAATTACTATGTTATGGTAAAAGGAGCAACTGGCCAAAGTGAAAAGGCGTACTTCTGTAAACCTTAAAAATACAATTCGGGAAAACAATGAAGCATTCATAAATTCTTGTACATGCCAACTCCCTGAAGGCACTCCTGGGCAGGTATCTGCTAGAACAATTAAATGCAATCATTAAATTTGAAAAAGGGGAAATTACTCTGGAGGTAAATGAAAAACAATATGTGCAAATGCTGAGCCTATTTTTAACCAGTGTATCCATCGAGGGAAAAATTAGTGAAGAAATAATGAACCAAGTATTTCCTGGGGTATGGGCCACTGATGTGCCAGGAAAAGCAAAAAATGCTCCACCCGTTGAATTTAGACTTAAAGGGGGAAAGCAGCCAGTGAGAATCAAACAATATCCCCTGAAAAAGGAGGACGGAGAGGGAATTCGCGCAGTTATAGAAAAGTTTTTACAATTTGGGTTATTAAAGGAATGAGAATCTGACTTTAACACCCCCATATTACCTGATCGTAAACCTGATGGATCATACAGGGTGGTCCAAGATTTACGAGCTGTAAATAAAATCACTGAAGATCTCTACCCAGTGGTAGCAAATCCATATAATTTATTAACTGAACTGACACCTGAACTAACCTGGTTTACCGTTGTAGATTTGAAAGTTGCCTTCTTTTGCCTCCCTCTCCATGAAGCCAGCCAGAAAACATTCGCGTTTGAATGGGAAAACCCCAAGAAGCAGATGGAAAACTCAGCTCACTTGGACGGTGTTGCCTCAAGGATTCAAGAATATTTGGAAACCAGCTTGCAAAAGATTTGGAGTCCTGGGAAACCCCACCTGAAGAAGGGAAGATAGTGCAGTATGTAGATGACATCTTGATAGCTACTCGGACAGAAGAAGCGTGCATAATCTGGTCAGTAAGTTTGCTAAATTTCTTGGGGCTCCAAGGGTACCGGGTGTCTAAGAAAAAGGCTCAAACAGTAAAACAAAAAGTAATCTATTTGGGCTATGAAATCAGTGCTGGGCAGAGATCTCTGGGACAAAACCGGAAAGAAGCAATATGTCAAATCCCGAGACCACAGACAGTAAAAGAATTACGAACCTTTTTGGGGATGACTGGGTGGTGCAGGCTATGGATTTATAATTATGGACTGCTTGTGAAACCCCTATATGCACTAAACACAACCAACCAGAAGAATCTTCAGTGGACCAAAGAAGCTGAGCAAGCTTTCAAGCAACTGAAAAAGGCTTTGATGTCAGCCCCGGCTTTAGGATTTGTAGACGTGAGTAAACCATTCTTTCTTTGCTTCCACAAGAAATAAGGAATTGCCCTTGGAATACTGGCACAAGACATAGTCCCATATAGCTGGGCAGTTGCCTATTTTTCCAAACAGCTAGATGGCACTGCCAAAGGCTGGCCTGGGTGTGACCTGAAAGACGACCCTATGGAAAACGCAGAGACCTGGTTTACCGATGGGAGTAGTTACATTGTAAGTGGTGAAAGATGTGCCGGGTATGCTGTCACCACCAGTCAAGAAATAATAGAATCAGGACCCTTACCCACAAACACTTCTGCACAAAAGGCAGAAATAATTGCTCTGCCACGAGCCTTGGAGCTAGCCAGAAATAAGACTGTGAATATTTACACAGACTCAAAGTATGCTTTTGGAGTCGTACACGCACATGGAGCAATTTGGAAAGAAAGAGGACTGTTGAATTCGCAAGGCAAGAACATGAAGCATGCAGCAGAAATTTTAAAATTATTGGAAGCAGTTCAACTACCGAAGAAGACAGCAATCATGCACATTAAGGCACACCAAAGGGTGAGCTCAGAGTTGGAAAAAGGAAATGAGCTGGCGGACAGAGAGGCAAAACTGGCAGCCAAAAGAGAGGTAATAACGGAGGGGGCTTTAATTCCTGATGGGCAAGTCTCCCTAGAAGGTAAGCCAGAATATATCAAAGAGGATCAGAAGTTAATTGCAGATTTAAAAGGATCATATAACGAAGAGGTGTGGGCTCTCACACCACAAGGGAAACTGATCATTCCCTCTCATATGGTATGGCCCTTTAATAAGGGAAGAACATAAAAAGGGGCACTGGGTGGCAGAAGCCCTGTATAAATATTTAACTGGAAAAATCCTAGCTAGAAATTTGTATACCACCGTGAGACAGGTGACACAACAGTGTGATCTTTGCCTCCAGGCTAATCCCAAAAATACCCCAAAAGCAGAGATGGGCCAAATTGGGAAAGGGACTGGACCTGGGCAGCAATGGCAGATTGATTTTTCAGAACTTCCAAGAAAATGGGGGCACAAATATTTACTTGCACTAACTGATACCTTTTCAGGTTGGCCAGAGGCATTTCCTACTAGAACAGCCCAAGCTCCGGAAGTAACCAGAATATTGCTACAAGAAATAATACCACGCTTTGGAGTCCCAGCCACCATATCCTCCGACAGAGGACCGCATATCATTTCAAAAGTTGTACAGAAAATTAGCCATCATTTGTGTATGGACTGGCAACTTCATACCCCTTACCGCCCTCAGTCGAGTGGCCAAGTAGAAAAAATGAATCATTTGATTAAACAGCAAATTGTGAAATTGGGACAAGAAACCAGTCTGGCGTGGCCTCAGTCCCTTCCCTTGGATGGGCAACCATATGGAATACAAGGAGGAATGTCCACACAAGCTGGAGATGAAATTATGACCTCCTGCATGGTGGCACTGAGCAAACAGCTCAGGAAAATTGAAAAACATGTGGCTGGTACTTGAAGTAGAGGCCTAGATGGGCCAGTACATAACATACAACCTGGAGATTATGTATATGTAAAATCTCTTTCAGAAAAAACTTTAGAACCACAGTGGGAAGGCCCTTTCCAGGTGCTTCTTACCTCCTTCACTGCAATCAAGATCAGAGAACAAAACACATGGATCCATCACACCAGAGTGAAGAAAGCTCATAAATCCCAATGGAGAGTCACGCAAGTCCAACCTGGAAAACTATCTTTCTCACAATCATAATTATGATCCAGGGATGGGAAAGCACCTCTAGCCAGAGTAGTACTGAATGGCCTTGGTCCCAAGCATTTAATCGGTATACTGGGTCTATGGGGGAAGGCTATTATTTAAAAGGTTCAAATCTCTCAACTGTAGTTATGCATGAAAATCAGGTATATGCAAGACGGGAATGGGAAGAAAATCATTTGGAGGGTTTTGAAAAACAAAGAGTCTGGCAACTTAGGGGAACTATAGGGGAAGCAATCAAGATAGGATGCCGAATGATCAGTGGGACCACCCATGAGAAGGCTACCCTAATTAGAGTGACCACAAGTGCAAATGTCCCCTATGGTGCTCCCTGCTATCGAAAAAATTGTGCAAATGAGTTAGATTGCTGGCATAATTTCACCTTAAGTGCAAACTATTGAGGTAATTTGGCTCTGGGCCCATGATAATATCTGGCTCTCATTCAAATTTCGAATAAATGCCTCACCTCACACTACGCCCCACACCACACCACACTCCACACCACGCACCACACCACACACCACACCACTTAAACCCAGAATCTATGAAATTGGCCCATATGTAGTAATAAACACAGGCCAACAACAGATCTTGTTTAACCCAGAGTGGCTTCTTAAACGTGTTGAATTGCTAATGCAGACTAATATCTCTGACATTCCACCAGTATGTTCTTCCTTTATTCAAACATCTTTCGATGGCTGGACAACTTGGCGGCAGAGGGAAGTGCCCTTCAAGGGCAGAATGCAAAGAGATCTAACTGGAGTATTGGGGACTGGATTGGGGGTCCTCAATGGAATTGATTCAGAATTAATAATGAATAAATTAGCTGCTGCAACTAACGATTTGACAAAATTGGAACAGCCTCTGCAGTATTCTCTATTAGCGTTAGGAACCAGTCAATGGCAATTCTCAAAAGTATTACCAAAATGGGAAAGGATGGAAGAACAAGACCACCAAATAATAATAAATGCACTTGATGTAGCTCAAAATAATATATCTTTGGCTCTCAGTTGTATGCAGGCACAGTTATGGATGCAATCACTGGCCGCCTTAATTATAAGAGAAGGCAGTGAGGGCACTTTCCCCACTGAAATTCGAAAGGCTGTCTGGGACAATGCTACAGATCTAGAAAGGAAGCTTCAAGCTTGGTGGACCATAGTAAATTTTACCTATAACCCTATTACTAATGTGGCTACTACTTTTGTGTTAACCATACGTAACGCCTCAATATACACAATCCACCCCATCATTGCACTAGGATTAAACCATGATAAAACAGTGCTCTATCCTTCTGAGCACAGGGCATGGGCACGGATAGCAAATAAGAAGTGGCAGACTGTAAATTTGGAATCTTGTGTTACACGGAAACAACAAGGATTCATTTGCGAAGGTAATACAATTGATGCCCAAGACATATACCTTGACACTGAGCAAGGCATTTGTCACTTTTAGATCCATCCAGATATCAGTCAAAAGACTGTACTTGTATATATTGGTCAAGGTTGTGCATGTTTGAGAACTGCTTGTGCTTCTATAGTGATAGATGAAACGATGATAGATAGCAATAATTATTCTAACTTTTGTATTTGCAATTTTGTTAAAATTCTCAGGTGTGACTTCTCTTACTTAGCACCAGTCGTATCCCACCAATTAATAAGATCCAATTATACAATGTTTCACAAATTATTACCTGTGCCTATTGGAATGAATCTTACATTAATAAGACAATGAGTAAAGCACCAAGATTTGATCAAAATTTTGGAAGAGGTCCATGAAAATGGGAAGAAAACTTTGATAATGGTTTATCATGATATAAAACAAATAAACAGAATTATAAAAAGGGTAAAACAAGATGCAAGCCATAATTGGCGGGACATGCTTTTTGGATGGTCACCTACTGCGACTGGTATCCTGAATGCGATGTTACACCCTATTGTTGTTCTTTTAATATTGGTTTTACTTAGCTTCGTTTTCTCTGTAATACTGTTTGTCTGGAATTGAAGAGAATGTTACGGCAACTAGCCGCCCTAACTTCTGTATCTAATGCACATGGAAAAGCACTGAGAGATACCTTTCGAAACCACAGAACCATAGAGTCATAGAACTGTAGAAATAGACTACTAGATGAAGAATTTCTTTATTAGTAAAAGAATTTACTAACTCTGCAGAAAAGGGGGGACTGATACGGGGGCAAAAAAGTTAATAGAAATAGTTTAATTAAAGAAGTATGCAGCTCTTGCTTGGGAAGTATGTAATCTTGCCTCTCTTGCTTGGGAACCTTGCCTGCTAGATGAAACAGGTGCTACTGGCCGCTGATTAGAAGAAGGCCATTGAGAAAAGGGAGGATGGCTCCTGCTCCTTATGATAAGAGGAAGGTCGGTTCCCACCATCTCAGCATTTGAGCTGGTGGGAACCAACGCCGCAGTCTGGAGAAGAGCCAGAGGCCCACAGAGCATGCGCAGCCAACTGAGGAAGACTTGGAGCCTTCCTCCTGAGACCCCCGAAGAGGACCACCAGGGAGCACTGCGCAGGTGCAACCAGGCGAAGCAAGAGGCGTTGGAATATTATAATGACCTGATACAATGATGGAATATTTATGAGACACTCCTCTTGAATATGTATTACTTAGTGCTATAAAAGAAACACACTTTTGCCCCTACGTGTGCAAGTTCAGAGGAGTGATCTCCCTTGCACCTGGTGCTGAATAAACATGCCTACTTTATAACTTTACGAGAGTTATAGAGTCTTTTCTGCACGTCAGAGCCTCTGGCAAAAGGCACCAGGGGTAACTGGAGGTCAGCCCTTAGGGTTTTGGAGCCGAAGATACAGAGGGTCAGAGGCACACTACACTCCCACTGAAAAAGAAATACTGGCAGTGTATGAAGAACTTCAAACCGCTTTGGAAGTAGTTGGTACTGAAGCACAGCTCCTCCTGGCACCACGATTGCCAGTGCTGAAAGGGATGTTTAGAGGGAAGACTCCATCCACACTCCACGCAACTGATGTGACATGAAGTAAGTGGGGGGCACTGATCTCTCAGTGGGATAGAATAGGAAATCCCAGTCACCCATGTATTCTAGAAGTAATCATGCACTGGCCAGAAGGCAAAGATTTCAGAGTGCCACCAGGAGAAAAGGTGCTGCGTGCTTAAGAGGCCCCTCCCCCCATACAATGACCTACCAGAAAACAAGAAGCATCATGCTTTGTTCACCAATGGATCCTCTCGTCTTGTAGGAAAACAGCGAAGGTGGAAATCTGCTGTGTGGAATCCTACACATCGGGTTGCATAAATAGCCAAGGGTGAAGGTGAATGGAGTCCGTTTGCAGAACTAAAGGCCATCCAGCTAGCTGTAGATATTGTCGAGTGGGAGAAATGGCCAATACTTTATCTGTACACTGATTCATGGATGACAGCATATGCCCTCTGGGGGTGGCTAAAACAATGAAAAGAAAATAACTGGCAGCAGAGAGGCAAGCCCATCTGGGCTTCCTCATTGTGGCGAGATATTGCTGCCTGATTATACAAGCTGGTTGTAAAGGTACGCCAGGTAGATGGCCACATACCCAAAAGTTGGGCCAATGAAGAACATCAAAACAACCAGCAGGTGGATCAGGCTGCTCAGGTAAAAATATCTCAAGTGGACCTGGAATGGCAGTGCAAGGGTGAATTATTCTTAGCTTGATGGGACTACGATATTTCAGGCATTAACCATGGATACTATTGCACAAGTCATCCATGAGTGTGAGACGTGCCACAATTAAACAAGCCAAACGGATAAGAATGCAGTGGTATGGAGGGTGCTGGTGGAAGTATAAATATGGTGAGGCCTGGTACATTGACTACATCTCACTTCTGCGAACACACCAGGCCTATTGCTATGCGCTCACTATGGTGGAAGCCACGACTGGATGGCTAGAAACACATGCTGTGCCTCATGCCACTGTTCAAAACACTATTCTGGTTCTCGAAAAGCAAATATTGTTGCTCCATGGAACTCCAGAAAGGATCAAGTCAGACAAGGGAACTGTGGAAGCTGTGTCGAACACAGGGAGGATGGATTGGGACTGATCAAGGATAACATTGGAATTTGCAGTGTGTTCCCAGACAAGCTTCACAGGACAGTAGCTGATGAGAGATGTGTTAAAAGAAGCATGTGTTATGTCCTGTTTAGCTTGGTTGTTTTGGGAATAGAAACGTATAAGACTAACTGGTGAGTGAACAGCAGTGAAGAAGGAGAGCTGCAGCAGGTCTTGGACAGAGCTTTTCCTTTCTTCTTGTTAGCTACTTGCTTGCTTACCTGCTTACTTACGTGCTTACTTGTTTACTTGCTTGCTAATAAACTTGCCTTTCTCAGAAAAGGAGTTCTGAGTCCTTTTCCTCCCATACTTCATTCGTCACAGGGAACCCCTTTCTTAAATAGCCTGATAGACACCTTGGCTAAAGAGCATGGGATAGAATGGATATACCACATCTCTTATCATCCACCAGCTGCTGGCAAAGTCAAGCGATGCAATGGGCTACTGAAGACCGCACTCAAAGCAATGGGTGATGGCACATTGAAAAACTGGGACCAACATCTAGCAAAAGCTCCTTGGTTAGTTAATACTAGGGAGTCTGTCAATTGAGCTGGCCCTGCTCAGTCAGAGCTTCTCCATACTGTAGAAGGAGACAAAGTTCCAGTGATGCATGTGAGAAATATGTTGGGGAAAACAGTTTGGGTTACTCCTGCCTCGAGCCAAGGCAAACCCACTCGTGGGGTTGCCTTTGCTCAAGGACCTGGGTGCACATGATAGATAATGCAGAAGGATGGACAAGTGAAGTGCATACCACAAGGAGATTTGATCCTGGAAGAGAACAGGCATTAATTTGAACTGTATGATGTTCATTGTCATATGATACCGCCTGTTACTACTTCTCTAGCTTAAGATTCAGAACCACCCAGATCAATGAATAACGAACCTCAGCACCCAGTGACTTCCCCAACACCAGCATCCTCACCACAAACTGTGAATATGGACTGAACAATGCATACCAGATTAGAGCTCTGGATGCATGTTGCAGCTTTTTGACCCAGCCTAAAGGACTATCATTACATGAACCCGCGTCCATGGAATAAAAGGACTGATACTTCTGTAAATATTGAGAGAAGGGAAGAGCAGGAACTTGGGCATGATGTAGATGGTATGAGATAAGGGGTAGAATGGTGTCCTGGTTCCCCAGGCACAGAGTCATGGGCCAGCCATGCAGGCAGGCCATGAGTAGCCCTGAGTCAGCTGAGAGTTCCAATCAAGGCAGCTGACTCACAGGTGTATCCCATACCACTTCACCATGCTCATTATAGAAGGAGGGAATTCAGTGAGGGTGGAGTTCCTTTCCCTGGGGCTCCTTGTTTGTGGTCTTTTGCTCCTGCTGTTTATCTCAAGGATCAGGCTGAGTAGAACCTTGTATACTTTATGTAGGTTGTTGTGTTAGTTTTGTTATTTCATTAAATGTGTTTTTACTTCAACCCATGGGGCTTTTCCCTTTTTTCTCCAATTCCCTTCCTCTTCTGGGAAGCTTCAGGTGGTCGTGTAACAGCAACAGTTTAGCCCTGAGTACTGGCTAAACGTAGACAGACCTCCAAGATCAAGTCCCACCATTAACCTAGTACTGCCAAGTCACCTCTAAATGATGTTCCTCAGCATCACATTTACATGTCTCTTAAATACCTCCAGGGATGGGGACTCCACCACTTCCCTGGGCAGCCTGTTCCAGTGCTTGACAACCCTTTCAGTGAAGAAATATTTTCTGATATCCACTCTAAACCTCCTCTGGCACAACTTGAGGCCATTATCCCTCGTCCCATCACTAGTTACCTGGGAGAAGAGACTGACCCCCCAAGCCTTGCTACAGCCTTCTTTCAGGTAGTTGTAGAGAGCAATGAGGTCTCCCCTCAGCTTCCTCTTCTCCAGACTAAACAACCCCAGTTTCCTCAGCTGCTCCTTATGAGACTTGTGCTCCAGACCCTTCACCAGCTTTGCTGCCCTTCTTTAGACACGCTCCAGCAGCAATATGTCCTTTTTGTGGTGAGAGGCCCAAAACTGAACGCAGTATTTGAGGTGCGGCCTCACCAGTGCTGAGTACAGCGTGTCAATCACCTTCCTAGTCTTGCTGGACACCATATTTCTGATACAAGCTGCCATGCTGTTGGCCTTCTTGGCAACTTGGGCACACTGCAGGCTCGTATTCGACCAGCTGTCGACCAGCATCCCCAGGTCCCTTTCGGCCAGACAGCTTCCAAGCAGCTCTTCCCCAAGCCTGTAGCGTTGCATGGGGTTGTTATGATCCAAGTGCAGTATCTGGTACTTGGCCTTACTGAACTTCATACAACTGGCCTCAGCTCATTGATTCAGCCTACCCAGATCCATCTGCAGAGCCTTTCTACCCTCAAGCAGATCAACACTCCTGCCTAACTGTTGTCTGCAACCTTATTGAGGGTGCACTTGATTGCTTTCTCCAGATCATCGATAAAGACATTAAACAAGACCAGCCCTGTTACTGAGCCCTGGGGAACACCACTTATGACCAGCCACCAACTGGATTTTACTCTATTAAAAACAACTCTGGGCCCAGCCAGCCAGTTTTTAACTCAGAAAAGAGTATACCTGTCTAGGCCATGAGGTGCCAGCTTCTCTAGGAGAATCATGTGGGAAACAGTGTCGAAGGCTTTACTAAAGTCCAGGTAAACAACATCCACAGCCTTTCCTTAATCCACTAAGCAGGTGTCCTTTTCATAGAAGGAGATCAGGTTAGTCAAGCAGGACCTGTTCTTCATAAACCCATACTGACTGGGCCTGATCCCCTGGTTTTCCTGCACATACCATGTGATTGCACTCAAGATGATCTGCTCCATAACCTTCCCCAGTACTGAGCTCAGGCTGACAGGCCTGTAGTTCCCCATATCCTCCTTCCGGCATTTTTTGTAGATGGGCATCACATTAGCAAGCCTCCAGTCTTTTGGGACCTCCCCTGTTGACCAGGACTGATGGAGACTAATGGAGAGTGGCTTGGAAAGCTCTTCTGCCAGCTCCCTCGGTACTCTTGGGTGCATCCCATCTGGCCCCATAGACTTGTGAGGGTCTAGGTGGTGTAGCAGGTCTGTAATTGCTTCCTCCTGGATTATGGGGTGTTTACTCTGCTCCCCATCCTTGTCTTCTAACTCAGGGGGCTGAGTACCCTGAGGATAACGGGTCTGACTGTTAAAGACTGAGGCAAAGAATGCATTTAGTACCTCATCCTTCGTGGCAAAGTTCCCCTCCACATCCAATAAATGACAGAAATTCTCCTTGGCCCTCTTTTCGCTGTTAATGTATTTCTAAACACATTTTTTGTTATCTTTTATGACAGTGGTCAGATTGAGTTCTAGCTTTTGCCTTTCTAATTTTCTTTCTACATGACTTAATGACATCCTTGTACTCTTCTTGAGTTGCCTGTCCCTTCTTCCAAAGGCCATAAACTCTCTTTTTTCCCCCCTGAGTCTCAGCAGAAGCTTCCTGTTCAGCCAGGCCGGTCTTCTTCCCTGTCGGTTTGTCTTATGGCATGTGGGGATGGCCTTCTCCTGCGCCTCCATGATTTCATTCTTGAAGAATGTCCAGCCTTCCTGGACCCCTTTACTGTTCAGGACTCTCTCCCAAGGGACTGTCTCAACTAGTGCCCTGAATAGGCCAAAGTCTGCCCTCCAGAAGTCCAAGGTAGCAGTTTTGCTGACCCTCCTCCTTACTTCTCCAAGAATCAAAAACTCTATCATTTCATGGTCGCTATGCCCAAGACTGCCTCTGACCATCACATCTTGCACCAGTCCTTCTCTGTTTGTAAACAGCAGGTCTAGGAAGGCACCTCCCCTGGTAGGCTCACTTACCATCTGTGCCAGGAAGTTATCTTACACACACTCCAGGAACCTCCTAGACTGTTTCCTCTCTGCTATATTGTATTTCCAGTAGACATCTGGTAAATTGAAGTCCCCTGCAAGAACAAGGGCTGGCAATAGTGAAACTTCTGCCAGCCCCTTGCAGAATGTTTCATCTGCTTCTTCACCCTGATTGGGTGGTCTGTAACAGACTCCCATCAGGATATCTGCCTTGTTGGCCTTCCCCCTGATCCTTACCCATAAGCACTTGACCTCATCATCATCATCGAGCTCTCTACAATCCAAACACTCCTTCAGATACAGAGTCACCCCGCTGCCTCTCCTTCCTTGCCTATCCCTTCTGAAGAGCTTATAACCATCCATTGCAGCACTCCCGTCATGATAGTCATCTCACTGTGTTTCCATTATGGCAACTAAGTCATAGCTATCCTGCTGCACAATGGCTTCCAGCTCCTTCTGTTTGTTTCCCGTGCTGCATGCATTGGTGTAAATGCACTTCAAGTGGGCTATTGATTTCGCCCCTGTCAACGTGCCACCCAGCGAGCCTGATTTTACTCTCTTCCCCCTTCAAACCTAGTTTGAAGCCCTCTCATTGAGCCTTGCTAACTCATGGGCCAGAATCCTTTCCCCCCTTTGAGACAAATGAACTCCATCTGTCACCAGCAGGCCTGGTGCCGTGTAAACCGCCCCATGATAAAAAAAACCAAAATTCTACCGATGGCACCAGCCTCTGAGCCATGTGTTGATCAGGTGTGTTTTCTTGTTCCTTTCAGTATTCTTCCCTGCTGCTGAAAGGATTGAGGAAAAAAATACCTGTACTCCTCATCCTTCAGCCAGTTCCCCCAGTGCCCTGAAGCCCCTTTTGATCGCCCTTTGACTTCTCTCCACAGCCTCATTGCTGCCAACCTGAACAACCAATAGTGGGTAATAGTCTGAGGGCCATACCAGACCAGGAAGTTTTCTAGTAATGTCTCATACCCAGGCCCCAGGGAAGCAGCAGACTTCCTGTGGGATGGGTCCAGTCAGCATATTGGCCCTCTGTTCCCTTCAGAAGAGAGTTGCCTAGGACAATTACCCTCCTTTTTTTCTTATCAGCTCATAATATATTTGTGGGAAAGGTGAGTTGGAGCATGGCAAGACATGTTAACACAGTGTTACCAAATATCAGAAAGTGAAATATCACTCCTCGGTGATAATCTGTGTATATAAAAAAAAATCATTTTGTGTGAAAGAACTCCAGAAAAAGTTGTTTATTTCTAGGAAGACAGGTTTCCATTAAGTTTATATGTTGGCAGTGATGTACAAAATGTCAGGTTCTGGGAACTATGTGTATTTGTGAAGGAAATTTGAGCACAGACTTGGGTGATAGATTTACCTTGAAACAAGTAACAGACTAGTCCAAGGCTATGAAGAAATAAAGATAAAAAAGAAAAAAATATTTTTTTTTTAAAAAAGAGAGAAATAGAAGGCAAATGGGATGAGAAGAGGGCATATGAGGCAGGCAAAGACAGGAGACAGACAATGCAAAAAACTAAGATACAGTGTTGGCTGTGTAAGGCCTTAGCCAAATAAGTATGGGAGAGAGTTGAAAATCCCACTTTAATTGTGAATCCAGTGAAACCACTCTATGGGAATATCTGTCCCAAGTTTCAGAGAAGTGTGAAAAGATCATGGAGTAGTGTCCAGTCCCAGAAGCAACATAACCACATCAGAGTTATTTAGCAGAGGTGCATCACTGTATCATACCGATTCTAGATTGTATGTTTGCAGGGCAATGCCCTCAACATGTGCAGGCACACATGCCAGAGGGGCCAAGAGCTTTAATTTGCCTATAAATACTGCCCGTTTCACACAATGCACAGCCTTACCCATGGCTCACACCTGTGGCTGTTCCTAACTTACTCAGAACTGGCTTGGGATTTCTTGCTAATTTAATTGGGCCTTTGAAGGAGACCTTAAAGCTATCAAGAATTATTTCCAGACAAGAGGATTGTTGGTACAATTTTACTTAGGGGTGAAGGTGGTGTCTATTAATATTCAAAGCATTTATTAGCACCAAGATTAACTAGTCAAAAACACTTAAGTGTGATCCAGGTGGTGATTTTCCTGCCCTGTTAATAAAAGAAACCTCTGAGGGTTTATTAAGAAGTCTCCTCTCCTGGTATGGAGACCAAATGGTGGTACTGTCTCCAAATCTGAACTCCATTCAGTCATGACAGCAGGATTCTCAACTGCTGCTGGAAGTATCTTAGAAGCATATTTTTATTTTGGGGCAAGACAGAGAAGGAGAACTGAAAAATAAAGTTTATCTGAAATCATGCAAGTATAGAAGCCCAACTAGAATGCTTTGGAAGTATACCTGTGTCATTCTCATGAGTTTTTTTTCTAAGATAGTGACCGCAAAAAAAACCTGTCTTCTGATAGTAGAAAAAGATACAGAGTTTTGACCTTGAAGATATTAAGTAGTACAAACTTCTACCTAAGTAATAGAGTCTTCCCACCCTAGCTGAAAGACAATGACTGACTAGCATCCTTTTCAAATGAACTGACATATGGGATATACTAACTGATCATCTTTCCCACTTCTGTGGCAGTGGTATAGATAGAGTATATCATGAACTGTTATTAATCATATGATTTCAAATAGTCTACTTATGACTGAGGTTCTAGTGATGTAGTACAAACACAGGTAATCAGTGGCTCATGCTAAGGGACTGACCGCACAAAATTAAACAGAATAATAGGGATGAAGATGTGATTTATAATCAGAGTCATTGGACTGACAAATATTTTAGTTCTATATTTGAATAAAATATAGTGGAGAGGCAGAGGCAAGAAGGGAGTGAACTGGCCAAAAAGACAAGGAGAGCAGGAGAAGAAAAGGGAGATGGAGATCACAGAATCACAGAATCGCGTAATCACGGAATATTCAGAGTTGGAAGGGACCTTCAGAGATCTAGTCCAACTCCCCTGCTTAAAAGCAGAATCCCCTAGAGCACATCACTCAGGACTGCATCCAGGCGAGCCTTGAAAATCTCCAGAGAAGGAGACTCCACAACCTCTCTGGGCAGCCTGTTCCAGTGCTATGTCACCATCACTGAAAAGAAGTTCTTCCTCATATTTAAATGGAACCTCCTATGTTCCAGCTTGTGTCCGTTACCCCTAGTCCTGTCACCGGGAACCACTGAAAAGAGTCTGGCTCCATCCTCCCTCAACCCACCCTTTAGGTATTTATAAACATTAATTAAATCACCGCTCAGCCTTCTCTTCTCCAGGCTAAAGGGTCCCAGCTCTCTCAGCCTTTCCTCATAGGGGAGATGTTCCAATCCCCTGATCATCCTCCTTGCCCTCCGCTGGACTCTCTCCAGTAGGTCCCTGTCTCTCTTCAACTGGGGAGCCCAGAACTGGACATAGTATTCCAGTTGCGGCCTCACCAGGGCAGAGCAGAGGGGGAGAATGGTCTCCCTCGACCTACTGGCCACACACTTCCCTATGCAGCCCAGGGTGGCATTGGCTTTCTTGGCAGCAAGGGCACATTGCCGGCTCATGGATAATTTACTATCTACCAGGACTCCCAGATCCTTCTCCTCGGAACTGCTTTCCAGGAGGTCCCCTCCTAACCTATACTGGTGCCTGGCATTCTTTTTCCCCAGGTGCAGCACCCTACACTTGCCCTTATTGAACCTCATGAGGTTCTTCTCTGCCCAGCTCTCCAGCCTGTCCAGATCCCGCTGGATGGCAGCATAGCCCTCTGGCATGTCAGCCACCCCTCCCAACTTGGTATCATCAGCGAACTTGCTGAGGATACACTCTGTCCCCTCCTCTATGTCACTGATGAATATGTTGAACAAGACACTGCAGAAGTTAGAACAGGAAGAATTTTATGTAGAAATTTGTGAAAGAATGGATGAAAGTGGAATAGATGAAATTACATCAGGGCATGTAAACTTTATTTTTTTTACAATTTCAAGCAACTAAAACAATTTTCCTCCCTCGCAAGGCATACAGGGAGTATTAAGGAAGCAGATAGCATAGGCTGGCTCTCATTCATGAGGCCCTGTTATTGCTACAACTAGCTGTGCTCCATGGGCCTAGCTTCCTGGCTTTTTTTTTTTCTTTTGTTTTTTTGGCTTCCCACTAGCAAGGGAAGAGTTGGTTTACTTCTTGGAAAGATTACTTTTCACTACTTATATTTTTCTTGTCTCCAATGATCTTTCTCCTGTATTTCTCATTCTCTTCTTTTGTTTATGAGCAATGTGATCCTTTTAATGTCTCCCTATAGAAAAATCATCCAAGCATCTAATGATTTGAATTGCTTTGCTCCATGTTTGTTCATGATGCAGTTATCAAAGCCTATTTTCTGTCACCTGGAATCCTAGGTTTCCGTCTCCCACCTGCTGACTGCTTCTGTCATAGCAGAAGCAGCATCATTAGCCACCTCCATACTTGGTCTAAAACTGAAAAGCCCAAAGTAACGCTCAGGAGTAGCATAAAAATAACAAAAGGGTAAGCTGACCTTGGCCCTACTTAATAGTAAAACTCATGCAAAAATCAGATTTGGAACAATAAATAAGTCCTCACACATAACATCAAGGAGTGCTACATAATAGATTTACAGGCAATAAATTAATTAAACACCAACATACCCCTAAAAAGTAGTTTCTGAATTCAGGTGCAGCATGCCCTGCTGTAACTGTATGGAGGTACCATTACTCAGTGGGACAGGCACAGAAGTGCAAAGAACCTGTCCAAATAGTAGGGAAATACCTACCCAAGATGAACCACCAGGAGGTATTCCCATTTCCTCTGTTTCCGTCTTTCCTTTGCTACAGAGCTCCTATAAATGCATATGAACAAAAGCAAAGGTGGAACAATGATTTCAGCAACAGCAGCAGTGAACATGCTGCCCATCTGCAGGGAGACTCGCTTGCCTCAGGAATGGTAGGCAAAGAAGAAAAGCTCATAAGGAGCTGCTCCTCATCAGCCCAGGCATCTCTGTGCAAGGGCTGCCTGGAAGAAGAGCAACGCTCACTCACCCTGTCCAAGCAATGATGCAGGCAGTCACAGTACCAAGACTGTCACCAAACAGGACAAAGAACTTATCGACACCAATGTGTGGCAAGGGGTGTCCAAGCAGCATAACTGGTCACTGTGACTCTAGCCACTATGTGATAGTTCCAAGATGAATTATTGTATTATTCTTTCCACAGTAGTTGCTTAAACATAATATCTTACTCTCTTGACTCTACGGTTCCTAGTTAAATACAATACTAAGCCCCAGCTACTTGTACCACCTGATTGCTTTGTGTGGTTTCTGTGACTACTGAAGTAAAACACAATCACTCTCTCATATGATTCCCATGAAACCAATTTCTCCTCAAAGTTCTGTCTTGTTCAGACCAGTTCGATTGGGCCTGATTCTCCTTTAGTCAAACCAAATCATCAAAATTTAATCAAATTCATAACATTTCCCCCCTTTGAAAGTATTGATAATCATACTCAATACTTTCACTTATTCAGAGTGTAACTTCACTGAATCCCAAGCTGTCAAATGATGGTGGATCCTTTGATGGTTTATCTCGTTGTCTTGCCACTGCTTGCATAATCATCCGATTAAATTCTGTTTTATGAGTCAATTGTCGTTCTAAACATTTGTATGTCAGATCAAGCACTATAAATACCAATGTTAAGATGACTAAAGTCTCAATCAATGATTTTATCCAAGAACTCAGATTCAATCCTAATCCACTAAAAATTTTATCTATCCAATTTTCCAACATGTTTTCTCTAATCTTGTGTCTCCTGTTCTATTTTTCCTAGCAATTCCAAATCATGTTCCACATCCTCAGTTACATTTGGAATATGTACACAACAATAACCTATTTTGTCCTTTAAAAATCCACACACACCATGCTCCTTTAACAGTAACATGTCTAATGCCATCCAGTTCTGTAGAGCCATCCTTTATGTAGCCTGCAATTGTATATTCATCCATCTAAATCCTCGGCGTGTCACATTTGACGATCGTTCAACCTGTCCAGTCAATCAGTATAACCACTCCCTATTTCTATAGGATGCTATGGGGTTTAGAAGAGATTCCAATGCCCATTCTATTTTCACTCCTGTCCCTGGATCATTCTAAGTTTCATCATCATCTTCTATTTCTGATCTTTTCAGTCATGCTATGTGCAAATTTTCCTGACTTCTCTTAAAGGGAGATCTTTTCCATATAGGTGAAGTGTTGGGGTCTGAACCCCGAGCCCTGAATTAAGATTGACATATGGGTGGTTCCCACAGTCCTTCAAAAGGAGGGGATGAGTTTGCCTTTTGGCTTTCCTCCAAGGTGCGATCGGCCTTGTAGGGAGAGCCCTTGGGTAAACAAGCCCCTGGTGCCCCGCATTTGGGTAAACAAGTGCCAGGTTTCCTGCTTTGGGGATGAAAGCTGGGACCACTTGCAGGCAAGGTGGAGTGTCTACCTGTGAGGTTAACGCACTTTGCAGAGTTTCCCTGTTGAGGAAGGACCTCCTGACTCTCCCTGCAACTGGGCCCTGGTCAGGTTTGGTGCTTGTGAACGGGGTCTCTGTGAGAACAATATGTGGCTGCCTTTGTTCTATATTATCAGCCTATTGGCTTGGCTGTCTGCCATCTCTGCCATGGGAGACTTCATTGCTTTGTTTGTTCCACCGATTGTTGGCTGTGTTATATAATTCTTGGGGTTGCTGGGGTTGCTGTCTGTTATGTGTAATCTGACTGACTTGTTTGTACCCCCAGTGATCACCCATGTACTGACCTTCTTGTGTGCAATAGAATCTGGTTACTGGTTTGTTCTCCTGCTGTCTGCGTCCTTTGTGCTAGGCCTAGTAATTGGCAAAACAATAGGGCATAATGTAAGCAATCCTAATGTAATTAGTTTAACTTTCCCATCAATGGGTAAATGAGTGGTCCAGGTGCCATCACTCATTACACAGACCAAAAGCCCAGGGCTCAGAACTGTATACCTCTGGCAACTGACTTTCCAGAGACTAGTCACGTTTAATTTATTCTCTAGTCCCTGACATAAGCACCCAAATTTTAAAGCTGTCGCTAGAGGGGGTATACATTGAATTGCGTGGTCCACCGTAATACGATTATATATTTGTTCACACTGCCACCAAGGAACTACATTCTCCTCTTCCCTTATAGATGTGCTTTTATCCACTATGTGGTGGTTTAGACCCTGCCAGGACCTGAGACAACGTTGCCGCTGCCCCTCCCCCACCCTCGGACGGGGATGGGAGTAAAATGCAAATCCCGGGGTTGAGATAAGGAAGATGTAATACAACAGTGTAATAACAACAACCTGAACAACAACAATGACAACAATAACAGTGATGATAATGTACAGAGCAAGAGATACACCGACAAACATCCATACCACCAACGAAAAGCCTTGTTTAATGTCTTTATCGATGACCTGGATGAGGGGATCGAATACACCCTCAGTAAATTTGCAGATGACATGAAATTAAGTGGGAGTGTCGATCTGCTTGAGGGTGGGGAGGCCCTGCAGAGGGATTTGGACAGGCTGGAGCAATGGGCTGAGGCCAATTGCATGAGGTTTAACAAAGGCAAGTGCTGGGTCATGCATTTCGGTCATAACAACCCCATGCAGCGCTACAGGCTTGAGGAAGAGTGGCTGGAAAGCTGCCTGGCGGAAAAGGACCTGGGGGTGTTGGTTGACAGCCGACTGAACATGAGCCAGCAGTGTGCCCAGGTGGCCAAGAAGGCCAATGGCATCCTGGTCTGTATCAGAAATAGTGTGACCAGCAAGAATAGGGAGGTAATCGTGCCCCTGTACTGGGCACTCGTGAGACCATGCCTGGAGTACTGTGTCCATTTCTGGGCACCACAGTATAAGAAGGACATTGAGGTGCTGGAGCGAGTCCAGAGAAGGGTAATGAGGCTGGTGAGAGGTCTGGAAAAGAAGAAGACCGGCTGAGGGAACTGGGGTTGTTTAGTCTGGAGAAGAGGAGACTGAGAGGAGACCTTATTGCTCTCTACAACTACCTAAAAGGAGGTTGTAGTGAGGCTGGCGTTGGTCTCTTCTCCCAAATTACTATTGACAGGATGAGAGGAAATGGCCTCAAGTTGTGACAGGGGAAGTTTAGATTGGATATTAGGAAGAAATTCTTTACTGAGAGGGTGGTTATGCACTGGAACAGGCTGCCCATGGAGGAGGTGGTGGAGTCGCCGTCCCTGGAGGTGTTTAAAAAATGAGTGGATGTAGTGTAGCACTTGAGGCTATGGTCTAGTGGTTAGGGATATGATGGGATAAAGGTTGGACTTGATGATCCTGGAGGTCCTCTCCAACCATAGTGATTCTATGATTCTATGATTATAAAAAGAGGGAGCTCAGTGAAGGCTGGGTTCCTCCTCTCCCTGAGATGCCTTGCTGATGGCACTCTGTTCCTGCTGTCAACTAGGCTGAGTAGAACCTTCTATGCTTTATGTTGGATTGTTGTTTCAGTTTTGTTATTCTATTAAATCTGTCTGTACTTCAGCTCACGGGCCTTTTCCTCTTTTTTTTTCCCCGGATTCTCCTTTCCAGCTGGGGAGTCTTCAGTGATATACTAACTAACTGCTATGGTTTAGCCCTGAGCACGGCAAACTGTAGACAGCTTATTTGGTGCCCAGTGAGTGTTTGAAACCTGGAGTTGAAGTCTAAACAGATCTCACTGGATGACTTACACTCTCACTATGGTGATGTGGAGAGCATGGTCCCTCAGGGGAATCCTTTGGTGTCTGCTCTTGGAGTTACTTTTTGAGAATGGGACTGTTTGACTGCTGTTGCTGTTTAGATTGGTACGGTTTATTGCTTTCAGCCATAGGCTTAAAAGTATTGCCCTGTTATGTGTCTTGATGTTAGGTTATGGTGTGATAAATTCACTTGTAGTTACACCCATTTCTGATCTCTGGGACCTGGTGATGGGCACCATGACTCTGGAACACTCTTGGGATACCTTAACAGCTGTACTTGTGTTATCAGGTATTCTGAATATTTTCCAGTTTCTCGTCCTGCTAAGAATGAAGCCATGGCATAGAGTTGGGTGCTCTGTGGCTGCTACATCTTCTGCCATGGGCCCTACAGTCAGCTCGGCCCCTGCAGGAAGTAGTGCAGATAGTTAGACCCCGCTGGTGGTTGGTGCAGCTGCCCCGCATACTCAGCCAGTGCCAACTGCCTCTGCATATAAGAGATAATACACAAGAAGAGCTGGTTGGGAAGAAGTCACTACTTGGTCTTTGTCTCTTGGTGAGTTGCGAGACATCCACAGAGATTATGGTCGTCATGAAGGCAAGCCCCTGGTTTCCTGGCTGCTTTGATGCTGGGATAACAAGGACCTTCCAGGAGAAGTGCTGCTGCAGTCTCCAGAATGCAGCCCCCCAGACAATGTAGATGGGCCTCAGATCCTATATACAATGTAGCCATTATAATGCTCAGTGCATATACCATCAAAGAAAAGCTATCCTTAATGTTAGACAATGTCCTGGTCAGTTGAGAGTTCCAATCAAGGCAGCTGACTCACAGGTGCATCCCATACCACCTCATCATGCTCATTATAAAAGGAGGGAGCTCACTGAGGGTGGGGTTCCTCCTCTTCTCCCTGAGGCTCATTGGTGGTGGTGTTCTGTTCATGCTATTGGCATTGAACCGGGCTGAGTAGAACCCTTTATGCTTTGTGTTGATTTTTGTTTCTCTTTTGTTATTCTATTAAATCTGACTATACTTCAACTCATGGGCCTTTTCCTTTTTTTTCCTGACTCTCCTTCCCAGCTGGGGAGGGAGTCTTGGGTGATATACCAATTGCTACGGTTTAGCCCTGAGTACCAGCTAACTGTAGACAGGCAAGTTATTTCTAGTGCCAATATAGAAAAGCATTAAAATATGCAAATGAGGCAAGATTGGTAGGGAACAGGAATATTTTTTATTTTAATCATCTGAGAGGTATTTGGAAAAAAATAAGCAAACTTTTTGAAACACTCACTTTTCCCAATTCTGACATACTACAACAGTACTTGCAATCTATATACACTTGTAAACATATGATTGGTGGACTATGTCAGACTAATCGCATGCTGCAAGTTATGGAGGCATTTAAGTGTTTTCCAGAACAGGTTCAGTGTGAACAAAAGACATGAGTGGAGAGAGGCAAGTTAGCTAAAGACACAAGATAACAATTCTTCTGGTAAGTAAAATGCTTCTTGCTATTCAGTGGATAGCCTTCTTCACACTATGCATTGCCATAAATCTATGGTTCCTAAAATTTGTGAGTCTGTGGGTCACTACCAGACCTTAAATTTTCTCCTAGGTACAGGGAACCTTTAACTAACTTAAATGTTATACACCGTTTACTGTAGTTCCCTAGTCACATGTAGCCCATAAGGTGGCTCTGGACCTCAGTCCTCACTTGAAATAGTAGAACACGTACCTGTATTTAGGACATTGATGAAGGGCAATGGGATCTTCCTGCCATTGCAAGGTTCTTGGTACTCTGTTCTGGATTTGGCTAGGATAGAGTTAATTTTCTTCATATTAGCTAGTATGGGACTATGTTTTGATTTATGCTGAAAACAGTGTTGAAAACGCCAATGTTTCAGTTACTGCTGAGCAGTGCTTACACAGAGTCAAGGCATTTTCTGCTTCTCACACCACCCCACCAACGAGTAGGCTGGGGGTGCACAAGAAGTTGGGAGGGGGCACAGCCAGGACAACTGACCCTGACTGACCAGAGGGATATTGCTTTACTTATTACACTGTATTTCAACCCATGAGTTTTCTTACTTTTACCCTTCTGATTCTCTCCACATCCCACTGTGGGGGAGTGAGCGAGCAGCTGTGTGGTACTTAGTTGCCAGCTGGGGTTAAACCATGACATACCCACAGCACTGAATTAATACAGAGATCAGAGAGCACTGCTTGGAAGTCAGCAGCACAGACGAATGTGCCTCGGGTAGTTAGTGTAAGGCTCTGAATTCACTGTGAGTTTGTGGGCATAGTTCATTCATGAGACAGAGTCCCTGCTCTGCATCAAAGACTGGGCTGAGTAGAACTCTATGTTGATTGTTGTTTCAGTTTTGTTATTCTATTAAATATGTTTCTGCTTCAACTCATGGGCCTTCTCCCTTTTTTCCCCAATTCTCCTTCTCAACTGGGGAGAGAGCCTCAGGTGACAGACTGCTACGGTTTAGCCCTGAGCACTGGCTAAACATAGACAGCCATCAAAAGCGGCAAGATCAAGGGACCTGCTTGAGAAATCCAGTTCCTAGGAATTAAATGACAGGATGGACATAGCCACATCCCATTAGATGTAAAAAACAGAAAAACAGCTATGTCCCCACCGACTAATATAAAAGAGACAAAAGTTTTCTTAGGTGTTGTGGGGTTTGGGTGAATGCATATCCCGGACTACAGTCGTATCGTGAGCCCTCTACATAAAGTGACATGGAAAAAGAATGACTTTTAATGGGGCCCTGACCAACAACAGGTCTTTGAACAAATTAAGCAAGGAATTATCCAGTCAGTAGCCCTTGGGCCAGTCTGGAAGGGTCAAGATGTAAAGAACATACACTACACTGCAGCTGGGGAGAACGGCCCTACATGGAGCCTCTGGCAAAAGGTACCAGGGGAAACTTGAGGTCGACCCTTAGGGTTTTGGGGCCAAGGATACAGCGGATCAGAGGCCCGCTATACTCACACTGAAAAAGAAATACTGGCAGCGTATGAAGGAGTTGAAGCCGCTTCGGAAGTAGTTGGCACTGAAGCACAGCTCCTCCTGGCACCACGATTGCCAGTGCTGAACTGGATGTTTAGAGAGAAGACTCCATCCACACACCATCCAACTGGTGCAACGTGGAGTAAGTGGGTTGCACTGATCACTCAGTGGGCTAGAAGAGTAAATCCCAGTCGCCCGGGTATTCTGGAAGTAATTGTGGACTGGCCAGAAGGCAAAGATTTCAGAGTGCCACCAGGAGAAAAGGTGCTGCATGATGAAGAGGCCCCCCCATAAAATGACCTACCAGAAAACAAGAAGCATCATGCTTTGTTCACCAATGGATCCTGTCGTCTTGTAGGAAAATAGCGTAGGTGGAAAGCTGCTGCGTGGAACCCTACATGACGGGTTGCAGAAGCAGCTGGGGGTGAAGGTGAATGGAGTCAGTTTGCAGAAGTGAAGGCCATCCAGCTGGCTTTAGATATTGTCGAGTGGGAGAAATGGCCAATACTTTTTCTGCACACTGACTCATGGATGGTGGCAAATGCCCTCTGGGGATGGCTAAAACAGTGGAAAGAAAATAACTGGCAGTGCAGAGGCAAGCCCATCTGGGCTGCCTCATTGTGGCGAGATATTGCTGCCTGATTAGACAAGCTGGTTGTCAAGGTATTCCACGTAGATGCCAACGTACCCAAAAGTCAGGCCAGTCAACATCAAAACAAACAGTAGGTGGATTGGGCTGCAAAGGTATAAATATCTCCAGTGGATCTGGACTGCCAACGCAAAGGTGAATTATTCTTAGCTCGATGGGCCCATGATACATGAGGCCATCAAGGTAGGGATGCGACGTATAAATGGGCTTGTGACTGAGGGGTGGACTTAACCATGCACACTATTTGACAAGTCATCCATCAGTGCTGGTTGGAATATAAATATGGTGAGGCCTGGCACACTGACTACATCTCACTTCTGCGAACACACCAAGCCTATTGCTATGCGCTCACTATGGTGGAAGCCGTGACTGGATGGCTAGAAACACATGCTGTGCTTCATGCCACTGTTCATAACACTGTTCTGGACCCTGGGAACTACCAACCTGTCAGCCTCACCTCTGTGCATGGGAAGATCATGGAACAGATCCTCCTAGAATCTGTCCTGAAGCATATGGAGGACAGGGAGGTTATTCAGGAAAGCCAGCATGGCTTTATTAGGGACAAGTCCTGCCTGACCAACCTAGTGGCTTTCTACAATGGAGTAACTGCATCAGTAGACAAGGGAAGAGCTACCTATGTCATCTCTCTGGACTTCTGCAAGGCCTTTAACACAGTCCTCCACAACATCCTTCTCTCTGAGCTGGAGAGAGATGGATTTGATGGGTGGACTGTTCAGTGGATAAGGAATTGGCTGGTTGATTGCATCCAGAGGGTAGTAGTGAATGGCTCAATGTCCAGATGGAGGACAGTGACAAGTGGTGTCCCTCAGGGGTCTGTACTGGGACCAGTGCTGTTTAATATCTTCATTAATGATATTGACAGTGGGATTGAGTGCACCCTCAGCAAGTTTGCTGATGCTACCAAGCTGGGTGGTGCAGTCAACATGCCAGAGGGATGGGATGTCATCCAGAAGGACCTGGACAAGCTGGAGAAGTGGGCCCAGGTTTACCTCATGAGGTTCAATAAGACCAAATGCAGAGTCCTGCATCTGGGTAAGGACGGTCCTCATTATCAGTACAGGCTAGGAGATGATGTGCTGGAAAGCAGCCTGAGGAAAAGGACTTGGGGGTAGTAGTGGATGAAAAGCTGGACATGAGCCACCAATGCACAGCTGCAGCCCAGAAGGCCAATCGCATCCTGGGCTGCATCAAAAGAAGTGTGGCCAGCAGATCAAGAGAGGTGATTCTGCCCCTCTACTCTGCTCTGGTGAGACCCCACCTGGAGTACTGCGTCCAGCTTTGGAACCCTCAACATAAGAAGGATGTGGACCTGTTGGAGCGCATCCAGAGGAGGGCCACAAAAATGATCCGAGGGCTGGAGCACCTCTGCTATGAAGATAGGCTGAGAGAGTTGGGGTTGTTCAGCCTGGAGAAGAGAAGGCTCTGCGGAGACCTTATAGCGACCTTCCAACACCTGAAAGGTGCCTATAAGCAAGCAGGGGAGGGACTGTTCACAAGGGCATGTAGCAATAGGAAGAGGGGTAATGGCTTTAAACTAGAAAAGGGTAGATTTAGGTTAGGTATAAGGAAAGAGTTTTTCAATATGAGGGTGGTGGATCACTGGAACAGGTTGCCCAGGGAGGTAGTGGAGGCCCCATCCCTGGAGACATTGAAGGTCAGGCTTGATGGGGCTCTGATCAACCTGATCTAGTAAAAATGTCCCTGCTCACTGCAGGGGGGTTGGACTAGATGACCCTTGAAGGTCCCTTCCAGCTCAATACATTCCATGATTCTGTGATTCTGTTCTGGGTCTTGAAAAGCAAATATTGTGGTGCCATGGAACCCCTTTCTTAGACATCTGGCCTAAGGAGTACGGGTTATAATGGTTATACTACATTCCTTATCATCCTCCAGCTGTTGGCAAAGTCGAGCGATGCAATGGGCTGCTGAAGACCACACTCAAAGCAATGAGTGATGGAACATTTAAAAACTGGGACCAACATCTAGCAAAATCTACTTGGTTAGTTAATACTAGGGGGTCTGTCAGTCGAGCTGGCCCCGCTCAGTCGGAGCTTCTCCATAAAAGGAGATAAAGTCACAGCGTTGCATGTGAGAAATATGTTGGGGAAAACATTCTGGGTTACTCCTGCCTCGAGCCAAGGCAAACCCACTCATGGGGTTGCCTTTGCTCAAGGACCTGGGTGCACGTGCGGGATAATGCAGGAGGATGGACCAGTGAAGTGCATTCCACAAGGAGATTTGATTCTGGGTGAGAACAGGCAATAATTTGAACTGTGTGATCTTAAATGCCATATGATGCTGCCTGTTACTACTTCTCCCGCTTAAGAATCAGAACCACCCAGATCAGTGAAGAACAAACCTCAGCACCCGGTGACTACCCCAAATCCAGCATCCTCACCATGAATTGAATATGGACTGAACAAAGCATCCCAGATTACATCTCCAGTCGCACATTGCAATGTTTTGACCCACCGTAAAGGACTATGGTGACATAGTCCTTTCAAGCGGCACGCGGAGCAGAGAGAGGCGGCTGTGGGAGCGGTGGGGCGGCTGCGGCGAGTGCTGTTTGCTTTTGCTGTTGGCTTTTGCTGAGGGTTTGAGAAGGAGCCGGGCTTCCCGGAGACGGTGAAGCCGGGATAGAGCAAGGAAACCCGAGTCTGAGCGGGAATCCTGAGAAAAATTCAAGAGATCCCGAAAGGCTGACGTGGCAGGGGGCGTGACTGAGAGCCGCGGCAAACTTTAAAAGCGGCCATCTCGGCAGCTCCCCTCAGAGCAAGCGGCACGCGGAGCAGAGAGCGGCGGCTGGTCTCCCGAGAGGCAAGCGCGAGGAGAGCGGCGCACGGAGAGCGGCGCAAGGAGAGGACTAGCTAGATAGACCTTAGACCGCATAGGACATGGTTGCAACGCGCCCAAAAACCCTTGGGAAAAAGAATATGGGGACTCAGACAGATCCCCCGACCATTCATGCGGCCATGCAGGTTTCTGGCTGCAGCGAATGCCTGAGCCTGGCACTGGTACCGGAGGGAGCCAGTGACACCGCATGTGTGCGGTGCGAGCAGATAAATGATCTGCTCGGGCAGGTGGTTGAACTGATGGAGGAGGTAGAAAGACTTAGAACTATTAGAGATTGTGAAAGAGAAATAGATTGGTGGAGCTTCACCCTGAGGCAAGGGCAGTTAGAAAAGGGTGGGCAAGTGATGGATCCCCCCGCCTCCTGTCATCAGACAGAAGCAGAGGGTTCAGGAGACGGGGAGGAATGGAGGGTGGTCCATCCTCGGAGAGGCAAGCAAAAACCCTCCCAACCCCCTTCACCCTCCCAGTTGCCCTTGAGTAACAGGTACCAGGCCTTGGAACTTCAGGGAGAAGTAAATGAAGTTGGAGGGGGAGATCAGTCTCCTGAATCACCTAAGGCTTGTCAGTCATCCCGACGCCTCAGGACTTCTTCAATTAAGAAGAAAAGGAGGGTAATTGTGGTGGGTGACTCCCTTCTGAGGGGAACAGAAGGGCTTGTCTGTCGACCGGACCCATCCCACAGGGAAGTCTGCTGCCTCCCTGGGGTTCGGATTAGAGACATTAAAAGGAAACTCCCTGATCTTGTAAAGCCCTCCGATTACTACCCACTGCTGGTTTTTCAGGTTGGCAGGGACGAAATTACTACAAGGAGTGTAAGGGCTATGAAGAGTGACTTCAGGGCCCTGGGACGGCTGGTTAAGGGGTCTGGAGTGCAAGTAGTGTTTGCCTCCATACCTCCTGCAAGAATGGGTGAAGAGATAAGCAGGAAGAGTTCACAGATAAATGAATGGATGCGTAACTGGTGTCAAAGGCAGGGCTTTGGGTTCTTTGATCATGGGCTGCTATATGAGACACCTGGCCTGGTGACAGGTGGAATGCATTTGTCCCAGAGGGGGAGAAGGCTTTTGGGGCAGGAGTTAGCAGGGCTCATTGAAAGGGCTTTAAACTAGATGTGAAGGGGGAAGGGGAGACAACTGAGTCTGTTAGGGACGAGCCCAAGAACAATATGCTAGGGCCTGAAGGAAGGTGGTCTAGGGAGGATTTTCGATCATTGAAGAGAAGGGATAGATGTTTAGGCCCTGACCACAAGGCCTCCTGCCTCCCAGGGCTCCCACCAGTGCGCTCTGCTTGCTATCTGAAATGCCTGTACACCAATGCACGCAGTATGGGGAATAAACAGGAGGAGTTAGAGGTCTGTGTGCGGTCTAAAGGTTATGACCTGGTGGCAATTACAGAGACATGGTGGGACAGCTCACATAACTGGAATGTGGTCATGGATGGCTATGTAATTTTTAGGAAAGATCGGTCAGTGAAGCGAGGTGGTGGAGTTGCTCTTTATGTGAGAGAGCAACTTGAATGTATTGAGTTTTCTCCAGGGGCTGATGAGGGGCAAGTTGAAAGTCTGTGGGTAAGAATTAAGGGGCAGGCAGGTATGGGCGATAGAGTTGTGGGGGTCTATTACAGACCTCCTGATCAGGACGAGGGAGTTGATGAGGCTTTCTACAGGCAGCTGAAAGCAGCCTCGCAACTACAGGCCTTGGTCCTCATGGGGGATTTTAACTACCCCGATATCTGCTGGGAGACTTTCACAGCCAGCCATTCACAGTCTAGGAGGTTCCTCCAGTGCATTGATGATAACTACTTAATGCAAATGGTGGATAAGCCGACTAGGAGAGGAGCGCTGCTGGATCTTGTACTTACCAACAAGGAGGGTCTTGTTGAAGCAGTGATGGCCGATGGCAGCCTTGGCTGCAGTGATCATGAGATGGTGGAGTTCAGGATCCTGTGTGGGAGGAATAGAGTACCAAGCAAGACCAGAACCCTGGACTTCCGCAGGGCCAACTTTAGCCTCCTTAATCAATTGTTAAGGGAAGTCCCATGGGACAGGGTGCTAGATGGTAAAGGGGCTCAAGATAGTTGGTCAACATTCAAGGACCACTTCTTGCAAGCTCAGGATCAGAGCGTCCCAATGGGTATGAAATCAAGTAAGGGAGCTAGGAGAGCAGCATGGTTAAACAAGGAACTGCTGGGCAAACTTAGGTGGAAAAAAAGAATTTATGGATCATGGAAAGAGGGGCTAGTCACTTGGGAGGAATATAGGACAGTTGTCAGAGGATGTAGAAAGGCAATTAGGAAAGGTAAGGCCTCCTTAGAACTTAACCTTGCAAGCCAGGTCAAGGACAATAGAAAGGGCTTTTTCAAATACATAGCTAATAAAACAAACACTAGAGGCAATATAGGCCCACTGATGAATGAGGGGGGTGCCCTAGAGACAGAGGATATAAAGAAGGCAGAGGTGCTGAATGCCTTCTTTGCCTCTGTCTTTACTCCTGCAGGCTTTCCCCAGGAGCCCCTGATCCCTGTAGCCCCGGAAGAAGTCAGGATAAAGGAGGAGTTTGCCTTGGTAGATGAGGATTGGGTTCGGGATCAGTTGAGCAATCTGGATATCCATAAATCAATGGGACCAGATGGAATGCACCCAAGGGTGCTGAGGGAGCTGGCAGAGGTCATTGCTAGGCCACTCTCCATCATCTTTGGTAAGTCATGGAGAACAGGAGAGGTGCCTGAGGACTGGAGGATAGCAAATGTCACTCCAATCTATAAGAAGGGCAAGAAGGAGGACCCGGGTAACTATAGACCGGTCAGCCTCACCTCCATCCCTGGAAAGGTGATGGAACAGCTTGTTCTTGGCACGATCTCTAGTCACATCAAGGATGAGGGGGTCATTAAGAGCAGTCAACATGGTTTTGCCAAGGGTAAGTCATGTTTGACCAACCTTATTGCCTTCTATGAGGAAATAACTAGGTGGATAGATGATGGTAGAGCGGTAGATGTGGTTTATCTTGATTTCAGTAAAGCATTTGACACTGTCTCCCACAGCATCCTTGTAGATAAGCTGATAAAGTATGGGTTCAGTGATCAGGTAGTGAGGTGGATTATGAACTGGCTGAAGGGAAGAAGCCAGAGAGTTGTGGTCAATGGGACGGAGTCTAGTTGGAGGCCTGTGACTAGAGGAGTCCCTCAGGGGTCGGTACTGGGACCGGTGTTGTTTAATATCTTCATCAACGACTTGGATGAGGGTACAGAATGTATCCTCAGCAAGTTTGCTGATGACACCAAACTAGGAGGAATAGCTGACACACCAGAGGGTTGTGCTGCCATTCAACGAGACCTTGATAGGCTGGAGAGTTGGGCGGGAAAAAACTTAATGAAATTCAACAAGGGCAAGTGTAGAGTTTTGCATCTGGGGAAGAACAACCCCATGTACCAGTACAGGTTGGGGGCTGACCTGCTGGAGAGCAGTGTAGGGGAAAGGGACCTGGGGGTCCTGGTGGACAGCAGGATGACCATGAGCCAGCAGTGTGCCCTTGTGGCCAAGAAGGCCAATGGCATCCTGGGGTGTATTAGAAAGGGAGTGGTTAGTAGGTCAAGAGAGGTTCTCCTTCCCCTCTATTCTGCCTTGGTGAGGCCACATCTGGAGTATTGTGTCCAGTTCTGGGCCCCCCAGTTCAAGAAGGACAGGGAACTACTTGAGAGAGTCCAGCGCAGAGCCACAAAGATGATTAAGGGAGTGGAACATCTCCCTTATGAGGAAAGGCTGAGGGAGCCGGGTCTCTTTAGCTTGGAGAAGAGGAGACTGAGGGGTGACCTCATTAATGTTTATAAATATGTCAAGGGTGAGTGTCATGAGGATGGAGCCAGGCTCTTCTCAGTGACATCCAATGATAGGACAAGGGGCAATGGGTGTAAGCTGGAACATAGGAGGTTCCACATAAATGTGAGGAATAATTTCTTCACAGTGAGGGTAACAGAACACTGGAACAGGCTGCCCAGAGAGGTTGTGGAGTCTCCTTCTCTGGAGACATTCAAAACCCACCTGGACATGTTCCTGTGTGACCTGATCTAGGTATTCCTGCTGTGGCAGGGGGATTGGACTAGATGATCTTTTGAGGTCCCTTCCAATCCCTAACATTCTGTGATTCTGTGATTCTGTGATTCCCAAGCAAGAGAGGCAAGATTACATACTTCCCAAGCAAGAGCTGCATACTTCTTTAATTAAACTATTTCTATTAACTCTTTTGCCCCCGTATCAGTCCCCCCTTTTCTACAGAGTTAGTACATTCTTTTACTAATACAGAAATTCTTCATCTAGTAGTCTATTTCTACAGTTCTATGACTCTATGGTTCTATGGTTTCGAAAGGTGTCTCTCAGTGCTTCTCCATGTGCATTAGATACAGAAGTTAGGGTGGCCAGTCACTGTAACATTCTCCAGTTCCAGACTAACATTATTACAGAGAAAACAAGGCTAAGTAAAACCAATATTAAAAGAACAACAATAGGGTGTAACATCGCATTCAGGATACCAGTCGCAGTAGGTGACCATCCAAAAAGCATGTCCCACCAATTATGGCTTGCATCTTGTTTTACCCTTTTTAAAATTCTGTTTGTTTTGTATCATGATAAACCATTATCAAAGTTTTCTTCCCATTTTCTTGGACCTCTTCCAAAATTTTGATCAAATCTTGGTGCTTTACTCATTGTCTTATTAATGTAGGATTCATTCCAATAGGTACAGGTAATAATTTGTGAAACATTGTATAATTGGATCTTCTTAATTGGTGGGATACGATTGGTGCTAAGTAAGAGAAGTCACACCCGAGAATTTTAACAAAATTGCAAATACAAAAGTTAGAATGATTATTGCTATCTATCATCGTTTCATCTATCACTATAGAAGCACAAGCAGTTCTCAAACATGCACAACCTTGACCAATATATACAAGTACAGTCTTTTGACTGATATCTGGATGGATCTAAAAGTGACAAATGCCTTGCTCAGTGTCAAGGTATATGTCTTGGGCATCAATTGTATTACCTTCGCAAATGAATCCTTGTTGTTTCCGTGTAACACAAGATTCCAAATTTACAGTCTGCCACTTCTTATTTGCTATCCGTGCCCATGTCCTGTGCTCAGAAGGATAGAGCACTGTTTTATCATGGTTTAATCCTAGTGTGATGATGGGGTGGATAGTGTATATTGAGGCGTTACGTATGGTTAACACAAAAGTAGTAGCCACATTAGTAATAGGGTTATAGGTAAAATTTACTATGGTCCACCAAGCTTGAAGCTTCCTTTCTAAATCAGTGGCATTGTCCCAGATAGCTTTTCGAATTTCAATGGGAAAAGTGCCCTCACTGCCTTCTCTTATAATTAAGGCGGCCAGTGATTGCATCCATAACTTTGCCTGCATACAACTGAGAGCCAAAGATATATTATTTTGAGCTACATCAAGTGCATTTATTATTATTTGGTGGTCTCGTTCTTCCATCCTTTCCCATTTTGGTAATACTTTTGAGAATTGCCATTGACTGGTTCCTAATGCTAATAGAGAAGACCGCAGAGGCTGTTCCAATTTTGTCACATCGTTAGTTGCAACAGCTAATTTATTCATTATTTCTGAATCGATTCCATTGAGGACCCCTAGTTCGGTCCCCAATACTCCAGTTAGATTTCTTCGCATTCTGCCCTTGAAGGGCATTTGCTTCTGCAGCCAAGTTGTCCAGCCATCGAAAGATGTTTGAATAAAGGAAGAACATACTGGTCGAATGTCAGAGATATAAGTCTGCATTAGCAATTCAACATGTTTAAGAGACCACTCTGGGTTAAACAAGATCCATTGTTGGCCTGTGTTTCTTACTACATATGGGCCAAGTTCATAGATTCTGGATTTAAGTGGTATGGTGTGGAGTGTGGAGTGTGGTCTGGCATTTATTCCAAATTTGAGTGACAGCCCAATAGTATCATGGGCCCAAAGACAAATTACCTCAATAGTTTATACTAAGGTGAAATTATACCAGCAATCTAAGTCATTTGCACAATTTTTTCGATAGCGGGGAGCACCATAGGGGAGATTTGCACTTGTGATCATGCTAATTAGCGTAGCCTTCTCATGGGTGGTCCCATTGATCATTCGACATCCTATCTTGATTGCTTCCCCTATAGTTCCCCGAAGTTGCCAGACTCTTTGTTTTTCAAAACCCTCCAAATGATTTTCTTCCCATTCCCGTCTTGCATATACCTGTTTTTCATGCATAACTACAGTTGAGAGATTTGAACCTTTTAAATAATAGCCTTCCCCCATAGACCCAGTATACCGATTAAATGCTTGGGACCAAGGCCATTCAGTACTACTCTGGCTAGAGGTGCTTTCCCATCCCTGGATCATAATTATCATTGTGAGAAAGAGTTCTCCCGGTAGGACTTGCGTGACTCTCCATTGGGATTTATGAGCATTTTTCACTCTGGTGTGATGGATCCATGCGTTTTGTTCTCTGATCTTGATTGCAGTGAAGGAGGTAAGAAGCACCTTCCCACTGTGGTTCTAAAGATGATTTTTTTGTGGTTTTTTTTCTGAAAGAGATTTTACATAGACATAATCTCCTGGTTTTATAATATGTACTGGCCCATCTAGGCCTCTTCTTTGAGTACCAGCCACATGTTTTTCAATTTTCCTGAGCTGTTTGCCCAGTGCCACCATGTAGGAGGTCATAATTTCATCTCCAGCTTGTGTGGACATTCCTCCTTGTATTCCATATGGTTGCCCATACAAGATTTCAAAAGGGCTCAGTCCATCCTTTGCTCTCGGCCTAGTTCTGATATGTAAAAGAGCCAAGGGAAGGGACTGAGGCCAAGCTACACTGGTTTCTTGTCCTCATTTCACAATTTGCTGTTTAATCAAATGATTCATTTTTTCTACTTGGCCACTCGACTGAGGGCGGTATGGGGGATGAAGTTGCCAATCTATACCCAAATGATGGCTAATTTGTTGTACTACTTTTGAAATGAAATGTGGTCCTCTGTTGGAGGATATGGTGGCTGAGACTCCGAAGCGTGGTATTATTTCTTGTAGCAATATTCTGGTTACTTCCCGAGCTTGGGCTGTTCTAGTAGGAAATGCCTCTGGCCAACCTGAAAAGGTTTCAGTTAGTACAAGTAAATATTTGTACCCCCTTTTCCTTGGAAGTTCTGAAAAATCAATCTGCCATTGTTGCCCCGGTCCATTCCCTTTCTCTGTTTGGCCCATCTCTGGTTTTGGGGTAATTTTTGGGATTAGCCTGGAGGCAAAGGTCACACTGTTGTGTCACCTGTCTCACAGTGGTATACAAATTTCTAGCTAGGATTTTTCCAATTAAATATCTCTACAGGGCTTCTGCCCCCCAATGCCCCTTTTTATGTTCTTCCCTTACTAAGGACCATACCATATGAGAGGGAATGATCAGTTTCCCTTGTGGTGTGAGAGCCCACCCCTCTTCATTATATGATCCTTTTAAATCTGCAATTAATTTCTGATCCTCTTTGGTATATTCTGGCTTACCTTCTAGGGAGACATGCCCGTCAGGAATTAAAGCCCCCTCCGTTATTACCTCTCTTTTGGCTGCCAGTTTTGTAGGCATAACAAGCGTATAAGTGTAAAAATTAATGTTGTTTGATTGTCATTAAGCAGGGTCTGAATCAAACAAGATGGAGGCAGCATGTTGCAAAGCTGGAAGCAGCAAGTTACAAGAATGTGTGGGAATCGTCCTTGCAGAGACAAAGGGGAATAGATGGACCACGGCCACGAGCAGGGGGGCAGATCACGCGCCGGGGGGTAGCTCACACATTTGGGGAAGGGGGGGTTAGTCACGCGCGGGCAATTCGGGTGGCGTTCGGGTGTACGGGTATAAAAGCCTTTGTGGCGCAGCATTAAATCGGAGCAGCTATCCACAATGTTCGTGCCTGTGGTTGTTCTGGGATGGGATCCCAGACCATGGTACACAGGGATTGTCGCCTCAGCAGCAGCGACACACTTTTGCCTCTCTGTCCGCCAACTCATTTCCTTTTTCCAACTCTGAGCTCACTCTTTGGTGTGCCTTAATGTGCATGATCGCTGTCTTCTTCGGTAGTTGAACTGCTTCCAATAATTTTAAAATTTCTGCTCCATGCTTAATATTCTTGCCTTTTAAGTTCAACAGTCCTCTTTCTTTCCAAATTGCTCCATGTGCGTGTACGACTCCAAAAGCATATTTCAAGTCTGTGTAAATATTCACAGTCTTATCTCTGGCTAGCTCCATGGCTCGGGCCAGGGCAATTATCTCTGCCTTTTGTGCAGAAGTGTTTGTGGGGAGGGGTCCTGAGTCTATTATTTCTTTACTGGTGGTAATGGCATACCCGGCATATCTTCTACTGCTGATAACGTAGCTACTCCCATTGGTAAACCAGGTTTCTGCATTTTCCATCGGGTCGTCTTTCAGGTCTGGACAGCTGGAGTATGTGGCTTCAATGGTCTCTAGGCAATCATGGTGTACCGGCTCTCCCATATTCCCACTAAGAAAAGAAGCTGGGTTGATAATGTTAGTAACCACAATTCTCACATCATCTTGCTCCACCATGATGGCCTGGTATCTCAGGAACCTCTGTGGAGAAAGCCAATGCCTGCCTTTTGATTCCAGTACTGCAGATACTGTGTGAGGTACTAGCACAGTCATTTTCTGGCCCGAAGTGAACTTTTGTGCCTCTTGGATGTTCAGTACCACAGCTGCAACTGCTCTTAAACATCCAGGCCAGCCTTTTGCAGTGCCATCTAGCTGTTTGGAAAAATAGGCAACTGCCCAGCTATATGGGCCTAAGTCTCGTGCCAGTATTCCAAGGGCAATTCCTTGTTTTTCGTGGGAAAAAAGAAGGAACGGTTTACTCACGTCTGGGAGTCCTAGAGCCGGGGCTGACATCAAAGCCTTTTTCAATTGCCTGAAAGCTTGCTCAGCCTCCTTGGTCCACTGAAGATTCTTTTGCTTGGTTACAGTCAGTGCATACAGGGGTTTCACAAGCAGTCCATAATTATAAATCCATAGCCTGCACCACCCAGTCATCCCCAAAAAGGTTCATAGTTCTTTTACTGTCTGTGGTCTCGGGGTTTGACATATTGCTTCTTTCCGGTTTTGTTCCAGAGACCTCTGCCCAGCATTGATTTCATAGCCCAAATAGATTAATTCTTGTTTTACTGTTTGAGCCTTTTTCTTAGACACCCGGTACCCTTGGAACCCCAAGAAATTTAACGAACTTACTGTCCAGATTATGCAAGCTTCTTCTGTCTGGGTAGCTATCAAGATGTCATCTACATACTGCACTATCTTCCCTTCTTCAGGTGGGGTTTCCCAGGACTCCAAATCTTTTGCAAGCTGGTTTCCAAATATAGTAGGGCTATTCTTGAATCCTTGAGGCAACACCGTCCAAGTGAGCTGAGTTTTCCGTCCACTCTTGGGGTTTTCCCATTCGAATGCAAATATTTTCTGGCTGGCTTCATGGAGAGGGAGGCAAAAGAAGGCATCTTTCAAATCTACAATGGTAAACCAGGTTAGTTCAGGTGTTAGTTCAGTTAATAAAGTATACGGATTTGGTACCACTGGGTAACGATCTTCAGTTATTTTATTTACAGCTCATAAATCTTGGACCACTCTGTACGATCCATCAGGTTTACGAACAGGTAATATGGGGGTGTTAAAGTCAGATTCACATTCCCTTAATAACCCAAATTGTTTTTCTATTTTTTTCTATTCTAAGTTTTTCTATTACCGGGCAAATTCCTTCCCTGTCCTCCGTTTTCAGGGGATATTGTTTGATTCTCAGTGGCTGCTTTCCCTCTTTAAGTCTAAATTCAACTGGTGGAGCATTTTTTGCCTTTCCTGGCACATCAGTGGCCCATACCCCAGGAAATACCTGGTTCAATACTTCTTCTTTAATTTGTCCCTCGATGGATATGCTCATTAAAAAAAAGCTCAGCATTTGTACATATTGTTGATCATTTACCTCCAGAATATTTTCCCCTTTTTCAAATTTAATAATTGCATTTAGTTGTTCTAGCAGGTCCCTGCCCAGGAGTGCCTTTGGGGAGCTGGGCATGTACAACAATTTATGAATGCCCCATTGTTTTCCCAATTTGTATTCTAAAGGTTTACAGAAGTATGCCTTTTCACTTTGGCCAGTTGCTCCTTTTACATAATCATTTTCCAGAGGTATTAAAGCTTGATTCAAAACCGAATATGTTGCCCCTGTGTCCACCAAGAATTCTACTCCTTTTTCTTCTTTCCCTAGCTTTATTGTAACCAGTGCATCTGCTAGGGTATATCCCCCAGGTCCCCGTCAGTCTTTCTTAACATGTGCCACTACCCCCCTGCTTTTTGGGGATACTTTGCTTTGAAATATGACAGTTCTCCTGTCTTTAATCGTGTGTAATGCGTCCACCCCTTCTCTGCAGTTCTCACAGCAGTCTCAGTGGTTAGCAGTACTTGAAAAGGTCCTTCTCACTCAGGCTGGAGCTTTGATTCCTTCCAGGCATGCACTAGGACCCAGTCTCCCGCCTGGAAGGTGTGTACTGGAAATTCCAGAGGTGGAGTCTGAGCCAACAGTCTGCGTACCTTGAGAGATGATAAGGAAGAAAACAACCCCAGTATAAAGTTCTTGAGGAATTTATCTTTGGTCTCGAGAGTGGGCTCCTCACCACTCCCCCCGGATATGGCAGCCCAAACAGCATCTCATACGGTGACACTCCTAGATCCTTTCTAGGAGCAGTTTGTATCTGAGAAGGGCCAGAGGTAAACACTTTGTCCATGATAGTTTGGTTTCTAAAACCAATTTTCTTTAATGTTTGATTTATCCTCTCCACTTTTCCTGAAGAGAGGGGATGCCATGGCGTATGAAACTCCCACTTTCTCTCTAGGGTATTCATTCATTCTTGGGGGATACGTGAAGTGAGCTGACTTCCCTTGTCTGGGTCAATATACCTTGCAATCCCATATCTGGGAATTATTTGTTGGTATGTTACACAGCTACTACAGATTTGTTTAGCTACTGTGTACAGTCCTGTGCAGGCATATTTTCTTAATACAGCATCACACATTGCCTGAGCTCTCCAATGACTCCCTTGATGTGAAATAGTTAAAATTTGTCTCATTACTTGTTTATTCACCAGTTCCCTGCCATCAGGGAGGATCCATTGCCCGTCTGACTCTTTGGTTCCTAATTCCTTGAAAGTTGTTATCTCCTTTTCACTGAATACTTACTTCTCAGGCAGAGGCCTTATCTCTGGCACTAGAGACAGTCTCATGATCACCTCTGGCTTTAAAGCGGCCTCCTTCGCTTTTTCATAATTTACAACCAGAAACAATTTCTCCTCTCTTTTCAACTCAGGGCGGTCTCGTTTAAGGTGGCCCTCCTGCCCACAATGAAAACACTTTCCTGGCATTTGATTTTGGGGATTTTGGGAAGGGGCTATCCCTGATCTCTCATTTGTATTTTTTTATTCTGATTTTAATCTAAAATACGTGACGTCGGGTCCTGCAACAATGATAATTAACCCAACGCAATCTATTTAAGGGTGTACTGGCTCCGCAGCGTATACACTGAAGCTCAAGGCAGCAGCTAGGATAAAACTCCTGCCTCCCCTTTGGAGATATTATGTAGTTATTACAATTCAAACACTTTGCCCGGACAAACAAACAACAGTGATGACACAAAGGACAGGCACTAGGGTGTGCTCCATACCAGGGAGATGGGAGGTTGGCTTCGATCCTCCCTCCGTACGACCTTAAATCTTCACGAGCTCTCCTTTACCCCTATTTTATCCCAATCTAATCAATTCCCGCACCCGCACTAAAAGTCGCCTTCAAACCTAACCCATATGTCTTGTTCACACTTAATCACAAAGACTGGGCCACAGGAAAAATCATTCCTCCATGTATAGGACACCAATAATGAACTTGTTAATTTTAGTGCTATTGCTCTTTCGTTGGCGGAATGTGCCATACGCTGTGTGATTCGTGCTAAAGACCCAGACGGTTAACACTCAGTCCTTAACTGAGGGTCCCACTTTAGCTGAGTGAGCCGGCAATTAAGCTCAGGCGTCTCAAATATCACACGCTTACGCTTCGTTCCTCTCTGACCGCCCCCCCTTTCGTTCCCCAGCGGGACAGCGGACAAGCGGATCAGAGCTCCACACACCAATCAATCACACAACACACAGCCCACAGCCACGCAAAGGAGCTCCTTACACTCACACATAAAGTTGTCAGTCACAATGCTGCAGCATAAATCATAAGCCATAAATCTTTAGCCGCAATTCAATTTCCACCGAATCCGTCAGAAAAGCGGGACCCGAACCCTCAGGGGACTTGGATCCCTGCCTTCGGAGCCTTAGATCTCAGACTCCGAACCACAACCCAACCAATAAACGTGATGATTTCTTATTAGTTAGGGCACTTCAACACTTTAGACAAACATATTCTGCATACATATCCACACAGCCATTTCATGCATACTACCTCTGAATTCACTCGATCCACCCTGAGGATTGCTAGCGGCCGCCCCGTCGGTCAGCGAATTCCATAGCGGGCTCCTAAAGTTACACACTCACACACAGCTGTTCCCTAGGGATTCAGTCGATCCACCCCGAGGATCGCTAGCGGACGCCCTGTCGGTCAGCGAATCCCCTAGCCCACCTCCCCCAGCCGGCTCCCCACCAAACGGAGACTCCTTCCCTATAGAGACTATGCTGCAAGCCAGACATCTCTGCGCGATTTCCCAGATGCCCCAACCACGTGTACGACTTACAGGCTACTCCAATAAAACATACTGTTTGTCTGCAAGTGTAGATGGTCATTGTCTGATCCCACAGTGAGCGGCCGAGGAGCGGAGTTCCTCCAGAAAGGTCTGGGGGTGCCCCTAGGACGTCCATCCCTCAGCCGATCCTGCAGCCGAGCATAGACGTCCCATCTGGGTTGCCGACTGACATGCGGAAAGGACTCTATAACTCTCATAAAGTTATAAAGTAGGTATGTTTATTCAGCGCCGGGTGCAAGGGGGATCGCTCCTCTGAACTTGCACACCTAGGGGGCCAAAGTGTGTTTCTTTTATAGCACTAAGTAACACATATTCATGAGGAGTGTATCATAAACATTACATCATTCTATCAGGTATTATAAAATTCCACACCTCTTGCTTTGCCTGGTTGCGCCTGCGCAGTGCTCCGTGGGCCTCTGGCTCTTGTCCAGACTGCGGGGTCGGTTCCCACCAGCTCGAATGCTGGGATGATGGGAACCGACCTTCCTCTTATCAGAAGGAGCAGGAGCCGTCTTCCCTTTTCTCAACAGTCTTCTTCTGTACCACTTGTTTCATCCAGCAGGCAAGGTTCCCAAGCAAGAGATGCAAGATTACATACTTCCCAAGCAAGAGCTGCATACTTCTTTGATTAAACTATTTCTATTAACTCTTTTGCCTCCGTGTCACCGGAAGGCGCTACGGAGCTACAGCGTAGAAGAGGGAGCAAGGAGCAGAAGTGTTAAGAACTGAACAGGACCAGCAATCGCTGTGACCAGTCAAAAGCTCCTGTGAGGAAGATGGTTGTGACCCAGACAGAGGTCCCGCAGACACACGCAGGTGTCCAGGTCTCCAGCTGCAGAGAGTGCCGGAGCCTGACACTACTATCTGAGTGTGACAGCTATAAAACCTGTGTCCGGTGTGACCAGGTGAATGATCTGCTCAGTCTGGTGGATGAGCTAAAGGAGGGGGTGGAAAGACTGAGAACAATAAGGGAGTGTGAGAGGGAGATAGACTGGTGGAGTGAGGCCCTACCATCCTGTAAGGACAGATGAAGTGCTAGGGTCTGAACCCCGAGCCCTGAATTAAGGTTGACATATGGGTGGTTCCCATGGTCCTTTAAAAGGAGGAGATGAGTTTGCCTTTTGGCTTTCCTCCAAGGTGCGGCTGGCCTTGTAAGGAAAGCCCTTGGGTAAACAAGCCCCAGGTGCCCCACATTTGGTAAATGAGTGCCAGGTGTCCTGCTTTGGGGATAAAAGCTGGGACCACTTGCAGGAAGGGTGGAGTGTCTATCTGTGAGGTGGATGCACTTTGCAGATTTTCCCTGTTGGGGAAGGACCTCCTGACTCTCCCTGCAACTGGGCCCCAGTCAGGTTTGGCATTTACAAATGCGGGCTTCGTGGGGGAACAATATGTGGCTACTTCTATCCTATATGATCAGCGTATTGACTTGGTTGTCTCCCATCTCTTCTATGGGAGACTTTGTTTCTTTGTTTATTCCACCTATTATTGGTTGTGCTGTGTCATTCCTGGGGTCGCTGGGGTTGATGTCTATTTTGTGTGACCTGTTTGACTTGTCTGTACCCCCAGAGATCACCCATATACTGTTTTATGTGCAATAGAATCTGGTTACTGGATTGTTTTGCAGCTGGCTGCGTCCTTTGTGCTAGGCCAAGTGATTGGCAAAACAACAGGGCAGTGGGTGGAGGCTCCACTATAAAGAGAGGATCCCCTCCTCCCTTGCCATCAGGTACAAGGAGAGGACCTATGAGACAAGGGAGAATGGAAATAGGTCCCTGCTCAGCGAGGCAGGCAAATCCCCTCTCAGCCTCCCGCCCCTTCCTTGCTACCTTTACAGAACAGGTACGGGGCTCTGGAAACTGAGGGACAAACAAATGAAAACGGAGACGAAGGTCCATCAGGGGAGTCACCCAAAG
The DNA here is from genome assembly GCA_028020825.1 of Podargus strigoides. Classification (NCBI taxonomy): domain Eukaryota; kingdom Metazoa; phylum Chordata; class Aves; order Caprimulgiformes; family Podargidae; genus Podargus; species Podargus strigoides. The sequence goes on from CM051662.1 coordinate 35,123,800, forward strand.
TAAATCGGTCTCCCCCACGCATTAGGACGAGCTCCAACAAGAAAAAAAGAAGGGTAATTGTAGTCGGAGACTCCTTTCTGAGGGGAATGGAGGCCCTCGTATGCTGGCCAGATCCATTCCATAGGGAAGTCTGCTGCCTCCCTGGGGCCAGGGTCAGGGATATTGCTAGGAAACTCCCTGGTCTGGTATGGCCATCAGACTACTATACACTGTTGGTTATCCAGGATGGTAGTGATGATGTTTCAGAGAGGAGCCTAAATACAATTAAAGAAGACTTAAGGGCCCTGGGGAGATCACTTGAGGGATCGGGAGCCCAGGTGGTGGTGTTCTCAATTCCTTCAGTGGCAGGGAAGAATACTGATAGAGGAAGGAAGACCCACCTGATAAACATGTGGCTGAGAGGCTGGTGCCACAGACAGAATTTCGGGTTTTTTGAGCGTGGGGAGCTTTATGCTGCGAGGAGTCTGCGGGCGGCAGATGGAGTTAATCTGTCTCAAAAGGAGAAAAGAATCTTAGCGTACGAGCCGGCTGGGCTCACTGAAAGGGCTTTAAACTAGGTTCGAAGGGGGAAGGGGGTAAAACTGGGCCTGCTAGAGTTGAGCCTAAGGGTGGCAGGCCACAGTTGGAAATGAAGTCATTAGCCCAGCTCAAGTGCATCTACTCTAATGCACGTAGCATGGGCAATACACAGGAGCTGGAAGCCTTTGTGCAGCACGAGAGCTATGACGTAGTCATCATCACGGAAACATTGTGGGATGACTCTCATGAGTGGAGTGCTGCAATGGATGGCTATAAACTCTACAAGCAGAATAGGCAAGGTAGAAAGGGCGGTAGGGTGGCGCTCTATATTAGGGAGTGTTTTGACTGCATGGAGGTCAACAAGTGTGATGGACCAGTTGAATGTTTATGGGGAAAGTTGAGGAAGGCCAACAAGGCAGATATCCTGTTGGGAGTCTATTACAGATCACACGACCAGGATGAAGAGGCTGATGAACTGTTCTATAGACAACTGGCAGAAGCTGCAAAATTGCAAGCCCTTGTTCTTGTGGGGGACTTCAACTTACCAGACATCTGCTGGAAATATAACACGGCAGAGAGAAAACAATCCAAGAAGTTACTAGAGTGCGTGGAAGATAACTTCTTGACTCAGCTGATAAGTGAGCCCACCAGAGAAGGTGCCTTGTTAGACCTGTTATTCACAAACAGAGAAGGACTGGTAGGCGATGTGGTTGTTGGAGGCTGTCTTGGGCTGAGCGATCATGAAATGATACAGTTCTCGATCCTTAGCCAAGTTAGGAGGGGGGGGGCAGCAAAACTCTCACCATGGACTTCCGAAGGGCAGACATCAACCTGTTTAAAACACTGGTTGAGAAAGTCCCTTGGGGAACAGTCCTAGAGGGCAAAGGGGTTCAGGAAAAATGGACTCTTTTCAAGAAGAAACTGTTAGAGACACAGGAGCAGGCTGTCCCCATGTGTCGTAAGACAAACTGGCGGGGAAAACGACCGGCCTGGCTGAACAGGGAGCTTCTGTTGGGACTCAGGAGAAAGAAGAGAGTCTACCACCTTTGGAAGAAGGGGCAGGCTACTCAGGAAGAGTATAGGGATTTAGTTAGGCTGTGTAGGAAGAATATTAGGGAGGCAAAAGCTCAGCTAGAACTCAGCCTGGCCACTGCTGCAAGAGATAATAAGAAGAGTTTTTACAAATAGATTAACAATAAAAAAAGATGTAGAGAGAATCTCCATCCTTTATTGGATGCGAGGGGGAACATTGTAACCAAGGATGAGGAAAAGGCTGAGGTACTTAATGCCTTCTTTGCCTCAGTCTTTAATGGCCAGACCAGTTATCCTCATGGTATTCAGTCCCCTGAGCTGGAAGATTGGGATGGAGATCAGAATAAACCCCTCATAATCCAGGAAATTGTGGTGAAGGACCTGCTGAGTCAATTAGACGCCCATAAGTCTATGGGGCCGGACGAGATCCATCCGAGTGTGCTGAGGGAGTTGGTGGAGGAACTTGCCAAGCCGCTCTCCATCATCTATCAGCAGTCCTGGTTATCGGGTGAGGTCCCGGATGACTGGAGACTTGCCAACGTGACGCCCATCTACAAGAAGGGCAGGAAGGAGGATCCGAGGAACTTCAGGCCTGTCAGCCTGACCTTGGTGCCAGGGACGATGATGGAACGATTCATTTTGGGAGCAATCACGCGGCAAGTGCAGGACAACAGGGGGATCAGGTCCAGCCAACATGGGTTCACGAAGGGCAAGTCCTGTTTAACCAACCTGATCTCCTTTAGGTGACCCGCCTAGTGGATGAGGGAAAAAGCGGTGGATATTGTCTACCTGGACTTCACTAAGGCATTTGACACTGTTTCCCACAGCATTCTGCTGCAGAAGCTGGTGGCTCATGGCTTAGACAGGTGGACTCTTCGCTGGGTTAAAAACTGGCTGGATGGCCGAGCCCAGAGAGTTGTGGTGAATGGAGTTAAATCCACTTGGAGACCGGTCACAAGCGGTGTCCCTCAGGGCTCGGTCTTGGGGCCAGTCTTGTTTCATGTCTTTAGCGATGACCTGGATGAGGGGATCGAATGCACCCTCAGTAAATTTGCAGATGACACGAAGTTGAGTGGGAGTGTTGATCTGCTTGAGGGTAGGAAGGCTCTGCAGAGGGATTTGGACAGGCTGGAGCAATGGGCTGAGGCCAATTGTATGAGGTTGAACAAAGACAAGTGCTGTGTCATGCACTTCGGTCACAACAACCCCTTGCAACGCTACAGGCTTGGGGAAGAGTGGCTGGAAATCTGCCTGGCGGAAAAGGACCTACGGGTGTTGGTTGACAGCCGGCTGAACATGAGCCAGCAGTGTGCCCAGGTGGCCAAGAAGGCCAACGGCATCCTGGCCTGTATCAGAAACGGTGTGACCAGCAGGAGTAGGGAGGTGATCATACCCCTGTACTCGGCACTCGTGAGACCACACCTTGAGTACTGTGTCCATTTCTGGGCACCGCAGGATAAGAAGGACATTAAGGTGCTGGAGCGAGTCCAGAGAAGGGTAATGAGGCTGGTGAGAGGTCTGGAAAACATGCTTTATGAATACCGGCTGAGGGAACTGGGGTTGTTTAGTCTGGAGAAGAGGAGACTGAGAGGAGACCTTATTGCTCTCTACAACTACCTAAAAGGTGGTTGTAATGAGACTGGTGTTGGTCTCTTCTCCCAAATTACTAATGATAGGACAAGAGGAAATGGCCTCAAGTTGTGTCAGGGGAAGTTTAGATTGGATATTAGGAAGAAATTCTTTACTGAGAGGGTGGTTAGGCAGTGAAACAGACTGCCCAGGGAGGTGGTGGATTCACCATCCCTGGAGGTGTTTAAAAAACAAGTGGATGAAGTACTTGAGGCCATGGTCTAATGGTCTAGTGGTTAGGGAGATGATGGGATAAAGGTTGGACTTGATCCTGGAGGTCCTTTCCAACCATAGTGTTTCTATGATTCTAATGACACGTTGGTCCTTTGGAGATCAGTCCTCGTAGATTTAAGTGACTCTGGTAGTCCCCTTATCAAAGGAGTGATGATTTCAGGATTCGCTGGCAGCATCATTGGGGATTCACATCTGAGAACTAATTTCCTTTCATGTATCATTTGCAAGCAGGCTGCTTTTTGTACACTTTCTAGAAATTGATCGGCTGTGCCAGTGATTACCAGGGGATACCCTCTGTCCAAAGTGTTCAACCCTCTGGCCCAGTAAGTAACGCGCTAGGTTAGGGACCATGTGGCACGTCTATCCCCTGTTGTAAAAAGACACTGTGGCCCCAGTAACTACCAGCTTCTTTTTCTCTTAATTGAATTTGGTCCCCCGCAGTTAGGGATACGTGCCACACATACTCAGTTTTGGATTCTTTTGGAAGGCGCCCATATTCCCTCTTTATTTTGGCCAGTTCAGTGGGAGTGCATGGTATCTCTTCAGTGGTTAGATGAGGGTCATTATGATACAGGGGCAAAAGAGTTAATAGCAATAGTTTAAGTAAAGAAGTATGCAGCGCTTGCTTGGGAAGTATGTAACCTTGCCTGCCAAATGAAATAGGTGCTACAGGCTGCTGATTAGAGGAAGACCGCTGAGAAAAGGGAGGACTGTTCCTGCTCCTTCTGATAAGAGAGAGGTCGGTTCCCACCTCTTCAGCATTTGAGCTGGTGGGAACCGACCCCGCAGTCTGGACAAGAGCCAGAGGCCCACGGAGCACTGTGCAGGCACAACCAGGCGAAGCAGGAGGCGTGGAATATTATAATGACCTGATACAATTATGTAATGTTTATGAGACACTCCTCTTGAATATGTATTACTTAGTGCTATAAAAAGAAACACGTCTTTGCCCCTAGGTGTGCGAGTTCGGAGGAGCGATCCCTCTTGCACCCGGCGCTGAATAAACATACCTACTTTATAACTTTTCGAGAGTTATAGAGTTTTTTCTGCGCGTCAATTATCCTCATCATTTAAGTAAGTATGTTCTGCTTTAATCAAAGGTCTCACCCGGGGGTTTTCCCTGAAGCGATTCCTCACTTCTTCTAATTCCTTTTGGGGATATATCGGGTTTATTTGCCAAATACCTGTTTCCTCCATCTTCAGTTCTACCTCACCCAGCAATTCAGTATTCTTTGAATATTTCTCTTTTAAGGCATCTTTTAACAAGCGATTTTCTTCTTCTATCTGCTGTTCCAGGTTAGAGGCTGTTCTCCCCAAAATTTGAACCTTATTTTCAAGGGATTCTATGATTTGTTTTTTATGACTACGCCGCTTAAGGTGGTCTTCAACTGCTGTGACCTGGCTGGCTCCTAGAACTGCACAGATTATCGCTTTGCCTTTACCAGATCTTATTTTAGCCTCATTCTGTAAAGAAATCAGTCTGTTACACACTGCAAGTTTGTCCAATTATCTCGAGCCCAATCTTCCCCGGGTAGGGAGGGTAGAGCTCCACACTTTGCCAAGAGTGCATAGAACAAGTCTAGATTTTGCACCAGTGGAGGGCCTCTCTAATCAGCCTTTTCAGTCATTCTTATTACGAAGGGACCAAACTCACTTTGGGGAGGCTAAACTTAGTTATACACACCCGCAGTCACTGCTGCGTCGCCCTTCTCTTCCCTGAGTGGCTGAAGGGACCAAAATCTTCCACAGGGAGGCAAGCATATAATTAACAGAAGTGCAGACTTTCTCTGCTTGTCCCTTCAACTTCACCGGGTAGTCAACCTCATCCATTTCAGGACAGCTCCCCCTTTTGCACTAAGAGATCCTTGTACTTGATCCCGATAGACAGAGCCCTCAATTCGAATTTGGGGTGCAATACACCTAGGTGTGTGTGGTGTGCAAGAATTTCGAATCGCCCCCCTTGCTTTCTGGACACCTATTAACCTTTTCAGGGTGTAGGGCCAGGTGCGGCTGGAACGAAACGTCCTTCCCCTCTTACAGATCACACAACCTGCACCCCTCTGTCTCTCAGGATCCTGTCCATGACATCAGTTTAATGTCACGGTCCACTCGGTGGACTCGTGATGGTCCCTTTGCTGCGATCTCCGAAGTGCAAAATTAAGGCGACAAATGCCAAAGGGGTTTGCATCAATCAAACAGTGAAACTTCATTGTATTGCCCGTGAAGCGGCACGCGATAGTGTCCTGGTTCCCCAGGCACAGACTCATGGGCCTGCCATGTAGGCAGGCCATGAGTAGCCCTGAGTCAGCTGAGAGTTCCAATCAAGGCAGCTGACTCACAGGTGTATCCCATACCACCTCATCATGCTCATGATGAAAGGAGGGTGCTCAGTGAAGGCAGACTTTGTCCTCTCCCTGAGGCTCCTTCATGGTGGTGCTCTGTTCCTGCTATCAGCATTGAGAACCAGGCTGAGTAGAACCTTCTATGTTTTATGTTGATTGCTGTTTCAGTTTTGTTATTCTGTTAAATCGGTTTATACTTCAACTCATGGGCCTTTTCCTTTTTTCCCTGATTCTTGTTCCCTGCTGGGGAGGGAACCTTGGGTGATAAACTAATTGCTATGGTTTGTCCCTGAGTACTGGCTAACCGTAGACAGTTCATTTGGCGCACAATGTGTGTTTTGAAACCCGGAGATGAAGTTTAAACAGACCTCACTGGATAACTCGCCCTCTCACTCTGGTGATGTGGGGAGGATGGTCCCTTGGAGGACTCTTTTGGTATCTGGTGTTGGAATTACTTTTTGAGAATGGGACTGTCTTACTACTGCTGCTGGTTTTTTGCTTTCAGCCATAGGCTTAGAGGTGTTGCCCTGGTATGTGTTGTCGTGTTAGGTTATGTTGTAATAAATTCACTTGTAGTTACACCCATTTCTGATCTCGAGGACCTGGTGATGGGCACCATGACTCTGGAACACTCTTGGGATACCTTAACAGCTGTACTTGTGTTATCAGGTATTTTGAATATTTTCCAGTTTCTCATCCTGCTAAGAATGAAACCATGGCATAGAATTGGGTGCTCTGTGGCTGCTACATCTTCCGCCATGGGCCCTACAGTCAGCTTGGCCACTGCAGGTATTAGTGCAGATAGTCCAACCCCGGTAGTGGATGGTGGAGCTGCACCATGTACTCAGCCAGTGCCAACCACCAGTGTATATAAGAGATGACACACAAGAAGAGAAAGTCAGGAAGAAGTCACTACTTGGTCTTTGTCACTTAGTGAGTTGCGAGACATCTCCAAAGATTATGGTCGTCATGAAGGTGAGCCCCTGGTTTCTTGGCTGCTTTGGTGCTGGGATAATGGACCTGAGGGTGTAGAACTGGAAGGCAATGAAGCTAAGCAGCAGGGCCAGATAGCAAGGGACATGAGCACGGGTAAAGGTCTATGAAGAGAAGTACAGCCCCTCAGTTTTTGGAGATGAGTCTTACTGACTGTGAAGAAAAAAAGGTATCCCTATTGAGATGATACTGTGTACAGGCAGAGTAGGTGGATGGCAATTGACAGAGGTGTCCAGTATCTAAGAGAAATAGCCGTGAGGGAACTAATTTTTGCTACTGTGGATGACCCTCTGACACCAGTGGATCCAGATGGACTTAGAGTTACTGGACCCATGTGGCACAAGTGGGTGTTGAGCATGCCGCCAGCTTATGCCAATGTATTGGTAGTATTTATCTGGAAAGATGATGAGGCACCAACAGTAGGTGATCTGGAGGCACATCTAAGGCAGTATGCAGATAATCTTTCTTTGTCCCCATGGGCTGGCATCTCTGCTGTAGAAACACCATTGGGTAAAACCACAGTACTGCTCACCAAAGTTCTTGACAGGCTATCCAAGATGGAGGACAAGTTACACTTCCTGTCAGTGCCAACAAAAGTATCTGCTGTGGAGATAAAGTGCTCCCCTGAAAGGCTTGTGCGAGATAGACGGCGTACATCACGGGGTACCCTGTGGTCATTCTTAAAAGACCATGGAGAGAACAAGACGAAATGGGATAGAAAGCCAATGTCAGTTCTACAGGTGTGTGTCTATGAACTGCAAAACAAAAATACTGCAAGAGGAGGACCTTCTAGGAGAAGTGCTGCTGCAATCTCCAGAAGGCAGCCCCTAGACAGCGTGTATGGGCCTCGGATCCTAATTTACAACATGTGACCAATGATGATAGAAGTGTAGCCCATGTGAGTACCTTGGACCCATATGCCAATGACAGCTACTTTGCTCAGGATTAGAGGGGCCCTTCCTCCAGCCAGGTGGAGGAGAGGGATAACAGAGTATATTGGACTGTGTGGATACGATGGCCTGGCACATCCGTACCACAAAAATACAAGGCTCTGGTGGACACTGGAGCAGAATGCACCATAATGCCGTCCAATTACATTGGGACAGAATCTATTCCCATTGCTGGAGTGACAGGGGGATCACAGGAACCGACTGTAGTTGAAGCTAAAGTCAGCCTGACTGGATGTGAGTGGCAGAAGCACCATATTGTGACTGGCCCTGATGCCCCATGCATCCTTGGTGTGGCATATATTAGAAGGGGATACTTCAAAGATCCAAGGGGGTACCGCTGGGCATTTGGTATAGCAGCGGTGGAGATGGATGAAACCGAACTGCTCTCTGCCCTGCCTGGCTTGTCGGAGGACCCTTCCATTGTGGGCTGCTGAAGCTTGAGGACCAGAAGGTGCCTATTGCTACTACAACAGTGCACCAGCGACAGTACCGTACACATTAAGACTCCCTGAATCCCAACCAGAAGCTGATTTGCTGGCTAGAGAGCCAAGGGGTGATCAGCAAGACACGATCACCCTTTACTATCCTTATTTGGCCAGTGCGGAAGTCCAATGGAGAGTGGAGACTGACTGTGGACTATAATGGCTTGAATGAAGTCACACCACCACTGAGTGCTGCTGTGCCGGACATGCTAGCACTCCAGCATCAACTGGAGTCCAAGGCAGCCAAGTGGTATGTGATGACTGATATAGCCAATGCATTCTTCTCAATCCCATTGACGGTGGAGTGCAGGCCACAGACTGCTTTCACCTGGAGGGGTGTCCAGTACACCTGGAACCAACTGCCCCTGGATAGACGCACAGTCCCATGTTTTGCTATGGACTGATCCACTCTGCACTAGTAATGGGTGGAGTGCCCGAACATCTGCAGTATATTGATGACGTCACTGTATGGGGCAGCACAGCAGAAGTTTGAGAAAGGGAGGAGAGTAATTCAAACTCTACTGAAAGCTGTTTTTTTCCATCAAAAGAGGCAAGGTCAAGGGACCTGCTCGAGAAATCCAGTTGCTAGGAATTAAATGGCAGGATGGATGTCGCCAGATCCCATTAGATGTAATTAACAAAATAACAGAGGTGTCCCCACCGACCAGCAAAAAGGAGACACAGGTTTTCTTAGGTGTTGTGGGTTTCTGGCAAATGCATATCCCAGACTACAGTCGTATTGTGAGCCCTCTACATGAAGTGACACAGAAAAAGAATGACTTTCAATGGGGCCCTAAGCAACAACAGGCTTCTGAACAAATTAAGCAAGAAATAGTCCATGCAGTAGCCCTTGGGCCAGTCCGGATGGGTCAAGGTGTTAAGAATGTACTCTACTCTGCAGCCAGGGAGAACGGACCTACCTGGAGCCTCTAGCAAAAGGCTTCAGGGGAAACTTGAGGTTGACTCTTAGGATTTTGGAGCTGAGGATACAGGTGATCAGAAGCCCACTACACTCCCACTGAAAAAGAAATACCAGCAGCGTATGAAGGAGTTGAAGCCGCTTCAGAAGTACTTGGCACTGAAGCACAGCTCCTCCTGGCACCACGATTGCCAGTGCTAAACTGGATGTTTAGAGAGAAGACTCCATCCACACACCATGCAACAGATGCAACATGGAGTAAGTGGGCTGCACTGATCACTTAGCAGGTTAGAACAGGAAATCCTAATCGCCCGGGTATCCTAGAAGTAATAATGGACAGGCCAGAAGGCAAAGATTTTGGAGTGTCATCAGGAGAAAAGGTGCTGTGGGCTGAAGAGGCCCCCCATACAATGAACTACCAGAAAATGAAAAGCATCATGCTTTATTCGTCTATGGATCCTGTCATCTTGTAGGAAAACAGCGTAGGTGGAAAGCTGCTGTGCGGAATCCTACACGACGGGTTGCAGAAGCAGCCGAGGGTCAAAGTGAATCAAGTCAGTTTGCAGAAGTAAAGGCCATCCAGCTGGCTTTATATGTTGCCACGTGGGAGAAATGGCCAATACTTTATGTGTACACTGACTCATGGATGGTGGCAAATGCCCTTTGGGGGTGATTAAACAATGGAAAGAAAATAACTGGCAGTGCAGAGGCAAGCCCATCTGGGCTGCCTCACTGTCGCGAAATATTGCTCTCCGATTAGACAAGCTGGTTGTAAAGGTACACCATGTAGATGCACATGTACCCAAGGGTTGGGCCAATGAAGAACATAAAAAAAACCAGCAGGCGGATTGGGCTGCAAAGGTAAAAATATCTCTAGTGGACCTGGACTGGCAGCACAAGGGTGAATTACTCTTAGCTCAATGTGCCCATGGTACATCAGGCCGTCAAGGTCGAGATGCAATGTGTAAGTGGTCTTGTGACCGAGGTGTGCACTTAACCATAGACGCTACTGCACAAGTCATCCATGAGTGCGAGACATGTGCCACAATTAAACAAGCCAAATGGATAAGACCCCAGCAGTATGGAGGGCGCTGGCTGAAACAGAAATACTGTGAGGCCTGGCAGATGGACTACATCTCACTGCCATGAACACACCAAGCCAAGCGCTATGTGCTCACTATGGTGGAAGCCACCACTGGATGGCTAGAAACATATGCTGTGCCCCATGCCACATCGTAAGTTACAATCTGAGGCCCATTTACGCTCTCTGGGGGGCTGCCTTCTGGAGCCTGCAGCAGCACTTCTCCTGGAAGGTCCTCCTCTTGCAATATTTTTGTTTTGCAGTTCATGGACACATGCCTGTAAAACTGACATAGGGTTTCCATCCCATTTCCTCATGTTCCCTCCATGGTCTCTTAAGAACCACCACAGGGTACCCCGTGATATACGCCATCTGTCTCTCACAGGCCTTTCAGGGGAGCGCTTTCTCTCCACGGCAGAAACATTTGTTGGACTGACAGGAAATGTAACTTGTCCTCTATCTGGGACAGCCTGTCAAGAACTTTGGTGAGCAGTACTGTGGTTTTACCCAATGGTGTTTCTACAGCGGAGATGCCAGCCCATGGGGATGAAGAACTATCATCTGCATACTGCCTTAGTCAAGCGTCCAGATCACCTGTTGTTGGTGCCTCATCATCTTTCCAGCTAAATAATGCCAATGTATTGGCATAAGCTGGCGGTGCGCTCAACACCCACTTATACCACATGGGTCCAGTAACTCTAAGTGCATCTGGATCCACTGGTGTCTGAGGGTCATCCAGAGCAGAAAAATCAGCTCCCGCATGGCTATTTCTCTTAGGTACTGCACACCTCTGTCAATGGTCATCCACCTGATTGGCCTGTACACAGCACCATCTCGAAAGGGATACCTGTTTTTCACTCTCAGTAAGAGAGATATTCAAAAATATAGAGTCTATTCTCTTGAGAGACCTTTGTCAGTGCTCACATCTCTTGCTATCTTTTGCAGCTGCTTAGCTTCATTGCCTTCCAGTTCTAAGCCCTCAGCTCTGTTATCCCAGCACTAAAGCAGCCAGGAAACCAGGGGCTCGCCTTCACGACAACCATAATCACAGAATCATAGAATGTTAGGGGTTGAAAGGGACCTCAAAAGATCATCTAGTTCAATCCCCCTGCCGGAGCAGGATTACCTAGATCATGTCACACAGGAACACATCCATGAGGGTTTTGAATGTCTCCAGAGAAGGAGACTCCACAACCTCTCTGGGCAACCTGTTCCAGTGTTCTGTTACCCTCACTGTGAAGTTCTTCCTCATATTTATGTGGAACCTCCTATGTTCCAGCTTGCATCCATTGCCCCTTGTCCTATCATTGGATGTCACTGAGAAGAGCCTGGCTCCATCCTCATGACACTCACCCTTTACATATTTATAAACATTAATGAGGTCACCCCTCAGTCTCCTCTTCTCCAGGCTAAAGAGACCCAGCTCCTTCAGCCTTTCCTCATAAGGGAGATGTTCCACTTCCTTAATCATCTTTGTGGCTCTGCACTTGACTGTGTCAAGCAGTTCCCTGTCCTTGAACTGAGGGGCCCAGAACTGGACACAATATTCCAGATGTGGCCTCACCAGGGCAAAGTAGAGGGGGAGGAGAACCTCTCTCGACCAACTAACCACACCCCTTCTAATACACCCCAGGATGCCATTGGCCTTCTTGGCCACAAGGGCACATTGCTGGCTCAGGGTCATCCTGCTGTCCACCAGGACCCCCAGGTCCCTTTCCCCTGCGCTGCTCTCCAACAGGACAGTCCCCAAGTTATACCAGTACATGGGGTTGTTCTTCCCTAGATGCACGACTCCACGCTTGCCCTTGTTATATTTCATTAAATTTCTCCCCGCCTGTGGTGGTTTGATCTTGGCTAAACGCCAGGTACCCACCAAGTCACTGTGTCACTTTCCCTCCCATTTCTCTCAGCAGGGCAATAAGGGGGAAAGAAAATAAGATAGAAAAAAACAACCCTTGTGGGTAAAACAAAAGCAGTTTTAATGTAAGCAAAGCAAAGCAAGGTCCGTGCACAGAAGCAAAAAAAAGAAAACAGAGATTTATTCTCTACTTCCCATTAGCAAGCAATGTCAGGCCTTCTCAGGAAGCAGGGCTCCAATACGTGTAGCGGTTGCCTTGGAGAACCAAGGATGACCCCACCTTCCTTCCTCCTTTTTCCTAGCTTTATACTTGAGCAGACGTCATATGGTATGGAATATCCCTTTGGTCAGTTCGGATCAGCTGTCATGGTTGTGTCCCCTCCCAAGATCTTGCCCACCCCATCCCACTGGGGGGAAAGGTTGGAAAGAGCCTTGGTGCTGTGTAATCACTACTCAGCAGTAGCCACAACACCAGTGTGTTATCAGCACCCTTCTAGTTCCCAACATAAAACACAGCACCATGTGGGCTGCTATAGGGGAAAATCAATTCCGGCTCAGCCAGACCCAGTACACCATCCAGTTCTCCAGCCTGTCTAGGTCTCTCTGAATGGCAGCACAGCCTTCTGGTGTGTCAGCCACTCCTCCCAGTTTTGTGTCATCAGCAAACTTGCTGACAGAGCACTCTATTCCCTCATCCAAATCATTGATGAATATATTGAATAGTACTGGTCCCAGTATCGACCCTTGAGGGACTCCACTAGATACAGGCCTCCAACGAGATTCTGTCCCATTGACCACAACTCTCTGGCTTCTTTCCTTCAGCCAGTTCACAATCCACACCACTACCCAATCATCAAGACCACACTTCCTCAGTTTAGCTGCGAGGATGCTGTGGGAGACTGTGTCAAACGCTTTATTGAAGTCTTTGCAGATGTCTCGCAACTCACTAAGTGACAAAGACTGAGTCGTGACTTCTTCCTGACCTGCTCTTGTGTATTGCCTCTTACATACAGGGGCGCTTGGCACTTGCTGAGTATGCAGGGGCAGCTGCACCATCCACTACAGGGGTTGGACTATCTATCTGCACTGCTTCCTGCAGGGGCCAAGCTGACTGTAGGGCCCGTGGCAGAAGATGTAGCAGCCACAGAGTACCCAACTCTATGCCCTGGTTTCATTCTTAGCAGGACAAGAAACTAGAAAATATTCAAAATACCTGATAACACAAGTAGAACTGTTGAGGTATCCCAAGAGTGTTCCAGAGTCACAGTGCCCATCACCAGGTCACAAAGATCAGAAATGGGTGTAACTGCAGGTGAATTTATCACACCATAACCTAACACCAAGACACATAACAGGGCAACACCTCTAAGCCTATGGCCAAAAGTGATAAACCGTACCAATCCTAAGAGCAGCAGCAGTAAGACGGTCTGATTATCAAAAAGTAATTCCAACACTAGCTACCAAAAGACTCCCCCAAGGGACCATCCTCCCCACATCACTATAGTGAGAGAGTGAGTTATGCAGTGGGATCTATTTAAACTTCAACTCTGGGTTTCAAAACACACATTGGGCGCCAAATAAACTGTCTACAGTTACCCATTACTCAGGGCTAAACCATCACAGTTAGCATATCACCCAGGGCTCCCTCCCCAGCTGGAAAGGAGAATCAGGTTAAAACAGGAAAGGGCATATGAGTTGATGAATGAACAGATTTAAAAGAATAACAAAACTGAGACAATAATCAACTCAGCCCGGTTCTCAATGCTGACAGCAGAAACAGAGCACCACTAACAAGGAGCCTCAGGGAAAAGAGGAATTCCATCTTTACTAAGCTCCCTCCTTTTATAAAGAGCATGATGAGGTGGTATGAAATACACCTGTGAGTCAGCTGCCTTGATTGGAACTCTCAGCTGACTTGGGGCTACTCATCGCCTGCCTGCATGGCTAGACCATGAGTCTTTGCCTGGGGAACCAGAAGAAACAGACATGTCCCTACCGACAAACAAAAAGGAGACACAAGTTTTCTTAGGTGTTGTGGGTTTCTGGTGAATACATATCTGTTTTGCCAGTCACTAGGCCTAGCACAAAGGACGCAGCCGGCTGCAAAACAATCCAGTAACCAGATTCTATTGCACATAAAAAAGTCAGCCATATGGGTGATTGCTGGGGGTACAAACTACTTGAACAGATCACACATAATAGACATCAACCCCAGTGACCCCAGGAACGACACAGCACAACCAATGATAGGTGGAATAAACAAAGAAACAAAGTCTCCCATAGAAGAGATGGGAAACAACCAAGTCAATAGGCTGATCATATAAGATAGAAGTAGCCACATACTGTTCCCCCACAAAGCCCGCGTTTGCAAATGCCAAACCTGACTGGGGCCCAGTTGCAGGGAGAGTCAGGAGATCCTTCCCCCACAGAGAAACTTGGCAAAGTGCATCCACCTCACAGATAGACACTCCACCCTTCCTGCAAGTGGTCCCAGCTTTTATGCCCAAAACAGGACACCTGGCACTCATTTACCAAATGTGGGGCACCTGGGGCTTGTTTACCCAAGGGCTTTCCTCACAAGGTCGGCTGCACCTTGGAGGAAAGCCAAAAGGTAAACTCATCACCTCCTTTTAAAGGACCATGGGAACCACCCATATGTCAACCTTAATTCAGGGCTCGGCGTTCAGACCCCAGCAGTTCAATATCCCAGACTACAGTCATATTGTGAGCCCTCTACATGAAGTGACATGGAAAAAGAATGACTTTATATGGGCCTGTCACGGTCCACTTGGTGGACTCGTGATGGTTCATTTACTACGATCTTGAAAGTGCAAAATTAAGGCACCCAATGTCAAAGGGGTTTGCAACAATCAGATAGTGAGACCTTATTATATTGCCCATGAAGCGACACGTAGTAGATAGAGATGAGAGAAAGAAAGGGGAAAAGTAAAGTTTAGAAAGAAGAGAGAGGTGATAGCTATCACCGCTGGTCTCAAGGCATCCAAACAGTCCCAGGTCCAGCCAGTGCTCCGTCGGTTGTCGAGGTCCTTGGTGGGGAAGTTTCTTTGAAGTTTCTTCTTTGAATTCATGGAGAACTGTTATTGCTAGATATAGTCTCTTTCTCCCTTCAGGTGCAGGAAGGGGGGATGACAAGCACAAATAACATTGAGACAATGCTGGACTTAGGAAAGGCCGATCTTCCGACTCTTACACCAGCACAGACAATGTTGAGACAATATTGATCTTCTGACCAACTCTTACAGGGGCCCTGAGAAACAACAGGCCTTTGAACAAATTAAGCAAGGAATTGTCCATGCAGTAGCCTTTGGGCCAGTTTGGATGGCTAAAGATGTCAAGAATGTACTCTACACTGCAGCGGGGAGAATGGCCCTACCTGGAGCCTCTAGCAAAAGGCTCCAGGGGAAACTCGAGGTCAACCCTTAGGGTTTTGGAGCCAAGGATACAGAGGATCAGAAGCCCACTACGCTCCCACTGAAAAAGAAATACTGGCAGCATATGAAGGAGTTGAAGCCGCTTCAGAAGTACTTGGCACTGAAGCATATCTCCTCCTAGCACTATGATTGCCAGTGCTGAACTGGATATTTAGAGGGAAGAATCCATCTACACACCATGCAACTGATTTGACATGTAGTAAGTCGTTTGCACTGATCATTCAGCAGACTAGAACAGGAAATCCTAATCGCCCGGGTATTCTGGAAGTAATCATGGACAGGCCAGAAGGCAAAGATTTTGGAGTGCTACCATGAGAAAAGATGCTGCGCGCTGAAGAGTCCCCCCCATACGATGAACTACCAGAAAACAAGAAGCAGCATGCTTTGTTCACTGATGGATCCTGTCATTTTATAGGAAAACAATATAGGTGGAAAGCTGCTGTGTGGAATCCTACATGACAGGTTACAGAAGCAGCTGAGGGTGAAGGTGAATCAAGTTTGCAGAAGTAAATGCCATCCAGCTGGCTTTAGATATTTCTGAGTGGGAGCAATGGCCAGTACTTTATCCATACAGTAACTCATGGATGGCGGCAAATGCCCTCTGGGGATGGCTAAAACAATGGAACGAAAACAACTGGCAGTGCAGAGGCAAGCCCATCTGGGCTGCCTCATTGTTGTGAGATAATGCTGCCCAATTAGACAAGCTGGTTGTAAAGGTATGCCACGTAGATGCCCACGTACCCATGTCGGGCCAATGAAGAACATCAAAAGAACCAGCAGGTGGATCGGGCTGCAAAGGTAAAAATATCTCAAGTGGACCTGGACTGGATAACTCAAAGGTGAATGTCCTGGTTCCCCAGGCACAGACTCATGGGCCAGCCATGCAGGCAGGCCATGAGTAGCCCCGAGGCAGCTGATAGATCCAATCAGGTCAGCTGACTCACAGGTGTATCCCATACCACCTAGTCATACTCATTATAAAAGGAGAGAGCTCAGTGAGGGTGGGGTTCTGCCTCCTTTCCATGAGGCTCCTTCTTGGTGGTGCTCTGTTCTTGCTATCAGCATTGAGAACTAGGTAGAGTCAACCCTTTGTGCTTTGTCTTGATTGTTGTTTCTGTTTTGTTATTCCTTTAAATCTGTCTATACCTCAGCTCATGGGTTTTTTTCTGTTTTTATGCCCAATTCTCTTCCCCAGCTGGGGAGGGAGTCTTGGGTGATATACTAACTGCTACGGTTTAGCCCTGAGTACTGGGTAACCATAGACAGTGAATTATTCTTAGCTCGATGGGCCCATGGTACATCAGGCCATCAAGGTCGACATGCGACGTATAAATGGGCTTGTGACCAAGGGGTGCACTTAACCATGGACGCTCTTGCACAAGTCATCCATGAGTGCGAGATGTGCCACAATTAAACAAGCCAAATGGATAAGACCCCAGGGATATGGTGGGCGGTGGCTGAAATTTAAATATGGTGAGGCCTGGCAGTTTGACTACATCTCACTGCCGTGAACACGCCAAGCCAAACGCTATGTGCTCTCTATGGTGGAAGCCATGACTGGATGGCTAGAAACATATGCTGTGCCCCATGCCACTGCCCATAACACTATTCTGGGTCTTGAAAAGCAAATATTATGGTGCAATGGAACCCCAGAAAGGATCGAGTCAGAGAATAGAACCCATTTATGAAATAGCCTGATAGACACCTAGGCTAAGGAGCATGGGACAGAATGGATATACCACATCCCTTATCCACCAGCTGCTGGCAAAGTCGATTGATGCAGTTGGTGAGGCAGCAGCAAGAAGGACTGAGGTAAGCCAGAGGTGGTGAGGGTTTGATCGCGCTGTGCAGAGGGATTCCTGAGCCCAGGGACCCGCCCCCCACTCTCAGCTCGAGCCACAAAGGCTCCAGGAAGTCCACACGATCCAATTAGGCATGGAAGAGGCATGGCCAGGAGCCACATGGGAGATTTTTAAAAGCCCCTGGGGAGCCCAATCGACCCTGAGTGGGCAAAGAGGGGTGTGACAGGGCAGTTCGCATGGGGCAGTTTGCAGGAGCAGGGCACACCCAGAAGGTGCTAAGGAGCTGCAAACTAGGGAAGTTAGTGACGCAGAGCTGAAGTGTTAAGAACTGAGCAGGACCAGCAATGGTTGTGACCCGGGCAAAAGCTCCTGTAAGGAAGACTGTGGCGACCCAGACAGAGGTCCCATGAAAGCATGTAGGTGTCCAGGTCTCCAGCTGCAGAGAGTGCTGGAGCCTGACTCTACTAGCTGAGTGTGACAGCTATAACACCTGTGTCTGGTGTGACCAGGTGAATGATCTGCTCAGCTGGGTGGATGAGCTAAAGGAGGAGGTGGAAAGACTGAGAACAACAAGGGTGTGTGAGAGGGAGATAGACTGGTGGAGTGAGGCCCTACCATCCTTGAGGACAGGGTGGCGGGTGGAGGCTCCACTAAAAAGAGAAAAATCCCTCCTCCCTTGCCATCAGGTAAAAGGAGAGGACCTAAGAGACAAGGGGGAATGGAAACAGTTCCCTGCTCAGCGAGGCAGGCAAATCCCCTCTCAGCCTCCAGCCCCTTCCCGGTTGCCGTTACAGAACAGGTACGGGGCTCTCAAAATTAAGACACAAACAAATGAAAATGGAGATGAAGGTCCATCAGGGGAGTCACCCAAAGTAAATCGGTCTCCCCCACGCATTAGGATGAACTCTAAGAAAAAAAGGAGGGTAATTGTAGTCGGCGACACTTTTCTGAGAGAAACCAAGGGCCCCATAAGCCAGCTGGATCCACACCATAGGGAAGTCTGCTGCCTCCCTGGGGCCAGGGTCAGGGATATTACTAGGAAACTCTTCGGTCTGGTATGGCCACTATCCACTATTGGTTATCCAGGCTGGTAGTGATGATGTTTCAGAGAGGAGCCTGAAAACAATTAAAGACTTCAGGGTCCTGGGGAGATCACTTGAGGGATCGGGAGCCCAGGTGCTGTTCTCCTCAATTCCTTCAGTGGCAGGGAAGAATACTGAAAGAGGAAGGAAGACCCACCTGACAAACATGTGGCTGAGAGGCTGGTGCCACAGACAGAATTTTCGGTTTTTTGAACATGTGGAGCTTTATGCTGCGCAGAGTCTGCGGGCGGCAGATGGATTAATCTGTCTCAAAAGGAGAAAAGAATCTTGGCATATGAACTGTCTGAGCTCATTGAAAGGGCTTTAAACTAGCTTTGAAGGGGGTAAAACTGGGCCCACTGGAGTTG
Source organism: Podargus strigoides (assembly GCA_028020825.1). Lineage (NCBI taxonomy): Eukaryota > Metazoa > Chordata > Aves > Caprimulgiformes > Podargidae > Podargus > Podargus strigoides. The sequence continues at coordinate 35,142,543 of CM051662.1, forward strand.
AGCCTAAGGGTGGCAGGCCACAGTTGGAAATGAAGTCATTAGCCCAGCTCAAGTGCATCTACTCTAATGCACGCAACATGGGCAACAAACAGGAGGAGCTGGAAGCCTTTGTGCAGCACGAGAGCTATGACGTAGTCGCCATCACGGAAACATTGTGGGATGACTCTCATGAGTGGAGTGCTGCAATGGATGGCTACAAGCTCTACAGGAGGAATAGGCAGGGTAGAAAGGGCGGTGGGGTGACGCTCTATATTAGGGAGTGTTTTGACTGCATGGAGGTCAACAAGTGTGATGGACCAGTTGAATGTTTATGGGTAAAGTTGAGGAAGGCCAACAAGGCGGATATCCTGTTGGGAGTCTATTACAGACCACCCAACCAGGATGAAGAGGCTAATGAACTGTTCTGTAGACAAATGGATGAAGCTGCAAAGTCGCAGGCCCTTGTTCTTGTGGGGGACTTCAACTTACCAGACATCTGCTGGAAATATAACACGGCAGAGAGAAAACAATCCAAGAAGTTCCTGGAGTGCATGGGAGATAACTTCCTTACTCAGCTGGTGAGTGATCCCACCAGGGAAGGTGCCTTGCTAGATCTGTTGTTCACAAACAGAGAAGGACTGGTAGGTGATGTGGTGGTCGGAGGCCGTCTTGGGCTGAGCGATCATGAAATGATACAGTTCTCGATCCTTAGCCAAGTTAAGAGGTGGGGCAGCAAAACTATTACCATGGACTTCCAAAGGACAGACTTCAACCTGTTTAAAACACTGGTTGAGAAAGTCCCTTGGGGAACAGTCCTAGAGAGCAAAGGGGTTCAGGAAAAATGGACTCTTTTCAAGAAGAAACTGTTAGAGACACAGGAGCAGGCTGTCCCCATGTGTCGTAAGACAAACTGGCGGGGAAAACGACCGGCCTGGCTGAACAGGGAGCTTCTGTTGGGACTCAGGAGAAAGAAGAGAGTCTACCACCTTTGGAAGAAGGGGCAGGCTACTCAGGAAGAGTATAGGGATTTAGTTAGGTTGTGTAGGAAGAATATTAGGGAGGCAAAAGCTCAGCTAGAACTCAGCCTGGCCACTGCTGCAAGAGATAATAAGAAGAGTTTTTACAAATAGATTAACAATAAAAAAAGAACCAGGGAGAATCTCCATCCTTTATTGGATGTGAGGGGGAACATTGTTACCAAGGAAGAGGAAAAGGCTGAGGTACTTAATGCCTTCTTTGCCTCAGTCTTTTATGGCCAGACCAGTTATCCTCATGGTATTCAGTCCCCTGAGCTGGAAGATTGGGATGGAGATCAGAATAAACCCCTCATAATCCAGAAAATTGTGGTGAAGGACCTGCTGAGTCAATTAGACACCCATAAGTCTATGGGGCTGGACGAGATCCATCCGAGTGTGCTGAGGGAGTTGGTGGAGGAACTTGCCAAGCCGCTCTCCATCATCTGTCAGCAGTCCTGGTTATCGGGTGAGGTCCCGGATGACTGGAGACTTGCCAACGTGACGCCCATCCACAAGAAGGGCAGGAAGGAGGATCCGAGGAACTTCAGGCCTGTCAGCCTGACCTTGGTGCCAGGGACGATGATGGAACGATTCATTTTGGGAGCAATCACGCGGCAAGTGCAGGACAACAGGGGGATCAGGTCCAGCCAACATGGGTTCATGAAGAGCAAGTCCTGTTTAAGCAACCTAATCTCCTTCTATGATCAGGTGACCCACCTAGTGGATGAGGGAAAAGCGGTGGATGTTGTCTACCTGGACTTCAATAAGGCATTTGACACTGTTTCCCACAGCATTCTCCTGGAGAAGCTGGCGGCTCGTGGCTTAGACAGGTTGCCTTTGCTCAAGGACCCGAGTGCACTTGGTGGATAATGCAGGAGGATGGACAGGTGAAGTGCATTCCACTAGGAATTTTGATTCTGGTTGAGAACAGGCAGTAATTGGAACTGTGGAATGTTAACTGTTATATGATGCTGCCTGTTAATACTTTCCCAGTACCAGCATTCTCACCACGAATGGGAGTGCACAAAGCATTGCAGACTAGAGCTCCAGATGGACATTGCATCATTTCAACCCACCCTAAAGCACTGATACTACAGCTATTTTCTTTTCTCAGTGTGTACGGGAACTTGGGCATAATGTACATTGTATGGTAGAAGGGGTGGAATGGTGTCCTGGTTCCCCAGGCACAGACTCATGGGCCAGCCATGCAAGCAGGCCATGGGTAGCCCTTACTCAGATGAGAGTTCCAATCAAGGCAGCTGACTCTCAGGTGTATCCCATACCACTTCATCATGCTCATTATAAAAGGAGGGAGCTCAGTGAGGGTGGGGTTTTTCCTCTCCCTGAGTATCTATGCTGATGATCTTCTGTTCTTGCTGTTGGCATTGAGAACTAGGCTGAGTAAAACCCTCTGTGCTTCATGTTGATTTCTCTTCCAGTTTTGTTATTTTATTAAATCTGTTTATACTTCAGCTCATGGGCCTTCTTTTTTTCTGGATTCTCCTTCCCAGCTAGGGAATGAGCCTTCCATGAGATATTATCTGCTACAGTTTGGCCCTGAGTACTGGCTAACTGTAGACAGCCCCCGGTTGCTGTCTTTTGTTCTGCAGTTAATGGACATGTGCCTGTAAAACTGACATAGGCTTCCTATTCCATTTTCTCATGTCCTCTCCATGGTCTCATAGGAGAAACCATAGGGTACCCCATGATGTGTGCTGTGTGTCTCACACAGGCCATTCAGGGGAGCACTTTCCACAGCAGAAACATTTGTTGGCACTGACAGGAAGTGTAACTTGTCCTCCACCTGGGACAGTCTGTCAAGAACTTTGGTGAGCAGTGCTGTGAATTTATCCGATGATTTTTCTACAGCAGAAGTGCCAGCCTGTTGCAGAATGGCGGAGAAGGCGAGGGAAGCAGGACGCAACTCAGTATGAGTTATAAGCAAGCTTCAACTTTATTCGAGTTCTGCTATGCCTTTTATACACTGGAGGTTAATTATGCCTACTTATGTTAAATTATGCCTACATATCTATGTCTAATTGGCTAAGCACAAATTATGCCTACTCGCCTATATTTGATTGGTTAAGCATAAAGCTACATTTGCATATTCCAGCCTCTTGCAGTTATCTACTTCCGGATTCTTCCCGCAGGTTCTACCTTGCAACTTTCCACTAGCTTTGGGCTTGTCCTGACTAGCCTCGGGCTTGTCCTGACTTGGAGCTTTCCGCAAGCTTCCAGGTCAGAGTGACCCTGGGAAGCTGCAGCTATCAGCAGTACAGCTCCCGTTATCAGTACTGCTCGCTCACAGCTGCTACATTCAGCCCTGTGCTCACAGTTGCTACATTCGGCCCTGTTCAGCAAGCCATTCCTCCACAATTCCCCCTTTTTCTTTTTGAGCGAGCAGTATCTGGTTGGAAAGTTGAGCTACTTGTTTCATTATGCAGTTATAAGCAATTTTAGCAACAACTACAATAGCAATGCCTATTCCTATCCAGCGCAAGCCTTCTTTAACAAGCGAAAGCAGCCATGGTGTTAATCCCCCAAATATAGAAGATAGCCATTTATCAAACGGATTGTTATTAACAGTGATCTTATTGGCGTGTTGCTTTAGCCAGTTTAACTGCTTATGGATGGAATTACTATGATCAGATAAGTTAAAGCAACACATACCCTCGAAGTCTTCACAACCATGGCCTTGTGCTAAAAGCAAAAAATCAATAGCGGCGCGATCTTGAAGCAAAGCATGTCGCAAACTATTTTGATCTACTAACAATTCATTAATAATATCTGTGGTAATATTTGATTGCTTAACAGACCAGCAAGCTAGCCTTTCGATCTCTTTAAGGGCTTGGGCAGCTGTTCTGAGACAAGTGCTTGGGCCTGCAGAAGACTTTCCTGTTTTAGCGGCCACTGCTCGACCCATACTGGTTCGTCGGTGAGCCATGTTAACTGGATCGGGAAAGTCCACTGGGCAGTGACCGCCCCTAAAAAGGGTCATTCGTCAGACGCAGTCCCAGCTGAGAAAGCACATCCTGTCCGATGAGAGCGTCGACTCCGACGGGCAATGACAAAATGTTCACAACTGTGTGGGCTTTTTGTCATCGATGGTGATGCACACAGGAGAAGCGCTGCATTTTACTGTGGTGGTTCCTCCCACACCTTCGATACCTGTGGCAGCTGGGTGACATGGCCAGTCAGGTGGCCACCGTGTGGAACTGACAATGGTGACATCAGCGCCAGTGTCCACATTTGTTCACTCTTATCTGTTCACTCCTGCATTCCTTAGTGAAGCAGTCATTGCTTTTTTTTTTTTTTTTTCCTCTTTTGAAGTAGCTTCTAGAATTTGGCTACCTGCCTAGGCCAACATCCCGTATGGCTGGTTCACTATTTGCTTATTCTCTTTTAGCCAGCCATACGTTCTTCATGGTATATTTAATCATGCTTGTTACCTTTTTGAAAACATAAAGTACAATCATTAATACAACAGCAACCAATAATAGGTGGAATTCAATAATAGGTGGAATTAACAAAGAAACAAAGTCTCCCAGTCAATAGGCTCATCATATAGAAGTAGTCCCGTATTGTTTTCCCACGAAGCCCCATTTGCAAATGCCAAACCTGAGCGGGGCCCAGTTGCAGGGAGAGTCAGGAGGTCCTTCCCCAACAGGAAAACTCTGCAAGGTGCGTCCACCTCACAGACAGACACTGCACCCTTCCTGCAAGTGGTCCCAGCCCCTGTCCCCAAAACAGGACAGCTGGCAGTCATTTATCCAATGTGGGGCACTTGGGGCTTGTTTACCCAAGGGCTCCCCCCACAAGGCCGATCGCACCTTGAAGGAAAGCCAAAAGGCAAAGTCATCCCCTCCTTTTACATTTTCTCTTTACCCGGATCAAATCCTTTCCCCGCATTTCCCGCCTCCGCCCCCTCCCCTTTCCATTTCTTGTCCCAGCCTGCCCACCCCCCAACCACGCTCCTTTTGAAATCTTGCACTTGTTCATATATGTGGGCGCCGCTGGAATAGTTGGGGGGGGCGGGGGGAAACGGAACAGGCATTCGGTCGGGGCCCTGAAGCTGCGAACGTTTCGGCTGCTGCCGCAGCGCGCGCGCTCCCTCCCCCCCCCCCCCCCCCCCCCCCCCCCCCAAACTGCGAACGCTCCGGCTGCTGCCGCAGCGCTCGCGCGCGGCAGGGTGGGTGGAATGCCGATCGTGCCGCTCCGCTGCGCTAGGGACAGCCCCGCCGCCGGCCGCCGCTCCAACCGCTGCCGCGGCGCTCGGGGGGGGTGAAAAACGGAGGGGCACCGTTCACCTCCCGCCACGGTCCCCGCAACTTTTTCGCCGTTTTATCACCGCTAACAACATTGTCCCGCAGAGAGTCCCCACACTTTCTCCACTCCGTTACATTAAATAACGTATTAGTGTCTTGAAAGTGTCCTCTGGCATACCCCCAAGCATATAGGGAGCCCAAAGTCTTTTTACTTATGTCCAATCCCCGCTTTTCTAAAAAGCATAACAATAAAGCCACAAGCCCCGAAACATGCTTTAGGCTTTCTAACCCCTGCTTTTATAAAAAGCGTAAAAGCAATTCACAGGCTACCTCACACTCCATTGTTTTTTGGCTGGTCCAGCCGTAACTCCTCGAAGCCTCTCTCCGCTTCGGTAAACCGGGTAGCGACGGGAGGGTTCCCTCTCAGGGATCTCCCGCTTTAGGATGACCCCTACACCGGGTCGCCCGCTGTGCAGCATGAACACCCCTCTCTCTGGGTTTCGTCCCCTGGTGAGCGTAGCCTTAAGCGGATAGCGGGTCAAACAGGCTCTGTTCTGTTCCCAGGCGCAGATGCGGAATCCCACTGCATAGCAGATCGCCGATCTTTCGCCCCCCGGTTCACTGCTAACCGGTGCTCTTTCCGCTCTCGCCTTCTCGGTCAGAGTTCCGGACCCCTGAGATGTAGTGGGGTCCCTGTTCGGGCGCCCGATGTTGCAGAATGTCGGAGAAGGCGAGGGAAGCAGGACGCAACTCAGTATGAGTTATAAGCAAGCTTCAACTTTATTCGAGTTCTGCTATGCCTTTTATACACTGGAGGTTAATTATGCCTACTTATGTTAAATTATGCCTACATATCTATATTTGATTGGCTAAGCATAAAGCTACATTTGCATATTCCAGCCTCTTGCAGTTATCTTCTTCTGGATTCTTCCCGCAAATTCTACCTTGGAACTTTCCACCAAATTCGAGCTTATTCTGACCTGGAGCTTTCCACAAGCTTCCAGGTCAGAGTGACCCTGGGAAGCTACAGCTATCAGCAGTACAGCTCCCGTTATCAGTACTGCTCGCTCACAGCTGCTACATTCAGCCCTGTGCTCACAGTTGTTACATTTGGCCCTGTTCAGCAAGCCATTCCTCCACACCAGCCCATGGGGAAGAAGAAAGATTACCTGCATACTGCCTTTGTCGAGTCTCCAGGTCACCTACTGTTGGTGCCTCATCATCTTTTCAGCTAAATAATGCCAATATGTTGGCATAAGCTGGCGGCACTCTCAACACCCACTTATGCCACATGGGTCCAGTAACTCTAAGTGCATCTGGATCCATTGGCATCCGAGGGTCATCCACAGTAGGAAAAAATCAGCCTCCACACGGCTATTGCTCTCAGATACTGCACACCTTTTTCAGTAGTCATCCACCTGCTTCGCGCATATACAGCATCATCTCGATAGGGATACCTGTTTTTCACACTCAGTCTGAGTTGTCTCCAGAGTCTGAGGGGCTGTGCTTCTCTTGACTTTTATCAATGCTCACATGTCTTGCCATCTGTCCCAACTACTTATCTTCATTGCCTTCCAGTTCTAAGCCCTCAGCTCTGTTATCCCAGCATCAGAGCAGTCAAGCAACCAGGGGCTTGCCTTAATGACAGCTATTGTCTTTGCGGATGTCTTGCAACTCACTAAGGGACAGAGACTGAATAGTGACTTCCTCTTGACCTGTTCTTGTGTTTTGTCTTTTATATACAGGGGTGGTTGGCACCAGCTGAGTATGCAGGGCAGCTGCACCAGGACAATGACATAAGTAGCATGGGATACACCTGCTAGTCAGCTGGGTCAGCTGCCCTGACTGAAACTCCCAGCAGAGTCAGGGCTACTAATGGCCTGCCTGCCATGGCTGGCCTAGGGTTCTGTTCCTGTGAAACCAGGACCTATTGAAGCTACTTTATCAACTGGGCTTACTAAACAAATGGAAACTGGCATATATTATACCAGTTTAAACATCTTTATACTGATGATGATACTAATGATGATTATTAACAAAATTAGTATTAGTATAATTACCTATGTCTACAGATTTTTGTTAGTCTGTGTTAATTGTATCATGAGTAATGTAGTTGCACTGAACCTGTCCCCCATAAACAACAAACAAATCTGGCTAGTGTGACTCAAAGGCCACAAGTTATCCCTGACATCTTAACATTTTACAGGATTTTTTCTTCAAATGAACGTGAGAGTTTTTGCTTCTAACAATATGCTAAATGAGATACTACAGTCAAAAACACATCAGCTTGAAATATTGATGCACTAAGTTTGTAAGTACTAAGGAAGTATTAAGCAGTACTTGCTGTAGATGCTCTACTATGAACAGACCCAATAAAAATTTTGCAACTGATTAATCTGCGGACACCACTAATGCAACACAGATATGCTATATTTGTGAAGAACAATATTGCCTTTCCAAGTACAGCAACCTTAGTTTAAATATATTTTTCTATTTAAAAAAAAAATAAAATCAGGAAAGAATGCTGTAGTGGGTCTGGCTGGGACAGAGTTAACTTCTTTCACAGCAGCTGGTATGGTGCTGTGCTTTGCATTTGTGGCTAAAATTGTTGATGACACACGTATGTTTTGACTACTGCTGAACAGTGCTTGCACAGCGTCAAGGCTGTTTCTCACTCTGCCCCTCCAGTAAGTAGCTAGGGGTGGGCAAGAGACTGGGAGGGGATGCAACCAGGACAGCTGACCCAAATTGGCCAAAGGGATATTCCAGACCACATGACATCATGCTCAGCAATAAAAAAAACTGAGGTAGAGGAAGAAGAAGCGTGGTTGGCTTTCAAGGTGACCATTGCTTGAAGACTGGCTGGACATAAGTCTGCTTTGTGGGAGGTGGTGAGTGATTGCCTTTGCATTACATTTTTTTTCCTCCGTCCTTGACTTATGAAACTGTCTTTAACTTTGACACACGGAAAAGACTCTATAACTCTTGTAAAGTTATAAAGTAGGTATGTTTATTCAGCACCGGGTGCAAGGGGGATCGCTCCTTCGAACTTGCACACCTGGGGGGCCAAAGCATGCTTCTTTTATGGCACTAAGTAATACATATTCATGAGGAGTGTATCATAAACATTACATCATTGTATCAGGTCATTATAATATTCCACGCCTCTTGCTCCGCCTGGTTGTGCCTGCGCAGTGCTCCCTGGTGGTCCTCTTCAGGGGTCTCGGGAGGAAGGCTCTAAGTCTTCCTCAGTTGGCTGCGCATGCTCTGTGGGCCTCTGGCTCTTCTCCAGGCCGCGGCATCGGTTCCCACCAGCTCAAATGCTGAGATGGTGGGAACCGACCTTCCTCTTATCAGAAGGAGCAGGACCTGTCCTCCCTTTCTCAGCAGTCTTCTTCTAATCAGCGGCCTGTAACACCTGTTTCATCTAGCAGGCGAGGTTCCCAAGCAAGAGAGGCAAGATTACATACTTCCCAACCAAAAGCTGCATACTTCTTTAATTAGACTATTTCTATTAACTCTTTTGCCCCTGTGTCAACTTGACCCATGAGTTTTTCTTGCTTTTCCTCTTTTTATTTTCTCCCTCATCAGGCCAGGCAAGTAGAAGCAAGAAGCTATGCGAGTGCTTGGCTGCTGGCAGGGGTCAACCCACCATAAATGCTTAAGACTATGTTCTTTTAACATTGCTTTACTTAATCTTTTGCTTTTTTTTTTTTTTCATTTAAGTAAAGAAAAATCCTGTTAAAACATCCTTCTTTTAAGATACCTGACATTCTCACCAATCACACCTTCCTTTTCCACTTGTAAGTCCTTCCCCTCTAACAATCTCTTTTGTTCCAAAAATGAAGTCAGGAATAGAAACGTACACTTTCCCAACATCAGACTAACACAAAGTTTGAGCTGGCAACTTATGGGAATGTCTCCATCATGACAAAAATTTGGTTTGCTTACTTCCATCACAAAACATCTCATAAATTTTGAAATACCTGGTAAAATACAGTATGAACAAACTGACCATGTTTCTCAGGAAGATCTGAAGTGGTAAATTACATTGAAGACAAAACATCTGACTTTTATATTCAAAACTATTAATTTCACAAAAATAGTAAGTTTTCAGAAATAACATGCCTTTAAATCACTTTAAGATTACAATTGTTGTGTAAGTACTTAATATTTTTTTATCAGACATTTTCATATATCTGAAACTGAAAAAAAAAATTAAGAAAGCTTTCTTCTGTAAAGAAGAGGCAACAGAGGTAGTAATAACAGAATCATAGAATTGTTACAGTGGGAAAAGACCTTTAAGATAAAGTTCAACCATTATGTAACTCTACCAGGCCCACTTCTAAACCATGTCCCTGAGCACCATATCTAGATGGTTTTTAAACACATCCAACAATGGTGATTCAACCACTTCACTGGGCAGCCTGTTCCACTTGCTGATAACTCTGTAGAAGTTTTTACTAATGTCTAACCTAAACCTCCCACAGCGTAACTTGATGCCCTTTTCTCTTGTCCTATTGGTTGTAACTTGTGAGAAGAGACCAACACCCACCTCTCTACAACCTCCTTTCAGACAGTTGTAGAGAGCAATGAGGTCTCCCCTCAGCCTCCTTTTCTTCAAGCTAAACAACCCCAAGACCCTCAGCTGTTCCTCATAACACTTATTCTCAAGAACCTTCACCAGCCTTGTTGCCCTTCTCTGGACCCACTCCAGCACCTCAGTGTCTTTCTTATACTGCAGCACTCAGAACACAGTACTCGAGGTGCGGCCTCACCAGTGCCAAGTACAGGGGGACAATCACTTCCCTAGTCCTGCTGGCCACACTATTTCTGATACAAGCCACCTGGGCACACTGCTGGCTCATATTCAGCTGGCTGTCGATCAACACCCTGAAGTGCTGGGGTCTGAACCCCCAGCCCTGAATTAAGATTGACATATGGGTGGTTCCTACAGTCCTTCAAAAGGAGGGGATGAGTTTGCCTTTTGGCTTTCCTCCAAGGTGCAGCTGGCCTTGTAAGGAAAGCCCTTGGGTAAACAAGCCCCAGGTGCCCTGCATTGGGTAAATGAGTGCCAGGTGTCCTGCTTTGGGCATAAAATCTGGGATCACTTGCAGGAAGGGTGGAGTGTCTGTCTGTGAGGTGGACGCACCTTGCAGAGTTTTCCTGTTGGGGAAGGACCTCCTGACTCTCCCTGCAACTGGGCCCTGGTCAGGTTTGGTGCTTGTGAACACGGGCTTTGTGAGAACAACATGTGGCTACCTCTCTCCTATATTATCCATCTATTGGTTTGGCTGTCTCCCATCTCTGCCATGGGAGACTTTGTTGCTTTGTTTGTCCCACCGATTGTTGGCCGTGTTGTATCGTTGCTGGGGTTTATGTCAGCTATGTGTAATCTGATTGACTTGTTTGTACCCCCAGCGTTCACCCATATACTGACTTTCTTGTGCGCAATAGAATCTGGTTACTGGTTTGTTTTGCTGCTGGCTGCATCCTTTGTGCTAGGCCTAGTAATTGGCAAAACACACCCCCAAGTCCTTTTCTACCAGGCAGCTTTCCAGCCGCTCTTCCCCTAGCCTGTAGCGTTGCGTGGGGTTGTTGTGACCAAAGTGCAGAATCTGGCACTTGGCCTTATTGAACGTCATACAGTTGGCCTCGGCCCATCAATCCAGCCTGTCCAGATCCCTCTGCAGGGCCTTCCCACCCTCAGGCAGATCAACACTCCCACCTAACATGGTGTCATCTGCAAACTTACTGAAGGTGCTCTCAATCTCCTTGTCAAGATCAGTGATAAAGATGTTAAACAGGAGTGGCCCCAACACTGAGCCCTGGGGAACACCACTTGTGACTGGCCTCCAACTGGATTTAACTCCATTCACCACCACTCTCTGGGCCCGGCCATCAAGCCAGTGTTTGATACAGCAGAGTGTACACCCATTCAAGCCTTGGGCAGCCAGTTTTTTCATGAGAATGCTGTGGGGAATAGTATCAAAGGCTTTACTGAAGTCCAGGTAAACAACGCTGACAGCCTTTCCCTCATCCACCAAGCAGGTCACCTTGTCATAGAAGGAGATCAGGTTCATTAAGCAGGACCTGCCCTTCATTAACCCATGCTGACTGGACTAGATCGCCTGGTTGTCCTGCATATGGTGCGCAATGGTGCTCAGGATGATCTGTTCCATGACCTTCCCTGGCAGCGAGGTCAGACTGGCAGGTCTGTAGTTCGCCACATCCTCCTTCTGGCTCTTCTTGTACATGGGCATCTCATTAGCTAATCTCCGGTATAATTGCGACCTCCCTGGTTAGCCAGGACTGCTGATAAATTGTGAAGAGTGGCTTGGTAAGCACATCTGCCAACTCCTTCAGTGCTCCTGGGTGTAACCCATCTGGCCCCATAGACTTGTGTGTGTCTAGGTGGTACAGAAGGTCACTAACCATTTGCTCTGGAATTATGGAGGTCTCCTGTTCCACATCCCTACCTTCTAGCTCAAGGGGCTGGGTACCCAGCAAACAACTAGTCCTGCTATTAAAGACTGAGGCAAAAAAGGCATTAAGTACCTCAGCCCTTTCCTCATCCTTAGTCTCATGTTTCCCCTTGCATCCAATAAAGCATGAAGATTCTCCCTAGTCCTTCTTTTGTTGTTAATGTATTTATAGAAGCATTTTTTGTTGTGTTTTATGGAAATAGCCAGATTGAGTTCTGGTTGGGATTTGGCCCTTCTAACTTTCTCCCTTTATAGCTTCACTGCGTCTTTGTAGTCCTGAGTGGCCTGTCTCCTTTTCCAAAGGCCATAAACTCTCCTTTTGTGCCTGAGTTCCAGCCAAAGCTCTCTGTTCAGCCAGGCCGGTTGTCTTCCCCGCCAGCCTGTCTTTTGGGACATGGGGATGACCTGTTCCTGTGCCTTTAAGATTTCCTTCTTGAAAAGTGCCCAGCTTTCCTGGACCCCTTTGCCCTTCAGGACAGCCTCCCAAGGGACTCTGCCAATCAGTCTTCTGAACAGGCCAAAGTCTGCCCTACAGAAGTCCAAGGTGGCAGTTCTGCTAACCTCCCTCCTTACTTCTCAGAGAATCAAAAACTTTATTATTTCATGATCACTATGCCCAAGACAGCCTCCAACTGTTACATCTCCCACACATCCTTCTCTGTTAACAAGCAGCAGGTCCAGGAGGGCACCTTCTCTAGTTGGCTCCTTCACCAGCTGTGTCAGGGAGTTATCTTCCACACACTCCAAGAACCTCTGGGACTGTTACCTCTGCTGTACTGTATTCTCAGCACACATCAGGGAAGTTGAAGCCCCCCATGAGAACAAGAGGTAGTGATCGTGAAACCTCTCCCAACTGCTTATAGAGTATTTCATCAGCCTCATCATCCTGATTGGGTGGTCTGTAACAAACTCCCACCATGATATCTGCCTTGTTAGCCTTCCCCTTGATTCTTACCCATAGACACTCAACCCTATCATCACCGTCATTAAGCATTAGACATTCATATCTCTCCCTGACATAGAGGGCCACCCCACCACCTCTCCTTCCTCGCCTGTCCCTTCTGAAAAGTTGGTAGCCATCAATTGCAGCACTCCAGTCATGCGAGTTGTCCCACCATGTTTCTGTGACGGCAACTATATTGTAGTTTTCTTGCTGAACAATGGCCTACAGTTCCTTCTGCTTGTTGCCCATGCTGTGTACATTGATATGCACTTCAGCTGGGCTAATGGTCCTGCCACCTTTTCGGAGAGAGAAGCCTTAATTCCTACCAGACCCTTCTCAGATGCTTCCATAGTTACCAGCCTATCAACTCTTGTGTCTTTTCTGCCGCATGGATCACCATGAGACAGCTGACTGCAAGACATTACTACCACACTGTCCCACAGGTACCAGCATGCCACTCTCAGGCTCCTCTCGAGCAAGCCCAGTTTTATCCCCATCCCCCCTTGAGACTACTTTAAAGACCTTTCAGTGAGCCCTGCCTGCTCCTGTCCCAGGATCCTTTTCCCCCTTTGAGACAGGCGTTCCCCATCTGTTGCCAGCAGGCCTGGTGTCCTGTAAAGCAGCCTGTGGTCAAAGAACCCAAAGTCCTGCCGATTACACCAGTCTCAGAGCCAGGCATTTATCTGCTGGCTGTTCCTGTTTATCCCCTCATCAGTCCTTGCAACTGGTGGGATAGAGGCAAATGCTACTTGTGCTCCTGATCCCCTAACCAGCCATCCCAGGGCTCTGAAGTCTCTCCTCATTGCCCTCAGACATCTTGTCATTTCATCACTGCCTACCTGAAAAATCATCAATGGGTAGTAGTCTGAGGGCCAAACTAGGGTAGGGAGTTTTCTCTGTACATCCTTAACCCTGGCCCCAGGGAGGCAGCAGACTTCCCTAAGGAGTGGATCTGGTCTACATATAGAACCTTCCGTTCCCTTCAGAATCGAGTCTCCTATGACAAGGGCTCGTCTTTCTTTCTTTACTGGAGATGTCTTGATGCAAGGTGTAATCCATCTTAGCCTTGGTGACACCTCCAAGCTAGGCAAGCTGTCATCTTTGTCATTATTCAGTTCCCCTTGCAGAACATCATACCTGTTTCACAAGGGCACCTGGAAGGGTGAGGGGGTTACTGGGGAGACACACCTGCCACACCTGCCATGTCAGGCAGGAACCTGTTGCCATTGCTCCCTGTCTTCTAAACCACCATGTTCAGCCATGCAGATAGAGGATGGGGAGTCCTCCATATCTGGAGCTCTGGCTGCCTTACAGGTTTGTTTCAGGGAGGGCAGGGTGCGACTCCAGTGATCTCTCTCTTTCTTACACTCCTTGACAGTCCTCAACCTACTTACCTCCTCACAGAGCTCCATCACTAGGCAGAGGAGCTCCTCTACCTGGGCATACCTCCCACAGCCATGCTCACTGCTGCCATCCGATCTCGGCCCAAGAGCAGGGCACACCCTGCAGCCTGACACCTGGGTAGCAGCATGTTCCCGCCAAAGCTCCACCTGGGAAGCTGCATCATCCCTAGTGGGTGCAAAGCACAGGGATGCCATGGCTATCTGCCTGGTGGAAACCATTTCTCCCTACCAGAGCTTCCATACGAACTGCTGCGCCACACCCTGGCTGATGTGCCGTGCCCTGGTCGCCGTACTCGTAGTTGCTCACGCTCTCTGGGGCAGCCTTCTGTGGGAGTAGGGGTGGCTGCCGGTGGTGCTGGCTCTGTCCACGCTGCCTCAGCAGCCCTCCCACAAGCTGCCGGTCCCCGGCACAGGCTAGCCGCTTTCTCGGCTTCGAAAAGCCCCCAAAAGAGCCCCTTGCCAGTCCTTTTCACCCCAATTCCCTTGCCCAGTGCAGACTTACCTGCACCAAAGCTGGTCTCCTCAGTGAGAGGAGAGTTTATTATAGTTTATTCCTGTCTACAAGACAGTAATTTTGTAAGAGCTCCAGCAGTAAATGATATACTGTTGAAGTATATCACAGCCTATGTTACAAGAATAACTTACTATTACAAGAATAGAAAATATACAACAAGATAAATGCATAGCCATGTTTCATTTTGTACATTTGCAAGTCTATGCAAACTCATTAAATATACATATATATATGAACAGTTAATACTTAGTTGAGAGTGTACACAATTATTTCACTTTTAAATTTTTCTTTGTGTACCCAGGGCTTAATTTACTGGTTATTAACTTCATAAAAGCCACTACTAAGATATGATTAGATCAAACTACCAGTTCCATTTTTCAAATAGCAGAAATGGAAGAAATATCACTGAATCGGGAGTTTTAAATACAATTGGGAAATAAATAGTAACCTAACTGATATCACCAGATTTTATTTCGGCTTCATGCTTAGTCATCTACCAGTACTAGAGACAGTAGATTTACTATTTTGCTAGAGATACTGAGTATTATCTTAAATTGTTCTTTATTATTTTACATTAAATAATATGATAGTCTGTTGGGGGGTTTTTAGCAAGCAATGGTCATGTGAGCAATCCAACCTTCAAGCCTGACCAGGATGCTGAAGCAGGATGGGAAGTTGGGAAAGGTGTGACGGTGTGAATGCATGCTTTAAGGTCACAAATCAATTTATGCCACGCTAGTGCTGTTAGCCAATTAGTAGTTAGAAGAGTCTTGTGAAGAGTCTTGTGACTTAGTGCTCTGTCTATATAAACCGGGTTGTAACGCCATTAAACTGCCTTTCACAAGATTTAAGTCTCTATGTGATTGCTTGCCATGACTTCCCGCAACTGGCACCCAAAAAGGGACCCTCAGGACCGCTGCAAGAAGCTGATGCTGTCAGCGTGAAGAAAAGCAGACGGAGAGGGTGGAAAAGCCGACCGAAAGTTGTCGCGGCCCCGGCGACAGTCGTCCCGCAGTGCCCAGAGGACGGAGACGGTGCACACCGAAGGACAACTGGTCCTGTTCTAAATCTCACTAAAGGTTAGTGAGTGGTCAGGGAGGAGGTGGGGTTTACGCTTACCAAAGTGAAGGAAGCAGTAATTAAGCTCCTCCAAGATATGCTCTCTGTGAGAGGAATTTCTTATGACGCATGAGCCCTGAAGGGTCTGCTGCAGTGGGCACGGGACAGAAACTTGATATCCGGGGTGAAAACAGCGTTTGAGCTGTCTACCTGGGAAGCCATAGGCACGAGTCTGTGGGATGAAGTTAGTAACAAAGGAAAGAGTGGCAAAGAAGCCTATAAACGTTCAATACTGTGGAAACAAATAAGAGAGACTTTGAGCACAATGAAAGGGGAACGGGCTGCTGTTCCTGCTGCATATGCGGCTTTGACTCCCGGAGAGGAGAAAAAAGGGGGGGCCGACCCTGCACCCATGGCGGTTTCGTCTCCTTTTAATCCCTTCGCGCAGAATTTCGAGATTCCAGGTCCTCGGGGCTCCACCTCCCGAGTTAAACGTTCCTCCCCTAACCCGCCGCCGCCGCCGCCGCCCCACCCCAGGCCGCCGCCGCTGCCGCCTGCGCCGCCGCCTGTTTCACCTGGCGGAGCTCTGCCAGGCAGCGCCTCGCTTCTCAGCTTGAAACCGACTGAGACGAATGCGGAAGTAGCAACAAAGGAAAAAACTGAAGTGGGTGGTCCATTATGCAGACCAGGGGCGGGTACTTATCCACCGCTCCCTTTTACACCGGCCCTGTCATCACCGCCCTCGGGTGACGACACCAGCCCCGAGGACAGCCCCGACCGGCCCTCCCCATCAGTGGACGAATGCATGAGAGATGTGATGGCACGCCTCAGCGAGCTGGAATTACAACATCACACCCTAGCTGAAAAAACAGTGGTTGCTGCTTCACTGGACAGATCTAAACTTTTCAACCCCTTCACGCCAGGAGGCGTTTCCCCACAAGCTTCAGCTCTGGAACCGTCTGCCCCGCCGCTGCCGCCTCCAGAGCATCTCTTCGCCGGAGCCAGAGATCCTCAGGAATCCACTCAGCGCTGGAGAGGAATCATCAAGAGCAAGCGGCACGCGGAGCAGAGAGCGGCGGCTGTGGGAGCGGTGGGGCGGCTGCGGCGAGTGCTGTTCGCTTTTGCTGTTGGCTTTTGCTGAGGGTTTGAGAAGGAGCCGGGCTTCCCGGAGACGGTGAAGCCGGGATAGAGCAAGGAAACCCGAGTCTGAGCGGGAATCCTGAGAAAAATTCAAGAGATACCGAAAGGCTGACGTGGCAGGGGGCGTGACTGAGAGCCGCGGCAAACTTTAAAAGCGGCCGTCTCGGGTTCAGGAGACGGGGAGGAATGGAGGGTGGTCTGTCCTTGGAGAGGCAAGCAAAAACCCTCCCAACCCCCTTCACCCTCCCAGTTGCCCTTGAGTAACAGGTACCACGCCTTGGAACTTCAGGGAGAAGTAAATGAAGTTGGAGGGGTAGATCAGTCTCCTGAATCACCTAAGGCTTGTCAGTCATCCCGACGCCTCAGGACTTCTTCAATTAAGAAGAAAAGGAGGGTAATTGTGGTGGGCGACTCCCTTCTGAGGGGAACAGAAGGGCTCCTCTGTCGACCGGACCCATCCCACAGGGAAGTCTGCTGCCTCCCTGGGGTTCGGATTAGAGACATTAAAAGGAAACTCCCTGATCTTGTAAAGCCCTCCGATTACTACCCACTGCTGGTTTTTCAGGTTGGCAGGGACGAAATTACTACAAGAATTGTAAAGGCTATGAAGAGTGACTTCAGGGCCCTGGGACGGCTGGTTAAGGGGTCTGGAGTGCAAGTAGTGTTTGCCTCCATACCTCCTGCAAGAATGGGGGAAGAGATAAGCAGGAAGAGTTCACAGATAAATGAATGGATGCGTAACTGGTGTCAAAGGCAGGGCTTTGGGTTCTTTGATCATGGGCTGCTATATGAGACACCTGGCCTGGTGACAGGTGGAATGCATTTGTCCCAGAGGGGGAGAAGGCTTTTGGGGCAGGAGTTAGCAGGGCTCATTGAGAGGGCTTTAAACTAGATGTGAAGGGGGAAGGGGAGACAACTGAGTCTGTTAGGGACAAGCCCAAGAGCAATATGCTATGGCCTGAAGGAAGGTGGTCTAGGGAGGATTTTCGATCATTGAAGAGAAGGGATAGATGTTTAGGCCCTGACCACGAGGCCTCCTGCCTCCCAGGGGTCCCACCAGTGCGCTCTGCTTGCTATCTGAAATGCCTGTACACCAATGCACGCAGTATGGGGAATAAACAGGAGGAGTTAGAGGTCTGTGTGCGGTCTAAAGGTTATGACCTGGTGGCAATTACAGAGACATGGTGGGACAGCTCACATGACTGGAATGTGGGCATGGATGGCTATGTCATTTTTAGGAAAGATCGGTCAGTGAAGCGAGGTGGTGGAGTTGCTCTCTATGTGAGGGAGCAACTTGAATGTATTGAGTTTTTTCCAGGGGCTGATGAGGGGCAAGTTGAAAGTCTGTGGGTAAGAATTAAGGGGCAGGCAGGCATGGGTGATACAGTTGTGGGGGTCTATTACAGACCTCCTGATCAGGACGAGGGAGTTGATGAGGCTTTCTACAGGCAGCTGAAAGCAGCCTCACAACTACAGGCCTTGGTCCTCATGGGGGATTTTAACTACCCCGATATCTGCTGGGAGACTTTCACAGCCAGCCATTCACAGTCTAGGAGGTTCCTCCAGTGCATTGATGACAACTACTTAATGCAAATGGTGGATAAGCCGACTAGGAGAGGAGCGCTGCTGGATCTTGTACTCACCAACAAGGAGGGTCTTGTTGAAGCAGTGATGGTCGATGGCAGCCTTGGCTGCAGTGATCATGAGATGGTGGAGTTCAGGATCCTGTGTGGGAGGAATAGAGTACCTAGCAAGACCGGAACCCTGGACTTCCGCAGGGCCAACTTTAGCCTCCTTAATCAATTGTTAAGGGAAGTCCCATGGGACAGGGTGCTAGATGGTAAAGGGGCTCAAGATAGTTGGTCAACATTCAAGGACCACTTCTTGCAAGCTCAGGATCAGAGCGTCCCAATGGGTATGAAATCAAGTAAGGGAGCTAGGAGACCAGCATGGTTAAACAAGGAACTGCTGGGCAAACTTAGGTGGAAAAAAAGAATTTATGGATCATGGAAAGAGGGGCTAGTCACTTGGGAGGAATATAGGGCAGTTGTCAGAGGATGTAGAAAGGCAATTAGGAAAGCTAAGGCCTCCTTAGAACTTAACCTTGCAAGCCAGGTCAAAGACAATAGAAAGGGCTTTTTCAAATACATAGCTAGTAAAACAAACACTAGAGGCAATATAGGCCCACTGATGAATGAGGGGGGTGCCCTAGAGACAGAGGATATAAAGAAGGCAGAGGTGCTGAATGCCTTCTTTGCCTCTGTCTTTACTCCTGCAGGCTTTCCCCAGGAGCCCCTGATCCCTGTAGCCCCGGAAGAAGTCAGGATAAAGGAGGAGTTTGCCTCGGTAGATGAGGATTGGGTTAGGGATCAGTTGAGCAATCTGGATATCCATAAATCAATGGGACCAGATGGAATGCACCCAAGGGTGCTGAGGGAGCTGGCAGAGGTCATTGCTAGGCCACTCTCCATCATCTTTGGTAAGTCATGGAGAACAGGAGAGGTGCCTGAGGACTGGGTGGATAGCAAATGTCACTCCAATCTATAGGAAGGGCAATGTCCCGGTTTGAGAGACAGGTGTCTGCTAAGGAAGGCAGGAGCCCCCCCTTGGAACAGAAAAATACAACCCCCTCCCCTCCGAATTGTTATAGAATTGAAATTAAGGGCTTTCAGGCAACGATATGAGGAAAATGGGAATAACAGTTTTTACTAATGTATACAACAAAACTATAATACAGAGGAACTGGTTACAGGCCTGACAGAGTCAGGGATACAACCTGGCTCCCTGCCGGGCAGGGTGCTGGTACCAGTCCGATCCAGTGGCAGCTGCAGTTCTCTCCGAAATGGTCCTGTTAAAGCGGTGGTCTTGTAGAAAAAAGGTCTGAGCAGTCCGATTTTGGTGGCAGCTGCAGTTCTCTTTTAAATGATCCCGTTGAAGCGGTGATCTTGTAGAAAAGAAAACTGGTCCTCCTCCGAAAATCCGGCGGCGGTGTAGTCCTTGTTCTCTGGGATCCCAGCAGGTAAGGCCCCTCGCGCTGTTCCAAACTGCCAAATTATCTCCGGCGGGAATGCTTGGCTCCACCCCTCCCCCCCTGGCCGGGGCATCTCACACAGGAATGGTGAGTCCTGGGGCAAGGCCCTGATGGGCGCGTTAACAGAAGAATAGTCCCGGGGGGGCGGGGGGGGCAAGGAACACCGGCGCCAGGCTTCAACGGCTCATGGTAATAGAATACATTGCAACCCAGGACATTATCCACCCCTTATTCTATTACCATTTACATCATCCCAAATCAATACCTTTCTTAAACTCTATACACACACACACACACATATATATATATATACACGTACATATACAATGAAACTCTACACTCAGTTCTCACTTAAAATAAGGTCCCCTTGTGGTACACACGGGGTTTCCCCATCTTTCTGCATTACCCACCAAGTACAACCTGGTCCCTGAGCAAAGACAATCTCACGGATGGGTTTGTCTTTGCCCGAGGCAGAATTAACCCAAACAGTTTTCCCAAGCATACCTCTCATGTGCACCACTGGAACCTTATCCCCGTCTGTTGTTTGTAAGGATTCAGATTGTGCGGGGCCTGCTCGGTTCGTGGAGCCTCGGGTGTTAACTAACCAGGTGGCTTTTGCTAAATGCATCTCCCAGTTTTTGAAAGTTCCTCCACCCAGTGCCTTCAAGGTGGTTTTAAGCAGTCCGTTGCACCGTTCAACTTTCCCAGCTGCTGGTGCATGGTAAGGGATGTGGTACACCCACTCAATGCCATGTTCCCTAGCCCAGGTGTTGACAAGGCTGTTCTTGAAATGAGTCCCGTTGTCGGACTCAATTCTCTCAGGGGTGCCATGCCTCCAAAGGACTTGCTTTTCAAGGCCCAGGATGGTGTTCCGGGCAGTAGCGTGAGGCACAGGGAAGGTCTCCAGCCATCCAGTGGTGGCTTCCACCATTGTGAGCACGTAGCGCTTGCCTTGGCGGGTTTGAGGCAGTGAGATGTAGTCGATCTGCCAGGCCTCCCCATACTTGTATTTGGACCACCGCCCACCATACCACAGGGGCTTCACCCGCTTGGCCTGTTTGATTGCAGCGCAGGTCTCACAGTCGTGGATAGCCTGGGAGATACTGTCCATGGTTAGATCCACCCCTCGGTCTCGTGCCCACTTATAGGTGGCATCTCTGCCTTGATGGCCTGAGGTATCATGGGCCCACCGAGCTAAGAACAACTCTCCTTTATGCTGCCAATCCAAATCTATCTGGAACACCTCTATTTTTGCAGCCTGATCTGCCTTCTCGTTGTTGCGATGTTCTTCATTAGCCCAACTCTTGGGGACATGAGCATCTACATGACGGACTTTCACAGGTAGCTCCTTTACCCGAGCGGCAATGTCCTTCCACTCATCAGCAGCCCAGATTGTTTTTCCCCTACACTGCCAGTTGGCCTTTTTCCACCTCTCCAGCCAACCCCACAGGGCATTGACTACCATCCATGAATCAATGCAGAGGTAGAGCTTTTGCCACTTCTCTCTCTCAGCAATGTCCAGGGCTAATTGGACGGCTTTGAGTTCAGCAAATTGGCTCGATCCACCCTCTCCCTCGTTAGCTTGTACAACTTGTCGTGTGGGGCTCCATACAACAGCTTTCCATTTCCGGCTAGCACCTACAATTCGGCAGGAACCATTGGTGAAGAGGGCATATCGTCTTTCACTCTCTGGTAGCTCGTTATATGGAGGGGCTTCCTCAGCACGTGTCACTTCCTCTTCCTCTTCTTCAGAAGATAATCCAAAAGCCTCACCTTCTGGCCAGTTGGTAATTATCTCCAAGATCCCAGGGCGATTTTGGTTTCCAATACGGGCGCGCTGTGTGATGAGGGCAATCCATTTGCTCCAAGTAGCGTCGGTGGCATGATGCATGGAGGGAGCCTTTCCCTTGAACATCCACCCCAGCACCGGTAGTCGGGGTGCCAGGAGGAGTTGTGCCTCTGTGCCGATTACTTCTGAGGCAGCTCGAACTCCTTCATAGGCGGCCAAGATTTCTTTCTCTGTTGCAGTGTAGTTGGCTTCGGACCCTTTGTAGCTTCGGCTCCAGAACCCCAGTGGTCGGCCCCGAGTCTCATCAGGCGCCTTCTGCCAAAGGCTCCAGGACAGACCCTTGTTCCCGGCTGCAGAGTAGAGCACATTTTTCACCTCTGGCCCTGTCCTGACTGGGCCAAGGGCTACCGCATGAGCGATTTCCTGCTTGATCTGAGTGAAAGCTTGTTGTTGTTCAGGGCCCCAGTGGAAATCGTTCTTCTTGCGGGTAACTAGGTAGAGAGGGCTCACGATCTGGCTGTACTCGGGAATGTGCATCCTCCAAAAGCCTGTGACACCTAGGAATTCTTGTGTTTCCTTCTTGTTGGTCGGTGGAGACATCGCAGTGATCTTATTGATGACCTCGGTGGGAATCTGGCGCCGTCCGTCTTGCCACTTTACCCCCAGGAACTGGATCTCTCGGGCAGGTCCCTTGACTTTGCGTTTCTTGATGGCGAAGCCGGCCTCCAGGAGAATCTGGATGATCTTCTCTCCTTTCTCAAATACTTCCACTGCCGTGTTCCCCCATACAATGATATCATCGATGAACTGCAAATGTTCTGGAGCCTCACCCTTTTCCAGCGCAGTCTGGATCAGCCCATGGCAGATGGTGGAACTGTGCTTCCACCCCTGGGGCAGTCGGTTCCAGGTGTACTGCACGCCCCTCCAGGTGAAGGCAAACTGAGGCCTGCACTCTGGTGACAGAGGAATGGAGAAAAATGCATTAGCAATGTCAATAATGGCATACCACTTTGCTGCTTTGGACTCCAGCTCGTACTGGAGCTCCAGCATGTCCGGCACAGCAGCACTCAATGGTGGAGTCACTTCATTCAAAGCACGATAGTCCACAGTCAATCTCCATTCTCCGTCAGGCTTGCGCACAGGCCAGATGGGGCTGTTGAAGGGTGAGTGGGTCTTGCTGATCACCCCTTGGCCCTCCAGCTCACGGATCATCTTGTGGATGGGGATCACGGCATCTCGATTCGTCCGATACTGCCGGCGGTGCACCGTCGAAGTGGCAATTGGCACCCGTTGCTCTTCCACCTTCAGGAGCCCAACTGCAGAAGGATTTTCTGATAGTCCAGGCAAGGTGTTCAACTGCCTAATGCCTTCTGCTTCCACAGCAGCTATCCCAAAAGCCCACTTAAACCCTTTTGGGTCTTTGTAATAGCCATTTCGGAGAAAGTCTATTCCCAGGATACATGGGGCCTCCGGGCCAGTCACAATACGATGTTTCTGCCACTCCTTCCCAGTCAGGCTCACCTCAGCTTCCAGCAGGGTCAACTGCTGCGACCCCCCTGTCACCCCAGCAATAGACACAGATTCTGCCCCCACATGTCCCGATGGCATTAGGGTACACTGTGCTCCAGTGTCAACCAACGCTTCATATCTCTGTGGCTCTGATGTGCCAGGCCATCGGATCCACACTGTCCAAAAGACCCGATTCTCCCGTGCCTCTTCCTGGCTAGAGGCAGGGCCCCTCTAGGCCTGGTTATCATCCCTCCCCTGGGCATACCTGCTAGATGTTTCTTCAAGGGGATCTGACATATCATCCTCCCTTCTGTAATACCTGGCAGCTCGGTCACGGGAGGCTGAGGCTACCTTCGCTTTAGTGGAACCCCCTCGGCTGGTGTTTTCCCTTTTGAGCTCACGAACCTGTGCTGCCAGGACAGAAGTGGCTTTCCCATCCCACCTTCTCATGTCTTCCCCACAGTCACACAAGAAGAACCACAGCTCAGATCGTGGGGTGTACCCTCACTCTCTAGCTGGGGGACGTCGGGCTCTGACTCTGGGGTTTATGACCTGCACTGGTGCCACATGAGATCTGCTCCTCCTCACCTCCTCCATCACCTCCTCCCTAATCTCTTCTTTGAGGTCCCTAGCCACAGCAGCGACATGAGCTTTCATTGGGCCATTGACTAAACTCTCATAATATCTGAACCTGTTGGCAACAGAACCCACTCTCTTGGTTGTCATCAGCATTGATTGTTGCAATGAACATGGCATACTGCTGTGGCCCCAGCTTTGCCAGGTTCCACAGCATCTGCCCTGTACACTTGACCTTGTCGGGGTCATTATCATGCTGTCTGTCCCTCCCAAAGAGTACCTCTAACACTGCCACTTCCCTCAGCTGTTGGATCGCTTCCTCAAGGGTCTTCCATTGCATTCTATGATGGTACTCCTGCATTCTCTCTCTGTGGACAAACCTTTCCCTCACACTCATTAAAAGCCGCTCCCAGAGAGAAAGGGGCCCCGGCTCCCTTACGAATACCTGGTCCACCCCTGAGTCTTGGGCCAAGGATCCCAAATACCTGGCTTCGCCACTATACAGTTGTACGCCTTTACCCATGAGGTCCCAAACCCGAAGTAACCAGGTTGTATAAGGCTCACGTCCCCGTCGTGCAATGTCTTTTTGCATATTACGGAGACTGTCGAACGACAGGGATTCGATGATAATTTCAGGCTCTGACTCCCCTGCGGGTTGTGAGGGCTCTGGCTCATCCCCATCATTAACTGGGCGTACTGATTTGGCCTTGCACTTCCTCCTCTGCACAGGGGTGACTACTGCTGGCTGTGGCTGTCCTTGTGGTTCAGCTGGACCCTGCACAGTTGTAACATCTGTGGGTTCCACTGCTGCACCATCAGACTTTCCCTCTTTAGGACAAGGTTTCCCACTAGTTTGGGAGGTGTGTTCCCTCAGCATCTCACGTATTTCCTTTACCAGTACCCCCACCCAATTCGGCTGGTCCATTTCTGAGGTGGGCTGTTGGGCAATGCCAGGTCGTGGGACAGGGTCAGGCTGCGGGGCAGGATCTCTAGCCTCTGGGGCCGTGTCAGGTTCTGGGGCAGCATTCCTAGTCTCTGGGGTAGTTATCCAAGCCAGTCTCACTTTATCTCTGAAGGCCAAGCAGAGTAGGCCTATTAGCAGCAACACATGGATAATATCTAGGGGAAAACTAAACCCTTCGAAAGCTGATGGAGCAGACCCAAAGAACTGGTTGAATGGTTGGGAGAAAACTTCCCCTGGTGTTATTTCCTCACAGAAGGTACCATTTTTAATGTAATCCCAGAAGCATACGCTGAGCGTGTGATAGCCCTTTATCCATGTGCCCACATTCCACAGGAAACTGAAAAAACATGCATTCCTCACCTTATCAACCCATAGTGCAAGCTGGATAACAGCCACAGTAGCCTTAGTCAGAGGACCCATGTTTAGATAAGGGGCTGCAAAGGGGAACAGTATAGCCATGACCACATGCCACCCGAAGCAAGGTAAACTAGACCACATGGTGCTGCCTAACAAAGTTCCCACGTCCCGTGCACAAAAAATCCGGTTAGCCAGGAACTGTTATTCCCTTTTCACCCTTTTTCCTCAATGCCCTCAGGCCCCACGTTGGGCGCCAAAATCTGTCCCGATTTGAAAGACAGGTGTCTGCTAAGGAAGGCAGGAGCCCCCCTTTGGAACAGAAAAATACAACCCCCTCCCCTCCGAATTGTTATAGAATTGAAATTAAGGGCTTTCAGGCAAAGATATGAGGAAAATGGGAATAACAGTTTTTACTAATGTATACAACAAAACTATAATACAGAGGAACTGGTTACAGGCCTGACAGAGTCAGGGATACAACCTGGCCCCCTGCCGGGCAGGGTGCTGGTACCAGTCCGATCCAGTGGCAGCTGCAGTTCTCTCCGAAATGGTCCTGTTAAAGCGGTGGTCCGTAGAAAAAAAAAAAAGGTCTGAGCAATCCGATTTCGGTGGCAGCTGCAGTTCTCTTTTAAATGATCCCGTTGAAGCGGTGATCTTGTAGAAAAGAAAACTGGTCCTCCTCCGAAAATCCGGCGGCGGTGTAGTCCTTGTTCTCTGGGATCCCAGCGGGTAAGGCCCCTCGCGCTGTTCCAAACCGCCAAATTATCTCCGGCGGGAATGCTTGGCTCCACCCCTCCCCCCCTGGCCGGGGCATCTCACACAGGAATGGTGAGTCCTGGGTCAAGGCCCTGATGGGCGCATTAACAGAATAGTCCCGGGGCGGGGGGGGCAAGGAACACTGGCGCCAGCCTTCAACGGCTCATGGTAATAGAATACATTGCAACCCAGGACAGCCAAGAAGGAGGACCCGGGTAACTACAGACCAGTCAGCCTCACCTCCATCCCTGGAAAGGTGATGGAACAGCTTGTTCTTGGCAGTATCTCTAGGCATATCAAGGATGAGGGGGTCTTTAAGAGCAGTCAACATGGTTTTACCAAGGGTAAGTCATGTTTGACCAACCTTATAGCCTTCTATGAGGAAATAACTAGGTGGATAGATGATGGTAGAGCGGTAGATGTGGTTTATCTTGATTTCAGTAAAGCATTTGACACTGTCTCCCACAGCATCCTCGTAGATAAGCTGATAAAGTATGGGTTTAGTGATCAGGTAGTGAGGTGGATTATGAACTGGCTGAAGGAAAGAAGCCAGAGAGTTGTGGTTAATGGGACGGAGTCTAGTTGGAGGCCTGTGACTAGTGGAGTCCCTCAGGGGTCGGTACTGGGACCGGTGTTGTTTAATATCTTCATCAACGACTTGGATGAGGGTACAGAATGTATCCTCAGCAAGTTTGCTGATGACACCAAACTAGGAGGAATGGCTGACACACCAGAGGGTTGTGCTGCCATTCAACGAGACCTTGATAGGCTGGAGAGTTGGGCGGGAAAAAACTTAATGAAATTCAACAAGGGCAAGTGTAGAGTCCTGCATCTGGGGAAGAACAACGCCATGTACTAGTACAGGTTGGGGGCTGACCTGCTGGAGAGCAGTGTAGGGGAAAGGGACCTGGGGGTCCTGGTGGACAGCAGGATGACCATGAGCCAGCAGTGTGCCCTTGTGGCCAAGAAGGCCAATGGCATCCTGGGGTGTATTAGAAAGGGAGTGGTTAGTAGGTCAAGAGAGGTTCTCCTTCCCCTCTATTCTGCCTTGGTGAGGCCACATCTGGAGTATTGTGTCCAGTTCTGGGCCCCCCAGTTCAAGAAGGACAGGGAACTGCTTGAGAGAGTCCAGCGTAGAGCCACAAAGATGATTAAGGGAGTGGAACATCTCCCTTATGAGGAAAGGCTGAAGGAGCTGGGTCTCTTTAGCCTGGAGAAGAGGAGAGTGAGGGGTGACCTCATTAATGTTTATAAATATGTAAAGGGTGAGTGTCATGAGGATGGAGCCAGGCTCTTCTCAGTGACATCCAATGATAGGACAAGGGGCAATGGGTGTAAGCTGGAACATAGGAGGTTCCACATAAATGTGAGGAAGAATTTCTTCACAGTGAGGGTAACAGAACACTGGAACAGGCTGCCCAGAGAGGTTGTGGAGTCTCCTTCTCTGGAGACATTCAAAACCCACCTGGACACGTTCCTGTGTGACCTGATCTAGGTATTCCTGCTCTGGCAGGGGGATTGGACTAGATGATCTTTTGAGGTCCCTTCCAATCCATAACATTCTGTGATCAAAATGCAATTGTTGAGGGGTCTTTTCTTCCGCCGGCTTTCCCTGTTCTTTTATCCCCAACAGGTCAAAAGTGGGAGGCTTCTGATTGGAAAATGCTAGAGAAAGCTCGGTCTGCCATTGCGCAGTACGGGTTGCAGTCACAGCTCACTCAACAAATAATTCGCTATATTTTCACCACTGATTTGTTGATTCCATTTGATAGTACACAGGTTGCAAATGTTTTGCTTACTCCATCACAACAGCTCATGTTCCAAAGAACTTGGCAGAGATTGTGTGATGCAGAGCAAGCTAAACCACGCCAACAAAATGACCCATTATATGGAATTCAGGCCCAAATGCTATTGGGTATGGGCCCTTTTGCCTCTGTACAAATGCAGTCTCAATTTTCAACACAAGTTCTGCAGTTATCTCAACAACTAGCACTGCAGGCTATTTTTTCAGTGCATGAGCCAGGGAAACCCTATGGGTTCACGCATGTCAAGCAAGGGCCAAATGATAGCTATGCACAGTTTGTAGACAAATTATATTCTGCCATTGACAGTCACCCTGATCTTAATGAGGCCATGAAACAGCAAATGTTCAAAATGCTGGCCTTTGATAATGCCAATGAAAAAACCAAACGGGTCTTAGGGACGCTACCAAAAAATTCAGAGGTAGCTGATATGATTGAACTGGCTGAACGCACCACGCAAATGAATAACGCGGCCTATGTTGCTGCTGCTTTGCAAGGAATTATCGCTCCTACTATGAAAGGAGTCATTACCCCCTTGTTAAAACAAAAAAAGGGAGGCACAGAGAAAAAATAAGTGTTTTAATTGCGGCAAATTAGGTCACTGGAAAATTCAATGTAAAGCTTTAAAACGATCAAAATGGTGTGTTCATTGTCAAAAGGATAGCCATAACACATCAGAATGCAACGGTAAAGGTAAGGGAAACGGGAACAGGAGCGCCACGCCCTCTTGCGCGATGACACAAATGCAGGGGGCTTGGGCAGCATCCCAACAGCAAAAGGATGCCTCGATATCATTCCCTCCGCCACAGCTGGAAGTGCCAGAGTGGACGTGGAACAGCCGTAGACATCACTCTACAAGATACCGGAGTGCGTCTAATAGATAGCAATATTCAAGGGCCATTAGGTCATGGTCTTAGTGCCTTATTGTTAGGAAGATCTTCAACCTCTAGACGGCGTATTTTTGTTTTGCTTGGAGTAATTGATGCTGATTTTGTAGGAATTGTAAAAAAAATGGTTTATTCGTTAACACCACCTGTTTTTATTCCAAAAGGTAGCCGCATAGCTCAACTGGTTCCTTTTAAATCTTGTGTTCCTCAAACGGATATAGCAGAACGAGGAGACGGGGGATTCGGCTCAACAGGATCGCCGCAAGTATCAGGACATATTGTTCCTTCAAACAGCCCCTGGAACACACCAATCCTCACTATTCCCAGAAAAATAAAAGTGGGAAGTGGAGATTGTTGCATGACTTAAGGGTAGTTAATGCAGTCATGGAAAATATGGGATCCTTGCAGCCAGGTTTGCCATCTCCTGTTATGCTCCCCGAGGATTGGGATTTACTGATTATTGACTTGAAAGACTGTTTTTTCACAATTCCGCTGTGTAAAGATGATGTAGAAAAGTTTGCCTTTTCGGTTCCCTCTGTTAACAAGGCCGAACCGGCAGAAAGATATCATTGGCTGGTCTTGCCTCAAGGCATGAAAAATTCTCCTATCATGTGCCAGGCATTTGTTGCCTGGGCCTTAGGACCAATTCGAAAGAAATATCTGCAACTGATAATTTATCACTATATGAATGATATATTAATTGGCGGAAAACATTTGCAAAAAGAAACCATTTTAATAGCGATGACCAGAGAATTAGAAAAGAGGGGGTTAAAAATTGCCCCTGAAAAAATTCAACAGCAATCACCTTGGAAATATTTGGGCTGGATCATCACAGGAAGTAGTGTCAGACCACAAAAACTAGAAATCAAATCAGACATCAGAACGCTCAATGATATCCAGAAGCTGGTTGGCGATATTCAATGGGTAAGAGGTATCTGTGGCATAACAAATGATGATTTAAAACCTTTAATTCAGTTATTAGGCACCTCTACTCAAGCTAACAAGAAACGGGAGCTTGGTCCTGAACAGCAGTGTGCATTGAGCAAAATCAGTGACAAAATATCTCAGTGTCATGCAGCTCGATTTAATCCTCAGTATCCTATTGTCCTTATGATTGTCAATTCACAACAAGGTAGAGATTGGCCACTTGCCCTCATCATCCAATGGGTGCAGGAAGGGCCAAATCCTTTACGCATTTTAGAGTGGATATTTTCTCCAATGAGGCAGAGAAAAACCGTTGTGACCCGAATTGAAATAATTGCACAATTAATTATTGAAGGACGATCTAGAATTCAGGAAATAGCAGGAGCGGATCCACAATCAATTACTGTGCCATTGGTTCAGGAATATTTAGAATGGCTCATTAGAAATTCTCTTGCTTTGCAAATTGCCTGCACAGATTTCACGGGTCTCCTCACAAATGTTTATCCTGCTCACCGCATGATCCCTATGCTGCAAAACCAGACCTTTGAGGAACAGCCGTTTCGGTCTGAAACACCGGTAAACGGTATTACTGTTTTCACCGATGCAGGAAAGAAAACAAAAAAGGCAGGAGTCACCTGGGAAAAGGAGCCTGGTCAATGGAATAGTCACATCATCCAGGGAGGGACTATAGACTCCTTGCAGATATTAGAGCTCCGAGCTGTAATATGGGAATTTCAACATTGGAATGATCAGCCACTGAATATTTTATCAGACTCTATGTGGTTGGAGTGGTGTGGCGCATTGACAGGGCTATGCTTCGTGAGGTCTCGAATAAGCTGCTTGCTGAGCTGTTGTGAGAATTATTATTTACCTTAAATGACAGACGTCAATCATATTTCATCACCCATATTCGCAGTCACTTAATGACTGAAGGATTGGCCATTGGAAACAATAAAGCTGATCAATTGGTAGCTCCAGCTTGGACTGGTCCACCTGTAAATATTTTTGAGCAAGCAAAAAGTTCCCATGCATTTTTCCACCAATCAGCAAAGATGTTAGTACGACAATTTCATTTGCCCTTGACAGATGCACAAGGGATCGTGAAGTCCTGTCCAGCCTGTCAGAAAATAGGGTTTGGAGTTGGCCTCGGGGTCAACCCTAAAGGACTGCGGCCCTTGCAATTGTGGCAAATGGATGTGACACATGTTGTAGAGTTTGGCAGATTGAAATATGTCCATGTTGTCATTGACACATTTTCTATGGCTGTGTGGGCGACAGCTCAAACTGGAGAGACTGCTAAACATGTTGAAAAACATCTATATTCCAGTTTTGCAGTTTTAGGAGTCCCATTATCCCTCAAGACTGACAATGGCCCTGCATATACCTCTCGTAGATCTCAACAATTTTGTCTCGCTTGGGGTATTCAGCACACCACTGGTATTCCTCACTCCCCCACAGGACAAGCAATGGTCGAACGAGCCCATCAAACACTGAAAGATTTGCTTCAAAAACAAAAAGACGGAGAGCCCAGTACACCAGCAGAAAAATTAGCTAAAGCTGTGTATGTGCTAAATTACCTGTGTCTCACAGGAGAAAGAAAAGATCCACCTATGGTAATTCATAGTGCAGTTTTAAAAACCGGGTTAGATGAACAACAAAAAATTTTTGGTGCAGTATAAAAATCTCAACACAGGACTTTGGGAGGGACCAGCTGAAGTGAAACTAACTGGAAGAGGATATATGTGTTTGCTCACAGGTAAAGGTCTCCGTTGGATTCCTTCCAGATGGGTAACCATGGAAGGAGCCGCAGTGCCAAGACTCGTCTGTAAAGGCTTTATCATCAAAATAAATTGTTAGAAGCCCCACACTATTAATCTCAGACAGAACATGTGGGTGACGTGGGCAAATCGAATGGGAAATAATCCTTTTGTTTATCAATGGCCGCGTCTGGCGACTTTTTTTGAACATGTTTAATTAGAGTCTTAGAATTTGTAAAAATAGGCTAAGAGGTTTATATAAAATAAGTTTATATTGAATTGGTTACTGAATGATAGTTATTAGGTAGTGATCCCACCCCCAGAAAAGAAGTCAAGTAATAATAAGAGGCTATTTTAACACCATAGATGTCAGAACCAGATGCGCAGATGTCCTAGGTTGACATATGGGTGGTTCCCATGGTCCTTTAAGGAGGAGGGGACAAGTTTGCCTTTTGGCTTTCCTTCAAGGTGGGGCTGGCCTTGTGTGGGGAGCCCTTGGGTAAACAAGCCCCAGGTGCCCCACATTGGAAAAATGAGTGCCAGGTGTCCTGTTTTGGGGACCGGGGCTGGGGCCACTTGCTGAAGGAGTGGAGTGTCTGTCTGTGAGGTGGACACACTTTGCAGAGTTTTCCTGTTGGGGAAGAACCTCCTGATTCTCCCTGCAACTGGGCCCCGTTCAGGTTGGGAATTGTAGGAATGTATTTTAAAAGAGAATAACCATATAGTGAACCAGCCATACGGGATGTTGGCCTAGGCACGTAGCCGCATTCTAGAAGCTACTTCAGAGGAAGAAAAAATAAGAAAGAGCAATGACATCTTGCAGGAGCGAGCGGATAAGAGTGTCCAGTTGGACACTGCGTGAGAAGAACTCAAGAATCAACGTGAGCTGAACTGACTTGCATGTTTGCCTCATGCTAGAGACCTTTCGCAAATTAGATAATGCGTGACCGCGTGTAGGGAAAGAAAACCTCTTTAAAAGGGACAGACAGAATTAACTGAAGATTTAGATAGTGTTAGGCATGCTGTGTAGTAAAATAAGAACCGCTGTGAAATTTTTCTGTTATTAGCACTAGGTTAAGGTTGTAAAGATTTTAGATGAAATGCGTTGCATGAATCTGTCTAACCATTCTTTCTCTATTCATAAGCAACTGCAGCAATTAAGAGAGAATATGAAGAAACTCACCATCATAATTTCCTCGTTGTTCCCATCATTGGTTTGGATTGCTCAAAATTAAGAAGGGGGATTTGTTGGGGATTTTTAGCAAGCAATGGTCATGTGAGCAATCCAACCTTCGAGCCTGACCCGGATGCTGAAGCAGGATGGGAAGTTGGGAAAGGTGTGACGGTGTGAATGCATGCTTTAAGGTCGCAAATCAATTTATGCCACGCTAGTGCTGTTAGCCAATTAGTAGTTAGAAATGTCTCGTGAAGAGTCTTGTGACTTAAAACCACAAAGATGATTAAGGGAGTGGAACATCTCCCTTATGAGGAAAGGCTGAGGGAGCTGGGTCTCTTTAGCTTGGAGAAGAGGAGACTGAGGGGTGACCTCATTAATGTTTATAAATATGTAAAGGGTGAGTGTCATGAGGATGGAGCCAGGCTCTTCTCAGTGACATCCAATGATAGGACAAGGGGCAATGGGTGCAAGCTGGAACATAGGAGGTTCCGCATAAATGTGAGGAAGAATTTCTTCACAGTGAGGGTAACAGAACACTGGAACAGGCTGCCCAGAGAGGTTGTGGAGTCTCCTTCTCTGGAGACATTCAAAACCCGCCTGGACATGTTCCTGTGTGACCTGACCTAGGTGTTCCTGCTCTGGCAGGGGGATTGGACTAGATGATCTTTTGAGGTCCCTTCCAATCCCTAACATTCTGTGATTCTGTGATTAGTGCTCTGTCTATATAAACCGGGTTATAACGCCATTAAAGTGCCTTTCACAAGATTTATTAAGTCTCTATGTGATTGCTTGCCATGACTTCCTGCAATAGTCTATGTTCTACCAGATTAGTATCAATCTCATTTCCTTTTGTCTATGGTTAGCCAGTACTCAGGGCTAAACCATAGCAGTTTGTATCTCACCCAAGGCTCCTTCCCCAGTTGAGAAGGAGAATTGGGGAAAAAAGGGAGACAGCCCGTGAGTTGAAGCAGAAACAGATTTAATAGAATAACAAAACTGAAACAACAATCAACATTAGGTATGGAGGGTTCTACTCAGCCCAGTCCTTGATGTTGACAGCAGGGACAGAAGACCACAAGGGAAGGACCTCAGGGAGAGGAGGAACTCCAACCCCTGTGAGCTCCCTCCTTTTATAATGAGCATGATTAAGTGGTATGGGATACACCTGTGAGTCAGCTGCCTTGATTGGAACTCTCAGCTGACTAGGGGCTACTCATGGCCTGTCTGCATGGCTGCCCCATGGGTCTGTGCCTGGGAAACCAGGACATCTTTTATGATAAGCAACAGACCCTCTAGGTAAGACATTTGCTGTTCTCCTATTTTGGCTTTGCCTATGCTACCAAATGTGACCACATTACAGTATTTAAAAAACTTGATGCCTGTCTGTTGAACTTCCCATCTGACCACATGTGTGTTCTTAGTAACTTGTGAAATAAAAGGTAAAAATCTCTTTCCATGTTTTTGTGTATTATACATTTTAAAGAGCTATAACATTTATTTTATTTAGGCAGTTGCTGCACTTATGCTTTATGAAGTATGTCATTTAGGTGTGTCAGCTCAAAGGTATTTCTCATCAATTTTTGTACTCAAGAGGAAATCCTCAATCTGTAAGTAAAAGGATCCAGACAATAACACATGTTTTCATGAAATGTATCTATTGAATAGGTTTTAAATTACAAATGGATCTTTAATTACACTTTCTATTTATTAGCACTGTATTTTCTAGTTTGTAGAAACTGTATGAGGGCAACTACACTAATAGGTGATACCAGGGGGTAAATTATCTAAGCATGTATTTTGGAAGCCAGCAGTCCTGGGGCTGCTAAGTATGTTTTTCTTTACAATAAATGCCAGATTTGTGGTTTAATAGTAACCTTTCTGGCCCCCCATTTCCCCAAGCCTACTAATGGAGTCTGTGGAAATGTTGTACTACCTACTGTGGGGAAAGATACAGTTAGGGAGTATTTAACCCAACAGACATCTACAGCTCCATGGGACCAGACAGCTGAGGGTGCTGAAGGGAGCTGGCTGATGTCATTGCAGGACCACCCTATCATATTGGAAAGGTCATGGCAATCGGGGAGGTGTTAATGATGAGTGGAAAAAGGCAAATGTCACACCCCTCTTCAAGGAGGACAAAGAGGAGGGATGGGAACTACAGATCGGGCAACTTGACCTCAGTCCCTGTGAAGGTCCTTGAATCCTCCTTGAAGCCCTATCCAGGCACATGAAGGAGAAGATGGTGATTGGGAAGAACACAACTGACTGTGTGGATAAGGGGAAAGCAGGGGAGAAGCTACCAAACTGGGGGGGAAGGGGGAAGAAAATAGTCAATATACTAGAGAGAAGGGACCTCAGCAGGCTGGAGAAATAGTCTGACAGAAACCTCATTAAGGTCAGCAAAGGCAAATGCAAAGTTCTTCATCTGCGCACAAATAACCCCATGGAACAATGTAGGCTAGGGGCTGACTAGTTAGAAGACAACTTCACAAAATAAAATCTGTGTGCCCTGGTGGACAACACATTGAACATGAGTCAGCAGCATGCTCTTGCAACAAAGATGACCAATCACATACCAGGCTCTACTAGAGAGTATTAGGCAGGTCCAGGAAAGTGATCCTTCTTCTGTATTCAGTACTTGTGAGACTGCATGTGGAGTACTGTGCCCCATTTTGGGCTCCCTACTACAAGAAAGCCACTGACATAGTGGAGCAGGTCTAGTGGATGGCTGCCAAGGTGGTCATGGGGCTGGAGCATTGTTTTGCCAATTACTAGACCTAGTACAAAGTACGCAGCCAGCAGTAGAACAAACCAGTAACCAGATTCTATTGCACACAAAAGGGTCAGTACATGGGTGATCACTGGGGGTACAAACATGTCAATCAGGTTACACATAATAGATATCAACCCCAACAACTCCAAGAACGACGCAGCACGACCAAAAACCAGTGGAACAAACAAAGCAACCAAGTCTCCCATAGAAGAGATGAGAGACAACCAAGCCAAGAGGCTAATAACATAGGACAGAGGCAAACTCATGCTGTTCCCACAGAGCCCACGTTTACAACCACCAAACCTGACAGGGCCCCAGTCACAGGGAGAGTCAAAAGGTCCTTCCCCAACAGGGAAACTCTGCAAAGTGCATCCACTTCACAGATAGACACCCCACTCTTCCTGCAAGTGGTCCCAGCTTTTACCCCCAAAAGCAGGACACCTGGCACTCATTTACCTAATGGCTTTCCCTGCAAGGTCGGCTGCACCTTGGAGGAAAGCCAAAAGGCAAAGTCATCCCCTCCTTTTGAAGGACTGTGGGAACCACCCATATGTCAATCTTAATTCAGGGCTCGGGATTCAGACCCCAGCACTTCAAGCATATGCTGCTCTGTGGAGGGCATGAAAGAACCAAGTTTGTTCAGCCATAAGAGAAGGCTAAGAAGCAGAAACAGGTCAGATTCTGACAGGAACACATTGCAATTTCACAGAATCACAGAATCATCTAGGTTGGAAAAGACCTTATAGATCATCGAGTCCAACCATCAACCTAACACTGACAGTCCTCGACTATACCATATCCCTGAATGCTATGTCGATATGACTCTTAAATACCTCCAGGGATGGAGACTCCATCACTGCCCTGGGCAGCCCATTCCAATGTCTGAGAACCCTTTCGGTGAAGAAATACTTCCTAATATCCAGTCTAAATCTCCCCTGGTGCAACTTGAGGCCATTACCTCTTGTCCTATTGCTTGTTACTTGGTTAAAGAGACTCATCCCCACCTCTCAACAACCTCCTTTCAGGTAGTTGTAGAAGGCGATGAGGTCTCCCCTCAGCCTCCTCTTCTCCAGACTAAGCAACCTCAGTTCCCTCAGCCACTCCTCATAGGACTTATGCTCCAGACCCTTCACCAGCTTCGTTGCCATTCTTTGGACACACTCAAGTA
Organism: Podargus strigoides; assembly: GCA_028020825.1. Lineage (NCBI taxonomy): Eukaryota > Metazoa > Chordata > Aves > Caprimulgiformes > Podargidae > Podargus > Podargus strigoides. Next base: position 35,178,817 of record CM051662.1, read on the forward strand.
TTTCAGTGTCCTCTTTGTAGTGAGTGGCCCAAAACTGAACAGAGAACTCGAGGTGCAGCCTCACCAGTGCTGAGCACAGGGGTAAGATCACTTCCCTGCTCCTGCTGGCCACACTATTCCTGATACAAGCCAGGATTCCATTTGCCTTCTTGGTCACTTGGGCACACTGCTGGCTCATGCCCTGTTAGAAAACATGATGTGAACAGGAAAAATTCCTGAAGGACAAAAGATTAAAAAGTTACACACTGGTACAAAAGTCTGCTACAGATAGATTTATATGAGAAGCAGAGTTGTAGGAAACTTCTACTTCTTATGTTGGATTAAAAAAAAGAGTCGTAATGTCAGGCTGCCCTTAATCTTCAATTTGCTGTCATTATTCCTAGCGCTCTGTTTCTTTTAGGATGATAATGAATAGAATTGGATTAGAAATGAGAAGTAGTATCTACTTTTTAAAGTCCTTTTTGCCCTTTCTTCCCAGGTAAATACATTTAAGTTTGCTTGACATCAGATAACTCAAAAACACTGTACTATAAATCGCTCTACCTACAAAGAAAAGCTTAAAGTTACTAAGATTTTATTCTAAACAGAAATGCTTGAGATTATTATAGCACGTGAGGGGGAAATTCAAATTGTAACTGCTCAGCAGTGGTAATTTATGACCAAGGAATGATCTGGCATGGAGGGCAAGAAAGTCCAACTGTAGAAGTGGTTGAATTGGCTGGAAGCAGGTATGCCAGAGATAGAACGACTCCCTGTAAAGGAGTGAAGTTTCCCCTGGTGGTGAGATTAGAAACAGGCACATCCTTTGTCTTGTAGCCATCCTGGAATGCAAGCACTCAGGGGCCAACATGGGGCAGCAGAGCTGGGCCAGGGGATGGACCCAAAGCTGGGCTGAGGTGCCTCATGCAATTGCTCATGGGATTGGTGCTGGTGCAAGTGTATATATGAAAACAGCTCGTGATACATCTTTGCAGACTCCTTGTAGAACCACTTATGGTGGCAGGACTCTGTTCAATGCAGTGTTCATTAATTTTGTTCTTTATATTTAAGCACAAATATGTCTTTAATTCACCTCAAGGGGTAAAATAAAAATTCCCCCACAAAAGATATTAAGGAATTGGGGGTTGTATTTTGTTCCAAATGTTCTATTTAATGTTCTATCTAACAGTGCTCCATACTTAACTTCTGTGAAAAGTTTCCTTCTGATATGACCTGAAATATATTTTCTTTAGTGTAAAATTGGTCCTAGACTAGACCAATACAGCACACCCTTTAGGAAGTCCTTTAATATTCCTCACTGGTACTTTAAGATATTATTGCAACTAGCTGTTGCTTCCTTAGGATGCTACCTTCATTCAACAAAAAAATAAATTTCTGGGTTATAAACGCATGTATCACTATAACCAAATTAGTATCTGGAAGGATTAAGCTAATCCTCAAGATGGTTTGGCCTACCACATCTTTGGTCTAGCCACTGCCTTATTCTACAATTTGAGAGCAAATACATTTAATAATAGGTATTTAATAATACTCATAGACCTTGGGCTGCCCAGTCCTCTGAGTTGGAGAAACACGACTGAGGGAACAGTGACTTTCCATTTGTGGACACTGAAATTATAATGGACCAGCTGTATCAGTTGAATGTTCATAAGTCCACAGGGCCATATAGGATTCACCCCAAGGTACTGAAGGAGCTAATGGATGTTACAGCAGGACCCCCACTCAAAAGAGGCAATCATCCTTCTGTATTTAGCATTGGTACAGCCTCACCTTGAGTATTGTGTGCAGTTCTGGGCCCCACAATTTAAAAAGGATGTTGAATGTGTCCAGAGGAGGGCAACAAAACTGGTGAAAGAGCTGGAAGGCATGTCCTGCGCAGAATGGCTAAGGACTCTGGGTTTGTCTAGGTTGGAGAAAAGGAGGCTAAGTGGCAACGTCATTGCTCTGTACAGCTTCCTGAGGAAGGGAAGCACTGACAGAGGTGCTGATCTCTTCTGCCTGGTATCCAGTGACAGGAAGCATGGGAATGGTTCAAAGCTGCATCAGGGTAGATTTGGACTTGACATTAGGAAACACTTCTTTAGCAAGAGGGTGGTCAAAAGACTGGAACAGGCTTCTTAGAGGTGGCCAATGCCCCATGCCTGTCAGTGCTTAAGAGGCATTTGGACAATGCCCTTACTAACATGCTTTAACTTCTGGTCAGCCCTGAAGTGGTCAGGCAGTTGGACTAGATGATTATTACAGGTTCCTTCCAACTAAACTATTCTATTCTATAGCTAATAACTGAGGAATATTAAACCTTGCTGGCTGTCCAGTCAAATGGAAACAAGTCTAAGGAAATCAAACCTCTCACCAGACAAAAGCTTTTTCTGTTACAGTTCTAGATCATGCACAGTCTCCAACAGCCTCTGTGGTGGGTTGACCTTGGCTGGCAGCGAGGTGCCCACCAAACCACCCTATCACTTCCTCTTCTGGAAAGGGGGAGAAAATAAGACAGAAAATTCATGGGTCAAGATAAAGGCAGTTTAATAAAGAATGCTGCATGCAGAAGTAAAGGAAACAAAAATATCTATTCTCTACTTCCCATCAGCAGGCGATGTCCAGCCACTTCCTGGGAAGTAAGGCCTCAGTACACATAGCGGTTCCTTCAGAAGACAAACGCCTTAATAATGAACACACACACACCACCCCTCCTCCTTTATTTTAGCTTTTATTGCTGATCACAACATCATATGGTATGGAATATCCCTTTGGTCAGTTTGGGTCAGCTGTCCTGGTTCTGTCCCCTCCCAATTTCTTGCCTGCCCACAGCCTACTGGCCTTTAGGGGCAGGGGTGTTGGAGAGACAGCCTTGTCACCAAACAGGACAAAGAACTTATTGACACCAATGTGATGTAGATAAGCAGACACTTCTTTATTGACGCATGGAGGATATGGGGGATAACTCCACCTAGTGTATCCTGGGTTACATCACATTTAACAGGGTTTTTATATATTCAATTTTCATTGTATAAGCTGTTTAACATAAAAATGCATATACTGCTTGCCTTTAATTACTCATTAAGTTTAACCTTTACCTTGATTGGCCCTTAATGATCTTTCGAGTTACATCACTTCATGTATATTCATTTCTAATAACAATCATTGGTCACCTATAGTCACGCTATTGATTGTAGCCTCTAATATTTAGATTAGGATGGGGAGGGTAATGGGATCTTCAAGCAGCATAACTGGTCACTGTGACTTTAGCCACTATACGATTAATTATTGTATTATTTCCATGGTGGTTGTTTAAACATAATATCTTACTTTCTTGACTATACGGTTTCTAGTTAAATACAATGCTGGGCCCCAGCTGCTTGTACCACCTGTTCGCTTCATGTGCTTTCTGTGACTACTTAATTAAAACACAGTCACTCCCTCATAAGATTTGATTAGGCCTAACTTTCTTTTAGCTAAACTAAAATCATCAAAATCATCAAAATCTGATCAGAGTGGCAACAGCCTTGATGCTGTGGAGCACTGCTTAGCAGTAGTTAAAACATCAGTGTGGTATCAACACCATTCTATCTACAAATACAAAACACAGCACTATGAGGAAAGTTAACTCTATCCCAGCCAGACCCAATACAACTTCTCAGAAAATAAGAACCCAAAGATGACTTGCAGGGTTTTTCTTTTGAGAGAGAAAAAGAGAGAAAAGCAAGGGGCCCTGGAATTTATACATTTATTACCTGTATGAAATAAAGTCTAAAAAGGCTCATGCTTTACAAAGCTTTCCCCTCTTCGACCTCCCTCCATTTTTACCTTACTTAACAAATTATCTCTGGTTTTCTTTAGGTCTCTTGGATTCTGAAATGATGCCTCTTAATTATTGGGGGTGGGGCAGCAGCAATGACAGTCTCTTAGGGAAGTTCCCCATGGTCTAACAGCTATTATTTGGAGGAAGAATCACAGAATAGCCTTGGCTGGAAGAGACCTCTAGGATCATCAAGTCCAACCATTAACCTAACACTGCCAATTCACTACTAAACCATGACCCTTAGCACTTCATCTACACGTCTCTTAAATCCCTCCAGGGATGGGGACTCCACCACTGCCCTGGGCAGCCTGTTCCAATGCTTGACAGCCCTTTTAGTGAAAAATTTTTTCCTAATATCTAATCTAAACCTCCCCTGGCACAACTTGAGGCCATTATCCCTTGTTCTACCACTAGTTACCTGGGAGAAGAGACTGACCCCTGCCTCGCTACAACCTCCTTTTAGGTAGTTGTAGAGAGCAATGAGGTCTCCTCTCAGACTCCTCCACACTAAACAGCCTCAGTTCCCTCAGCTGCTCCTCCTAAGATTTGTACTCCAGACCCTTCACCAAATTCGTTGCTCTTCTCTGGACACACTCCAGCACCTCAATGTCATCCTTGTAGTGAGGGACCCAAAAGTGAACACAGTATTTGATGTGCAGCCTCACCAGAGCTGAGTACAGGGGCACAATCACTTCCACACTCCTGCTGATCACACCTTTTCTGGTACAGGTCAGAATGCCATTGGCCTTCTTGGCCACCTGGGCACACTGCTGGCTCATATTCAGACAGCTGTTGACCAGCACCCCCAAGTCCTTTTCCACCAGGCAGCTTACCAGCCACTCTTGCCCGAGCCTGTAGCATCGCATGGGGTTGTTGTGGCTGAAGTGCAGGATCTGGCACTTGGCCTTATTGCATCTCATACAAATGGCCTCGGCCCATCTATCTAGCCTGTCCAGATCTCTCTGAAGAGCCTTCCTACCCTGAGGTAGATCAACATTCCCACCCTACTTGGTGTCATCTGCAGCCTTACTGAGGGTACCCTCAATCCCCATGATACGGGGCAAAAGAGTTAATAGAAATAGTTTAATTAAAGAAGTATGCAGCTCTTGCTTGGGAAGTATGTAATCTTGCCTCTCTTGCTTGGGAACCTTGCCTGCTAGATGAAACAGGTGCTACAGGCTGCTGATTAGAAGAAGACAGTAGAGAAAAGGGAAGACGGCTCCTGCTCCTTCTGATAAGAGGAAGGTCGGTTCCCATCATCCCAGCATTCGAGCTGGTGGGAACCGACCCCGCAGTCTGGACAAGAGCCAGAGGCCCACGGAGCACTGCGCAGGCGCAACCAGGCGAAGCAAGAGGCGTGGAATTTTATAATGACCTGATAGAATGATGTAATGTTTATGATACACTCCTCATGAATATGTGTTACTTAGTGCTATAAAAGAAACACACTTTGGCCCCCTAGGTGTGCAAGTTCAGAGGAGCGATCCCCCTTGCACCCGGCGCTGAATAAACATACCTACTTTATAACTTTATGAGAGTTATAGAGTCCTTTCCGCGTGTCAGTCGGCGACCCAGATGGGACGTCTATGCTCGGCTGCAGGATCGGCTGAGGGATGGACGTCCTAGGGGCACCCCCAGACCTTTCTGGAGGAACTCCGCTCCTCGGCCGCTCACTGTGGGATCAGACAATGACCATCTACACTTGCAGACAAACAGTATGTTTTATTGGAGTAGCCTGTAAGTCGTACACGTGGTTGGGGCATCTGGGAAATCGCGCAGAGATGTCTGGCTTGCAGCATAGTCTCTATAGGGAAGGAGTCTCCGTTTGGTGGGGAGCCGGCTGGGGGAGGTGGGCTAGGGGATTCGCTGACCGACAGGGCGTCCGCTAGCGATCCTCGGGGTGGATCGACTGAATCCCTAGGGAACAGCTGTGTGTGAGTGTGTAACTTTAGGAGCCCGCTATGGAATTCGCTGACCGACGGGGCGGCCGCTAGCAATCCTCAGGGTGGATCGAGTGAATTCAGAGGTAGTATGCATGAAATGGCTGTGTGGATATGTATGCAGAATATGTTTGTCTAAAGTGTTGAAGTGCCCTAACTAATAAGAAATCATCACGTTTATTGGTTGGGTTGTGGTTCGGAGTCTGAGATCTAAGGCTCCGAAGGCAGGGATCCAAGTCCCCTGAGGGTTCGGGTCCCGCTTTTCTGACGGATTCGGTGGAAATTGAATTGCGGCTAAAGATTTATGGCTTATGATTTATGCTGCAGCATTGTGACTGACAACTTTATGTGTGAGTGTAAGGAGCTCCTTTGCGTGGCTGTGGGCTGTGTGTTGTGTGATTGATTGGTGTGTGGAGCTCTGATCCGCTTGTCCGCTGTCCCGCTGGGGAACGAAAGGGGGGGCGGTCAGAGAGGAACGAAGCGTAAGCGTGTGATATTTGAGACGCCTGAGCTTAATTGCCGGCTCACTCAGCTAAAGTGGGACCCTCAGTTAAGGACTGAGTGTTAACCGTCTGGGTCTTTAGCACGAATCACACAGCGTATGGCACATTCCGCCAACGAAAGAGCAATAGCACTAAAATTAACAAGTTCATTATTGGTGTCCTATACATGGAGGAATGATTTTTCCTGTGGCCCAGTCTTTGTGATTAAGTGTGAACAAGACATATGGGTTAGGTTTGAAGGCGACTTTTAGTGCGGGTGCGGGAATTGATTAGATTGGGATAAAATAGGGGTAAAGGAGAGCTCGTGAAGATTTAAGGTCGTACGGAGGGAGGATCGAAGCCAACCTCCCATCTCCCTGGTATGGAGCACACCCTAGTGCCTGTCCTTTGTGTCATCACTGTTGTTTGTTTGTCCGGGCAAAGTGTTTGAATTGTAATAACTACATAATATCTCCAAAGGGGAGGCAGGAGTTTTATCCTAGCTGCTGCCTTGAGCTTCAGTGTATACGCTGCGGAGCCAGTACACCCTTAAATAGATTGCGTTGGGTTAATTATCATTGTTGCAGGACCCGACGTCACGTATTTTAGATTAAAATCAGAATAAAAAAATACAAATGAGAGATCAGGGATAGCCCCTTCCCAAAATCCCCAAAATCAAATGCCAGGAAAGTGTTTTCATTGTGGGCAGGAGGGCCACCTTAAACGAGACCGCCCTGAGTTGAAAAGAGAGGAGAAATTGTTTCTGGTTGTAAATTATGAAAAAGCGAAGGAGGCCGCTTTAAAGCCAGAGGTGATCATGAGACTGTCTCTAGTGCCAGAGATAAGGCCTCTGCCTGAGAAGTAAGTATTCAGTGAAAAGGAGATAACAACTTTCAAGGAATTAGGAACCAAAGAGTTAAACGGGCAATGGATCCTCCCTGATGGCAGGGAACTGGTGAATAAACAAGTAATGAGACAAATTTTAACTATTTCACATCAAGGGAGTCATTGGAGAGCTCAGGCAATGTGTGATGCTGTACTAAGAAAATATGCCTGCACAGGACTGTACACAGTAGCTAAACAAATCTGTAGTAGCTGTGTAACATACCAACAAATAATTCCCAGATATGGGATTGCAAGGTATATTGACCCAGACAAGGGAAGTCAGCTCACTTCACGTATCCCCCAAGAATGAATGAATACCCTAGAGAGAAAGTGGGAGTTTCATACGCCATGGCATCCCCTCTCTTCAGGAAAAGTGGAGAGGATAAATCAAACATTAAAGAAACACCTGCCAAAATTGGTTGTCGAAACCAAACTATCATGGATAAAGTGTTTGCCTCTGGCCCTTCTCAGATTCAAACTGCTCCTAGAAAGGATCTAGGAGTGTCACCGTATGAGATGCTGTTTGGGCTGCCATATCCGGGGGGTGTGGTGAGGAGCCCACTCTCGAGACCAAAGATAAATTCCTCAAGAACTTTATACTGGGGTTGTTTTCTTCCTTATCATCTCTCAAGGTACGCAGACTGTTGGCTCAGACTCCACCTCTGGAATTTCCAGTACACACATTCCAGGCGGGAGACTGGATCCTAGTGCATGCCTGGAAGGAATCAAAGCTCCAGCCTGAGTGGGAAGGACCTTTTCAAGTACTGCTAACCACTGAGACTGCTGTGAGAACTGCAGAGAAGGGGTGGACGCATTACACACGATTAAAGACAGGAGAACTGTCATATTTCAAAGCAAAGTATCCCCAAAAAGCAGGGGGGTAGTGGCACATGTTAAGAAAGACTGATGGGGACCTGGGGGATATACCCTAGCAGATGCACTGGTTACAATAAAGCTAGGGAAAGAAGAAAAAGGAGTAGAATTCTTGGTGGACACAGGGGCAACACATTCGGTTTTGAATCAAGCTTTAATACCTCTGGAAAATGATTATGTAAAAGGAGCAACTGGCCAAAGTGAAAAGGCATACTTCTGTAAACCTTTAGAATACAAATTGGGAAAACAATGGGGCATTCATAAATTGTTGTACATGCCCAACTCCCCAAAGGCACTCCTGGGCAGGGACCTGCTAGAACAACTAAATGCAATTATTAAATTTGAAAAAGGGGAAATTATTCTGGAGGTAAATGATCAACAATATGTACAAATGCTGAGCTTTTTTTTAACCAGCATATCCATCGAGGGACAAATTAATGAAGAAGTATTGAACCAGGTATTTCCTGGGGTATGGGCCACTGATGTGTCAGGAAAAGCAAAAAATGCTCCACCCGTTGAAGTTAGACTTAAAGAGGGAAAGCAGCCAGTGAGAATCAAACAATATCCCCTGAAAAAGGAGGACAGGGAAGGAATTCTCCCAGTAATAAAAAAGTTTTTACAATTTGGGTTATTAAGGGAATGTGAATCTGACTTTAACACCCCCATATTACCTGATCCTAAACCTGATGGATCGTACAGAGTGGTCCAAGATTTATGAGCTGTAAATAAAATAACTGAAGATCTTTACCCAGTGGTACCAAATCCGTATACTTTATTAACTGAACTAACACCTGAACTAACCTGGTTTACCATTGTAGATTTGAAAGATGCCTTCTTTTGCCTCCCTCTCCATGAAGCCAGACAGAAAATATTTGCATTCGCATGGGAAAACCCCAAGAGCGGACGGAAAACTCAGCTCACTTGGACGGTGTTGCCTCAAGGGTTCAAGAATAGCCCTACCATATTTGGAAATCAGCTTGCAAAAGATTTGGAGTTCTGGGAAACCCCACCTGAAGAAGGGAAGATAGTGCAGTACGTAGATGACATCTTGATAGCTACCCGGACAGAAGAAGCTTGCATAATCTGGACAGTAAGTTCGTTAAATTTCTTGGGTCTCCAAGGGTACCAGGTGTCTAAGAAAAAGGCTCAAACAGTAAAACAAGAAGTAATCTATTTGGGCTATGAAATCAATGCTGGGCAAAGGTCTCTGGGACAAAACCAGAAAGAAGCAATATGTCAAACCCCGAGACCACAGACAGTAAAAGAATTACGAACCTTTTTGGGGATGACTGGGTGGTGCAGACTATGGATTTATAATTATGGACTGCTTGTGAAACCCCTATATGCACTAACTGTAACCAAGCAAAAGAATCTTCAGTGGACCAAGGAGGCTGAGCAAGCTTTCAGGCAACTGAAAAAGGCTTTGATGTCAGCTCCGGCTTGGGACTCCCAGACGTGAGTAAACCATTCCTTCTTTTCTCCCACAAAAAACAAGGAATTGCCCTTGGAATACTGGCACAAGACTTAGGCCCATATCGCCGGGCAGTTGCCTATTTTTCCAAACAGCTAGATGGCACTGCAAAAGGCTGGCCTGGGTGTTTAAGAGCAGTTACAGCTGTGGTACTGAACATCCAAGAGGCACCAAAGCTCACTTTGGGCCAGAAAATGACTGTGCTAGTATCTCACACAGTATCCGCAGTACTGGAAGCAAAAGGCGGGCATTGGCTTTCTCCACAAATGTTCCTGAGATACTAGGCCATCATGGTGGAGCAAGATGATGTGAGAATTGTGGTTACGAACATTATCAACCCAGCTTCTTTTCTCAGTGGGAATGTGGGAGAGCCTGTACACCATGATTGCCTAGAGACCATTGAAGCCACATACTCCAGCCGTCCAGACCTGAAAGACGACCCGATGGAAAATGCAGAAACCTGGTTTACCGATGGGAGTAGCTACGTTGTAAGTGGTAAAAGATACGCTGGGTATGCCATCACCACCAGTCAAGAAGTAATACAATCAGGACCCCTACCTATGAACACTTCTGCACAAAAGGCAGAGATAATTGCTCTGACCCGAGCCTTGGAGCAAGCCAGAGATAAGACTGTGAATATTTACACAGACTCGAAATATGCTTTTGGAGTCTGAAGTGCTGGGGTCTGAACCCCAAGCCCTGAATTAAGGTTGACATATGGGTGGGCCCCACGGTCCTTTAAGAGGAAGGGATGAGTTTGCCTTTTGGCTTTCCTCCAAGGTGCAGCCAGCCTTGTAAGAAAAGCCCTTGGGTAAACAAGCCCCCGGTGCCCCGCATTTCGGTAACGAGCACCAGGTGTCCTGCTTTGGGCATAAAAGCTGGGACCACTTGCAGGAAGAGTTGGAGTGTCTGTCTGTGAAGTGGATGTACTTCACAGGGTTTCCTGTTGGGGAAGGACCTCCTGACTCTTCATGCAACTGGATCCGAGTCAGGTCTGGCACTTACAGATGCGGGCTTTGTGGGGAGGCAACATGGGGTTACCTCTATCGTATGTGATCACCCTATTGTCTTGGTTGTCTCCCATTTTCTCTATGAGATACCTTGTATCTTTGTTTGTTCCATCTATTACGGGTCATGCTATGTCATTCTTGGGGTCGCTGGGGTTGGTATCTATTATTTGTGATCTACCTGACTTGTTTGTACCCCCAGCGATCCCCTATATACTGACTCCTTTACACGCAATAGAACCTACTTACTGGACTGTTTTTCTGCTGCTGGCTGTGTCCTTTGTACTGGGCCTAGTAATCGGCAAAACAGGAGTCATACACGCACATGGAGCAATTTGGAAAGAAAAAGGACTGTTGAACTCACAAGGCAAGAACATTAAGCATTCAGCAGAAATTTTAAAATTATTGGAAGCAGTTCAACTACCGAAGAAGATAGCAATCATGCACATTAAGGCACACCAAAGAGTGAGCTCAGAGTTGGAAAAAGGAAATGAGCTGGCGGACAGAGAGGCAAAACTGGCAGCCAAAAGAGAGGTAATAACGGAGGGGGCTTTAATTCCAGACAGACAAGTCTCCCTAGAAGGTAAGCCAGAATATACCAAAAAGGATCAGAAATTAATTGCAGATTTAAAAGGATCATATAATGAAGAGGGGTGGGCTCTCACACCACAAGGGAAACTGATCATTCCCTCTTATATGGTATGGTCCTTAGTAAGGGAAGAACATAAAAAGGAGGCATTGAGGGGCAAAAGCCCTGTGTAAATATTTAATCGGAAAAATCCTAGCTAGAAATTTGTATACCACTGTGAGACAGGTGACACAACAGTGTGACCTTTGCCTCCAGGCTAATCCCAAAAATTACCCCAAAACCAGAGATGGGCCAAACAGAGAAAGGGAATGGACCGGGGCAACAATGGCAGATTGATTTTTCAGAACTTCCAAGGAAAAGGGGGTACAAATATTTACTTGTACTAACTGAAACCTTTTCAGGTTGGCCAGAGGCATTTCCTACTAGAACAGCCCAAGCTCGGGAAGTAACCAGAATATTGCTACAAGAAATAATACCACGCTTCGGAGTCTCAGCCACCATATCCTCCAACAGAGGACCACATTTCATTTCAAAAGTAGTACAACAAATTAGCCATCATTTGGGTATAGATTGGCAACTTCATCCCCCATACCACCCTCAGTCGAGTGGCCAAGTAGAAAAAATGAATCATTTGATTAAACAGCAAATTGTGAAATGAGGACAAGAAACCAGTGTAGCTTGGCCTCAGTCCCTTCCCTTGGCTCTTTTACATATCAGAACTCGGCCTAGAGCAAAGGAAGGACTGAGCCCTTTTGAAATCTTGTATGGGCAACCATATGGAATACAAGGAGGAATGTCCACACAAGCTGGAGATGAAATTATGACCTCCTGCATGGTGGCACGGAGCAAACAGCTCAGGAAAATTGAAAAACATGTGGCTGGTACTCAAAGTAGAGGCCTAGATGGGCCAGTATATAATATACAAGCTGGAGATTATGTATATGTAAAATCTCTTTCAGAAAAAACTTTAGAACCACAGTGGGAAGGCCCTTTCCAGGTGCTTCTTACCTCCTTCACTGCAATCAAGATCAGAGAATAAAACGTATGGATCCATCACACCAGAGTGAAGAAAGCTCATAAATCCCAATGGAGAGTCACGCAAGTCCAACCGGGAAAACTGTCTTTTCACGATTATAATTATGATCCAGGGATGGGAAAGCACCTCTAGCCAGAGTAGTACTGAATGGCCTTGGTCCCAAGCATTTAATCGGTATACTGGGTCTATGGGGGAAGGCTATTATTTAAAAGGTTCAAATCTCTCAACTGTAGTTATGCATGAAAATCAGGTATATGCAAGACGGGAATGGGAAGAAAATCATTTGGAGGATTTTGAAAAACAAACAGTCTGGCAACTTCGGGGAACTATAGGGGAAGCAATCAAGATAGGATGCCGAATGATTAATGGGACCACCCATGAGAAGGCTACCCTAATTAGCATGACCAGAAGTGCAAATCTCTCCTATGGTGTTCCCCGCTATCAAAAAGATTGTGCAAATGAGTTAGATTGCTGGTATAATTTCACCTTAGTACAAACTATTGAGGTAATTTGTCTCTGGGCCCATGATACTATCGGGCTCTCATTCAAATCTGGCATAAATGCCACACTTCACACTACACCACACACCTCTCCACTCTCACCTCTCCACTCTCACCTCTCCACTCTCACCTCTCCACTCTCACCTCTCCACTCTCACCTCTCCACTCTCACCACCCCACACCACCCCACACCACCCCACACCACCCCACACCACCCCACACCACCCCACACCACCCCACACCACCCCACACCACCCCACACCACCCCACACCACCCCACACCACCCCACACCACCCCACACCGTTAAACCCAGAATATATGAAATTGCCCCATATGTAGTAAGAAACACAGGCCAACAATGGATCTTGTTTAACCCAGAGTGGTCTCTTAAACGTGTTGAATTGCTAATGCAGACTAATATCTCTGACATTCAACCAGTATGTTCTTCCTTTCTTCAAACATCTTTCGATGGCTAGACAACTTGGCTGCAGAAGCAAGTGCCCTTCAAGGGCAGAATGCAAAGAGATCTAACTGGAGTATCGGGGACCGGACTGGGGGTCCTCAATGGAATCGGTTCAGAAATAATAATGAATAAATTAGCTGTTGCAACTAACGATTTGACAAAATTGGAACAGCCTCTGCGGTCTTCTCTATTAGCATTAGGAACCAGTCAATGGCAATTCTCAAAAGTATTACCAAAATGGGAAAGGATGGAAGAACGAGACCACCAAATAATAATAAATGCACTTGATGCAGCTTAAAATAATATATCTTTGTCTCTCAGTTGTATGCAGGCACAGTTATGGATGCAATCACTGGCCGCCTTAATTATAAGAGAAGGCAGTGAGGGCACTTTCCCCACTGAAATTCGAAAGGCTGTCTGGGACAGTGCTACAGATCTAGAAAGGAAGCTTCAAGCTTGGTGGACCATAGTAAATTTTACCTATAACCCTATTACTAATGTGGCTACTACTTTTGTGTTAACCATACGTAACGCCTCAATATACACTATCCACCCCATCATCACACTAGGATTAAACCATGATAAAACAGTGCTCTGTCCTTCTGAGCACAGGGCATGGGCACGGATAGCAAATAAGAAGTGGCAGACTGTAAATTTAGAATCATGTGTTACACGGAAACAACAAGGATTCATTTGCGAAGGTAATACAATTGATGCCCTAGACATTTGCCTTGACACTGAGCAAGGCATTTGTCACTTTGAGATCCATCCAGATATCAGTCAAAAGACTGTACTTGTATATATTGGTCAAGGTTGTGCATGTTTGAGAACTGCTTGTGCTTCTTGTGATAGATGAAACTATGATAGACAGCAAGAATCGTTCTAACTTTTGTATTTGCAATTTTGTTAAAATTCTCGGGTGTGACTTCTCTTACTTAGCACCAGTCGTATCCCACCAATTAAGAAGATCCAATTATACAATGTTTCACAAATTATTACCTGTACCTATTGGAATGAATCCTACATTAATAAGACAATGAGTAAAGCACCAAGATTTGATCAAAATTTTGGAAGAGGTCCAAGAAAATGGGAAGAAAACTTTGATAATGGTTTATCATGATACAAAACAAATAAACAGAATTTTAAAAAGGGTAAAACAAGATGCAAGCCATAATTGGTGGGACATGCTTTTTGGATGGTCACCTACTGCGACTGGTATCCTGAATGCGATGTTACACCCTATTGTTGTTCTTTAAATATTGGTTTTACTTAGCTTTGTTTTCTCTGTAATACTGTTTGTCTGGAATTGGAGAATGTTACAGCGACTAGCCACCCTAACTTCTGTATCTAATGCACATGGAGAAGCACTGAGAGACACCTTTCGAAACCATAGAACCATAGAGTCATAGAACTGTAGAAATAGACGGGTAGATGAATAATTTCTGTATTAGTAAAAGAATTTACTAACTCTGTAGAAAAGGGGGGACTGATATGGGGGCAAAAGAGTTAATAGAAATAGTTTAATCAAAGAAGTATGCAGCTCTTGCTTGGGAAGTATGTAATCTTGCCTCTCTTGCTTGGGAACCTTGCCTGCTAGATGAAACAGGTGCTACAGGCTGCTGATTAGAAGAAGACGGTTGAGAAAAGGGAGGACGGCTCCTGCTCCTTCTGATAAGAGGAAGGTCGGTTCCCATCATCCCAGCATTCGAGCTGGTGGGAACCGACCGCGCCATCCGAAGAAGAGCCAGAGGCCCACAGAGCACTGCGCAGGCGCAACCAGGCGAAGCAAGAGGCGTGGAATATTATAATGACCTGATACAATGATGTAATGTTTATGATACACTCCTCATGAATATGTATTACTTAGTGCTATAAAAGAAACAAGCTTTGGCCCCCTAGGTGTGCAAATTCGGAGAAGCTATCCCCCTTGCACCCGGCGCTGAATAAACATACATACTTTATAACTTTACGAGAGTTATAGAGTCTTTTCCGTGCATCACCCAGAGCCTTCTCCAGGCTGAACAACCCCAACTCTCTCAGTCTGTATTCATAGGAGAGGAGCTCCAGCCCTCTGATCATCTTTGTGGCCCTCCTCTGGACTTGCTTCAACAGGACAATTTCCTTCTTATGTTGGGGGTCCCAGAGTTGAACACGCTACTGCTCATGAGAGTAGAGTGGGAAAATCACCTCATTCGACCTGCTGGCCACGCTTCTTTTGATGCAGCCCAGGATACAGTTGGCTTTCTTGGTTGCAAGCACACATAGTCAGCTTATGTTGAGCTTATAAATTTCTGTAGCAGGGAGACAGTGCTGGAAATCATGTCACTCCATGCGGGAAGTCATTGCAAGCAATCACATAGAGACTTAATAAATCTTGTGAAAGGCACTTTAATGGCGTTACAACCCGGTTTATATAGACAGAGCACTAAGTCACAAGACTCTTCTAACTACTAATTGGCTAACAGCACTAGCGTGGCATAAATTGATTTGCGACCTTAAAGCATGCATTCACACCATCACACCTTTCCCAACTTCCCATCCTGCTTCAGCATCTGGGTCAGGCTCGAAGGCTGGATTGCTCACATGACCATTGCTTGCTAAAAACCCCTCAACAACTCCAGTCTACAAGAAGGGCAAGAAGGAGGACCCGGGTAACTATAGACCGGTCAGCCTCACCTCCATCCCTGGAAAGTGATGGAACAGCTTGTTCTTGGCACTATCTCTAGGCATATCAAGGATGAGGGGGTCATTAAGAGCAGTCAACATGGTTTTACCAAGTGTAAGTCATGTTTGACCAACCTTATTGCCTTCTATGAGGAAAAAACTAGGTGGATAGATGATGGAACCCCCCAACAAATCCCCCTTCTTAATTTTGAGCAATACAAACCAATGATGGGAACAACGAGGAAATTTTGATGGTGAGTTTCTTCATATTCTCTCTTAATTGCTGCAGTTGCTTATGAATAGAGAAAGAATGGTTAGACAGATTCATGCGACGCATTTCATCTAAAGTCTTTACAACCTTAACCTAGGGCTAATAACAGAAAAATTTCACAGCGGTTCTTATTTTACTACACAGCATGCCTAACACTATCTAAATCTTCAGTTAATTCCGTCCGTCCCTTTTTAAACAGGTTTTCTATCCCTACACGCGGCCACGCATTATCTAATTTGATAAAAGTCTCTAGCACGAGGCAAACATGCAAGTCAGTTCAGCTCTCGTAGATTCTTGAGTTCTTCTCACGCAGTGTCCAACTGGACACTCTTATCTGCTCGCTCCTGCAAGCGGTTATTGCTCTTTCTCATTTTTTCTTCCTCTGAAGTAGCTTCTAGAACGCGGCTACGTGCCTAGGCCAACATCCCATATGGCTGGTTCACTATATGGTTATTCTCTTTTAAAATACATTCCTACAATTCCCCCTTTTTCTTCTTGAGCCAGCCATACGTTCTTCATGGCATCTTTAATCATGCTTGTTGCCTTTTTGAAAACACAAGGTACAATCATTACTATAATAGTGACCAATAACAGGAGGAATTCAACCTCACAGACAGACACTCCACTCTTCCGCAAGTGGCCCCAGCCCCGGTCCCCAAAACAGGACACCTGGCACTCATTTTTCCAATGTGGGGCACCTGGGGCTTGTTTACCCAAGGGCTCCCCACACAAGGCCAGCCCCACCTTGAAGGAAAGCCAAAAGGCAAACTTGTCCCCTCCTCCTTAAAGGACCATGGGAACCACCCATATGTCAACCTAGGACATCTGCGCATCTGGTTCTGACATCTATGGTGTTAAAATAGCCTCTTATTATTACTTGACTTCTTTTCTGGGGGTGGGATCACTACCTAATAACTATCATTCAGTAACAAATTCAATATAAACTTATTTTATATAAACCTCTTAGCCTATTTTTACAAATTCTAAGACTCTAATTAAACATGTTCAAAAAAAGTCGCCAGACGCGGCCATTGATAAACAAAAGGATTATTTCCCATTCGATTTGCCCACGTCACCCACATGTTCTGTCTGAGATTAATAGTGTGGGGCTTCTAACAATTTATTTTGATGATAAAGCCTTTACAGACGAGTCTTGGCACTGCGGCTCCTTCCATGGTTACCCATCTGGAAGGAATCCAACGGAGACCTTCACCTGTGAGCAAACACATATATCCTCTTCCAGTTAGTTTCACTTCAGCTGGTCCCTCCCAAAGTCCTGTGTTGAGATTTTTATACTGCACCAAAAATTTTTTGTTGTTCATCTAACCCGGTTTTTAAAACTGCACTATGAATTACCGTAGGTGGATCTTTTCTTTCTCCTGTGAGACACAGGTAATTTAGCACATACACAGCTTTAGCTAATTTTTCTGCTGGTGTACTGGGCTCTCCGTCTTTTTGTTTTTGAAGCAAATCTTTCAGTGTTTGATGGGCTCGTTCGACCATTGCTTGTCCTGTGGGGGAGTGAGGAATACCAGTGGTGTGCTGAATACCCCAAGCGAGACAAAATTGTTGAGATCTACGAGAGGTATATGCAGGGCCATTGTCAGTCTTGAGGGATAATGGGACTCCTAAAACTGCAAAACTGGAATATAGATGTTTTTCAACATGTTTAGCAGTCTCTCCAGTTTGAGCTGTCGCCCACACAGCCATAGAAAATGTGTCAATGACAACATGGACATATTTCAATCTGCCAAACTCTACAACATGTGTCACATCCATTTGCCACAATTGCAAGGGCCGCAGTCCTTTAGGGTTGACCCCGAGGCCAACTCCAAACCCTATTTTCTGACAGGCTGGACAGGACTTCACGATCCCTTGTGCATCTGTCAAGGGCAAATGAAATTGTCGTACTAACATCTTTGCTGATTGGTGGAAAAATGCATGGGAACTTTTTGCTTGCTCAAAAATATTTACAGGTGGACCAGTCCAAGCTGGAGCTACCAATTGATCAGCTTTATTGTTTCCAATGGCCAATCCTTCAGTCATTAAGTGACTGCGAATATGGGTGATGAAATATGATTGACGTCTGTCATTTAAGGTAAATAATAATTCTCACAACAGCTCAGCAAGCAGCTTATTCGAGACCTCACGAAGCATAGCCCTGTCAATGCGCCACACCACTCCAACCACATAGAGTCTGATAAAATATTCAGTGGCTGATCATTCCAATGTTGAAATTCCCATATTACAGCTCGGAGCTCTAATATCTGCAAGGAGTCTATAGTCCCTCCCTGGATGATGTGACTATTCCACTGACCAGGCTCCTTTTCCCAGGTGACTCCTGCCTTTTTTGTTTTCTTTCCTGCATCGGTGAAAACAGTGATACTGTTTACTGGTGTTTCAGACTGACACGGCTGTTCCTCAAAGGTCTGGTTTTGCAGCATAGGGATCATGCGGTGAGCAGGATAAACATTTGTGAGGAGACCCGTGAAATCTGTGCAGGCAATTTGCAAAGAAAGAGAATTTCTAATGAGCCATTCTAAATATTCCTGAACCAATGGCACAGTAATTGATTGTGGATCCACTCCTGCTATTTCCTGAATTCTAGATCGTCCTTCAATAATTAATTGTGCAATTATTTCAATTCGGGTCACAACGGTTTTTCTCTGCCTCATTGGAGAAAATATCCACTCTAAAATGCGTAAAGGATTTGGCCCTTCCTGCACCCATTGGATGATGAGGGCAAGTGGCCAATCTCTACCTTGTTGTGAATTGACAATCATAAGGACAATAGGATACTGAGGATTAAATCGAGCTGCATGACACTGAGATATTTTGTCACTGATTTTGCTCAATGCACACTGCTGTTCAGGACCAAGCTCCCGTTTCTTGTTAGCTTGAGTAGAGGTGCCTAATAACTGAATTAAAGGTTTTAAATCATCATTTGTTATGCCACAGATACCTCTTACCCATTGAATATCGCCAACCAGCTTCTGGATATCATTGAGCGTTCTGATGTCTGATTTGATTTCTAGTTTTTGTGGTCTGACACTACTTCCTGTGATGATCCAGCCCAAATATTTCCAAGGTGATTGCTGTTGAATTTTTTCAGGGGCAATTTTTAACCCCCTCTTTTCTAATTCTCTGGTCATCGCTATTAAAATGGTTTCTTTTTGCAAATGTTTTCCGCCAATTAATATATCATTCATATAGTGATAAATTATCAGTTGCAGATATTTCTTTTGAATTGGTCCTAAGGCCCAGGCAACAAATGCCTGGCACATGATAGGAGAATTTTTCATGCCTTGAGGCAAGACCAGCCAATGATATCTTTCTGCCGGTTCGGCCTTGTTAACAGAGGGAACCGAAAAGGCAAACTTTTCTACATCATCTTTACACAGTGGAATTGTGAAAAAGCAATCTTTCAAGTCAATAATCAGTAAATCCCAATCCTTGGGGAGCATAACAGGAGATGGCAAACCTGGCTGCAAGGATCCCATATTTTCCATGACTGCATTAACTACCCTTAAGTCATGCAACAGTCTCCACTTCCCACCTTTTTTTGGGAATAGTGAAGATTGGTGTGTTCCAGGGGCTGTTTGAAGGAACAATATGTCCTGATACTTGCGGCGAACCTGTTGAGCCGAATCCCCTGTCTCCTCGTTCTGCTATACCCGGTTGAGGAACACAAGATTTAAAAGGAACCAGTTGAGCTATGCGGCTACCTTTTGGAATAAAAACAGGTGGTGTTAACAAATAAACCATTTTTTTTTACAATTCCTACAAAATCAGCATCAGTTACTCCAGGCAAAACAAAAATACGCCATCTATAGGTTGAAGATCTTCCTAACAATAAGGCACTAAGACCATGACCTAATGGCCCTTGAGTATTGCTATCTATTAGATGCACTCCGGTGTCTTGTAGAGTGATGTCTACGGCTGTTCCACGTTCACTCTGGCACTTCCAGCTGTGGCGGAGGGAATGGTATCGAGGCATCCATATGCTGTTGGGATGCTGCCCAAGCCCCCTGCATTTGTGTCATCACGCAAGAGGGCGTGGCGCTCCTGTTCCCGTTTCCCTTACCTTTACCGTTGCATTCTAATGTGTTATGGCTATCCTTTTGACAATGAACACACCATTTTGATCGTTTTAAAGCTTTACATTGAATTTTCCAGTGACCTATTTTGCCGCAATTAAAACACTTATTTTTTTCTCTGTGCCTCCCTTTTTTTGTTTTAACAAGGGGGCAATGACTCCTTTCATAGTAGGAGCAATAGATCCTTGCAAGGCAGCAGCAACATAGGCCGCATTATTCGTGTGGTGCGTTCAGCCAATTCAATCATATCAGCTACCTCTGAATTTTTTGGTAGCGTCCCTAAGACCCGTTTGGTTTTTTCATTGGCATTATCAAAGGCCAGCATTTTAAACATTTGCTGTTTCATGGCCTTATCAAGATCAGGGTGACTGTCAATGGCAGAATATAATTTGTCTACAAACTGTGCATAGCTATCATTTGGCCCTTGCTTGACATGCGTGAACCCATAGGGTTTCCCTGGCTCATGCACTGAAAAAATAGCCTGCAGTGCTAGTTGTTGAGATAACTGCAGAACTTGTGTTGAAAATTGAGACTGCATTTGTACAGAGGCAAAAGGGCCCATACCCAATAGCATTTGGGCCTGAATTCCATATAATGGGTCATTTTGTTGGCGTGGTTTAGCTTGCTCTGCATCACACAATCTCTGCCAAGTTCTTTGGAACATGAGCTGTTATGATGGAGTAAGCAAAACATTTGCAACCTGTGTACTATCAAATGGAATCAACAAATCAGCGGTGAAAATATAGCGAATTATTTGTTGAGTGAGCTGTGACTGCAACCTGTACTGCGCAATGGCAGACCGAGCTTTCTCTAGCATTTTCCAATCAAAAGTCTCCCACTTTTGACCTGTTGGGGATAAAATAACAGGGAAAGCCTGCGGAAGAAAAGACCCCTCAACAATTGCATCTTTGATGATTCCTCTCCAGCGCTGAGTGGATTCCTGAGGATCTCTGGCTCCGGCGAAGAGATGCTCTGGAGGTGGCAGCGGCGGGGCAGACGGTTGCAGAGCTGAAGCTTGTGGGGAAACGCCTCCTGGCGTGAAGGGGTTGAAAAGTTTAGATCTGTCCAGTGAAGCAGCAACCGCTGTTTTTTCAGCTAGGGTGTGATGTTGTAATTCCCGCTCGCCGAGGCGTGCCATCACATCTCTCATGCATTCGTCCACTGATGGGGAGGGCCGGTCGGGGCTGTCCTCGGGGCTGGTGTCGTCACCCGAGGGCGGGGATGACAGGGCCGGTGTAAAAGGGAGCGGTGGATAAGTACCCGCCCCTGATCTGCATAATGGACCACCCACTTCTCTTTTTTCCTTTGTTGTTACTTCCGCATTCGTCTCAGTCGGTTTCAGGCTCAGAAGCGAGGCGCTGCCTGGCAGAGCTCCGCCAGGTGAAGCAGGGGGCGGCGCAGGCGGCAGCGGCGGCGGCCTGGGGTGAGGCGGCGGGTTAGGGGTCGAACGTTTAAGTCGGGAGGTGGAGTCCGGAGGACCTGGAATCGCGAAATTCTGCGCGAAGGGATTAAAAGGAGACGAAACCGCCATGGGTGCAGGGTCGCCCCCCGCCTTTTTTCTCCTCTCCGGGAGTCAAAGCCGCATATGCAGCAGGAACAGCAGCCCGTTCCCCTTTCATTGTGCTCAAAGTCTCTCTTATTTGTTTCCACAGTATTGAACGTTTATAGGCTTCTTTGCCACTCTTTCCTCTGTTACTAACTTCATCCCACAGACTCGTGCCTATGGCTTCCCAGGTAGACAGCTCAAACGCTGTTTTCACCCCGGATATCAGGTTTCTCTCCCGTTCCCACTGCAGCAGACCCTTCAGGGCTTGTGCGTCATAAGAAATTCCTCTCACAGAGAGCATATCTTGGAGGAGCTTAATTACTGCTTCCTTCACTTTGGTAAGCGTAAACCCCATGTCCTCCCCGACCGCTCACTGACCTTTTTAGTGAGAATTCAGAACAGGACCAGTTATCCTTCGGTGTGCACCGTCTCCGTCCTCTGGGCACTGCGGGACGACTGTTGCTGGGGCCGCGACAACTTTCGGTCGGCTTTTCCACCCTCTCCGTCTGCTTTTCTTCACGCTGACAGCATCAGCTTCTAACAGCAGTTCTGAGGGTCCCTGTTTGGGCTCCAGTTGCGGGAAGTCATGGCAAGCAATCACATAGAGTCTTAATAAATCTTGTGAAAGGCAGTTTAATGGCGTTACAACCCGGTTTATATAGACAGAGCACTAAGTCACAAGACTCTTCACGAGACTCTTCTAACTACTAATTGGCTAACAGCACTAGCGTGGCATAAATTGATTTGTGACCTTAAAGCATGCATTCACACCATCACACCTTTCGCAACTTCCCATCCTGCTTCAGCATCCTGGTCAGGCTCGAAGGCAGGATTGCTCACATGACCATTGCTTGCTAAAAACCCCTCAACAACTCCAGTCTACAAGAAGGGCAAGAAGGAGGGCCCGGGTAACTATAGACCGGTCAGCCTCACCTCCATCCCTGGAAAGGTGATGGAACAGCTTGTTCTTGGCACTATCTCTAGGCATATCAAGGATGAGGGGGTCATTAAGAGCAGTCAACATGGTTTTGCCAAGTGTAAGTCATGTTTGACCAACCTTATTGCCTTCTATGAGGAAATAACTAGGTGGATAGATGATGGTAGAGCGGTAGATGTGGTTTATCTTGATTTCAGTAAAGCATTTGACACTGTCTCCCACAGCATCCTCGTAGATAAGCTGATAAAGTATGGGTTTGGTGATCAGGTAGTGAGGTGGATTGTGAACTGGCTGAAGGGAAGAAGCCAGAGAGTTGTGGTTAATGGGACGGAGTCTAGTTGGAGGCCTGTGACTAGTGGAGTCCCTCAGGGGTCGGTACTGGGACCGGTGTTGTTCAATATCTTCATCAATGACCTGGATGAGGGTACAGAATGTATCCTCAGCAAGTTTGCTGATGACACCAAACTAGGAGGAATGGCTGACACACCAGAGGGTTGTGCTGCCATTCAATGAGACCTTGATAGGCTGGAGAGTTGGGCGGGGAGAAACTTAATGAAATTCAACAAGGGCAAGTGTAGAGTTTTGCATCTGGGGAAGAACAACCCCATGTACCAGTACAGGTTGGGGGCTGACCTGCTGGAGAGCAGTGTAGGGGAAAGGGACCTGGGGTTCTGGTGGACAGCAGGATGACCATGAGCCAGCAGTGTGCCCTTGTGGCCAAGAAGGCCAATGGCATCCTGGGGTGTATTAGAAAGGGAGTGGTTAGTAGGTCAAGAGAGGTTCTCCTTCCCCTCTATTCTGCCTTGGTGAGGCCACATCTGGAGTATTGTGTCCAGTTCTGGGCCCCCCAGTTCAAGAAGGACAGGGAGCTACTTGAGAGAGTCCAGCGTAGAGCCACAAAGATGATTAAGGGAGTGGAACATCTCCCTTATGAGGAAAGGCTGAGAGAGCTGGGTCTCTTTAGCCTGGAGAAGAGGAGAGTGAGGGGTGACCTCATTAATGTTTATAAATATGTAAAGGGTGAGTATCATGAGGATGGAGCCAGGCTCTTCTCAGTGACATCCAATGATAGGACAAGGGGCAATGGGTGCAAGCTGGAACATAGGAGGTTCCACATAAATGTGAGGAAGAATTTCTTCACAGTGAGGGTAACAGAACACTGGAACAGGCTGCCCAGAGAGGTTGTGGAGTCTCCTTCTCTGGAGACATTCAAAACCCACCTGGACATGTTCCTGTGTGACCTGATCTAGGTGTTCCTGCTCTGGCAGGGGGATTGGACTAGATGATCTTTTGAGGTCCCTTCCAATCCGTAACATTCTGTGATTCTGTGAACCAGGACAATGGGATACTCCAAATCTCTTAAATCTCGCCAGAAGCCATTGCTCAAGTATCTGTGTTTTAATCTTAGCTTGACTTAAGTTACTACTGATATTTTTTTCACAGATGCAATTAATACAGGCTTCCAGCCATATCAAAGGAATTTCAACACACCACGTAGATGAAAGCCAAGTTTCCACCCTTGCTGCAATGTTAGATGCGTTTTCTTTTAAGTTAAAAGAAAAAAAAAGTGAATTTTCTAGGACAAGACTGAGAAAGATGTTTTGATTCTTCTAACAATAGCTAAAGTTATGACATCTCTCAATTGCATTGTACAGAAATTTGCTCTCAGTTCAAAGTTCAGCTATTCTAAGTGTGACAGTGTAGAAGCAATTACAAACACTTCCATTGATGCTAAAAATAAACATGCATTTCCAATAACTAAACAAGTAAGCTTCAACCAGCATAAACAGCCTGTACAGTGACATGCGGAATCAAACTCTGTAACTCCAGAAAAGTTATAAAGCAGGTATGTTTATTACGGCGCCGGGTGCAAGGGGGATCGCTCCTCCTAACTTGCACACCTGGGGCCAGAAGCATGCTCCTTTTATAGCATCAAGTGTTACATATTCAAAAGTTTACATCAGGTGGGAATGAGGATTACATCATTGGGAGGGTCTTAGGGAGGAGATTTACGGTAAATCATTATAATATTCCACGCCTCTTGCTCCGCCCGGTTGCACCTGCGCGGTGCATCCTGGTGGTTGTCTTTGGGGTCTTCAGGAGGAAGGCTCCGAGTCTTCCTCGCGATGTCCTTTTCACCTTTGCTTGCTTTGCATATCCAGACCAGTCTGTTCTGGTCCCTGGAACCCCTTGATTAGCACTGTGGTTCTTATCAGTCCCTCCTTCCTGAGGGAGTATTGTCTTTGGGGCCTCTTAGCCAACGCTGTTTGATCACTCAGGCCTGTCTGCTCCCTCTTTCAAGGGCAAGTCTCTCAGTTCTTCAGTTGCTACTAAATGCTACTAAGCATTTCTGTTTGGCAACTCTAAGTTTTTTATCCTTGCTGGTTAGTTTTGCAGCTCTAAACTATTATATCGGCCTCTTTCTCATCAATAGTTTATTCATCACAAAGTATCAGGAAAGTACCGAGACTTCTCCAAGCAACCCCTCTTGGCAGCTTCATCTTTTCCTCTTGATTTAATTGGAAGTATACACCTGAAATCCTTTTGCTGTTGATGGAAAGAGAACATATAATAACTTGAAGAAGAAAGGTTCTCCTCTAGCAGTTTTTTGTTTGTTTTATTCCTATCAGTGCTGCTGTTCGAACTCAGTCTGCTTCAAAAATTGACCGAATAAGTTATTCTCTCATTAGCATTGTTAACACAAGTAAGAAGCCCCATTTGCAATACCAACAAGATGGAATCTGTAAGTATTTGTACCACAGGGGCAATTTTTTACACTTTTAACACAATGAAAGCTTTGGAACTGACAATAGAAGGCTAGCCTGAAATATCAGTGTTATCTAGAGACCCAATCCGGGGTTTGGCTGCAATAGTTTTGGCTGCAATAGAGTTTTGGCAGTCACCGTCTCAAGAACATCAGTAGTTAATAAGCTCTGGCTTCTTGTTAGTTTTGGAAGTAACTATGCACATTTAAGTTGTATAACTGCATTTGGAACCCGTTTATCCCCTTAAGGGGGATGACCAAGGAGCTCAACCTCCCTGCAGAATTACACCAAAGAAAAATTACTGTATGAATAGTTAAGAAACACAAGGCTTGTCTTCTGACATTATAACCTGCAGCTAAGAAAAAAATACCCTACCTTAAACTTCTCCCCAAAACACCACTTAGAAGAAACTGTATAGTTACTTAAGGGAAATAACCCATTTGTTTACTCATCAACGGGTCTAATCCCGTGGGCCTCTTGTAAGTTAAGGACCAGCACATCACACCATTTTCTGTAAGCTTCTCATCTCGGTCGCAAAGTTCTTGGGCATTCCGTCACCCGCTTGGTGCTGCTACTCTGTGCCAAGACTCCCAGGGTCGGTGAGGCCAGCTGCCACCCCGCATCCCTGCAGGAACCGATGTACTGCAGTGGACAGCAATGGACACTGAAGTGAGATGGCCCGCCCCACCAGAGAGTCATAGCGGGACGGGACACATACCTCCCTACTCCTCAAACAGGCTGACTGAACCCAAGCCCCTTCTCTCACACCCTACCCTCAGCTGAGTCATCCCACACTTATCCGAGACAGGGATGGTGCCGAACGAGTGGACAGAACTAGCACAGCAGCCACCTCCCATCACCCGAGCTGCGGGTAAGAAGGAAGAAGAAAATAGACCTGCTCTCTGCGCACAGTCCTAAAAACCCCGCCTATACAACAACCGATAGAAGGTGTGGAGCCACGCGCATCTTTAAGCGTCGCAAGAACCCTGCTCCGCCCCCTCCGGTGTTAGGGGACAAGCACAAGGCGGAGTTTTCACAGACGCCATTTCCCCCCCCTCCCCCCCCAAAAAAACCCCCGAACAACCCAAACCCTGAGGTGGCTCTTGTTCTCCTTTACCGCCTTCCACTGTCTCCATTGTTGTCACCGCTCTCTTGTGGCTCCTGTCAGGAAGATATAACCAACCAACCAACCACACTGCGGCAGTGCAAGGCGGATCGTGCTCCTCTTCAAGACACCCAGACCTGTCTCGCTGTGGCCCACACGGGGGGCGGGGCGAATTAGAGGCCATCCCTGCCTTGACGGGCAGCTGCCTTACCCAACGGGGCCGCAGTGGGTCCCCACGGGAGGAGGAGAGGAGGCGGCGGCTGGGTCAGTTGCCTGGCGGTGTTTGTGGATGCGTGTGTTAGTAGTGGGAGCTGCTCACCTTTCTCTCCCGTACGTGGTAGGTGCAGGTAAGCGCGGCTCGCGCGTGTGGCTGATGAAGGTGACGGGGGGGGGGATTGTTGCGCGCGCGCTGGAGGGGGTGGGCTAAACTGGGCCCCCTTAGTGCGGGCACGGCGGCCCAACCCGTGCGGCTCCCGGAGTGGTGACGATGTGGAGGCCGGCTGCACTGGCGGGTGCGCGTTAAGGCCGGGGAAGCGGCCGTTGCCGCCTTCCTGCGCCTATCCTGGGTAACTGTGTATGCGGCAAGTTTTTGGGAATTATGGCGGGCAGAGAGGAAGATGAGGGAGGGCGCTGTCGGCTACGGCCTGTGCGGAAGCGGCTGTGCCAAACTCATTGGGGAGCACTCTGCAGCAGGGCCTGCTTTCTTTAGGGGCGATCACGGTGATGGCGGAGTCCTCGTGACGGGGCCGTTGCGCTCTGTTGGCCCCATTTGAGCTCGAGTGAGGGCCGCCGAGTGCCTCCTTTGTGTCTCCCTGGGCAGAGTGGAGGAAATCTCGTGACCGCGTGGTGGTGGTTTTTCGGCTCCCGGATCCGCCTAGCAGTGGGTAGGCGCCATTACAGCAGCCGCCATTTCTGCTGGTTCCCGCCACCGCGAAGGTGGGTTTCGGGCTGGGGGGGGTTATGTAACGCCGCTTTTCTTTCACCCGCCCAGGGAGTGAGTTGGGCTTCCGAGCACTCGGCGGCGGCGGGTGGGTTGTCTGTGCCAGAGCAGACCGCGGCGCGGCTTGCGGAAGGGGAGGCGTCCGGGAGCGGGGTAGAGACGCGCCGGCTTCTCCCAGCTCATGTCCATGGCCGTTTTATCCTTTCGATGTTTTTAAAAAATACGGCGTTAGTCAGTTTAATCCCACAAACTTGATTTACATAACAGAGCATAGTAACTAGTTGAGAGCACCTTGTCCTGAACACTATATTATACTTCGTCCTCCCGCAGCTCTAAAATATTTGGGAGGGTCGCAAATAGAATAGGGCCTGGAAGGGCTAGCCTGGTGAAGAGTGCATGCCTACTGACGGTGCTTGCTCTTAGCCTGCACAAACAAGGGTAACTGTTACAAATTAACAGATGATTGAAAAGATGTTTAAAAAATTAAATGTACCTCACTTTTTCTTCGCGGTTACGCGTCAACCGTTTGTTCAGACTATGGAAGTTGAGCAATAAAATCCAAGGGGGGGAAAAAATAGCATACTTTGTTTGGCTGTTAGCTGTACAAATTATTTTTTAAGAGAGTAAGGTGCAAAATGGTTCTGCCTGGACTTCCAACGTGTTTTAGAAGCATTCTCACGTGGACTTAACAAAAATAGATCGAAAGAGGTACCTGTTTTACAAAGTCAAAAAAGTTCATTTGCTTTTGAGATTCTATGTGCATATATGCAGAGATTATATATAACTATAGTGTGGTATTTTTAACATGATTTTTCTAGTGTGGCTTGTGTGTAATTTCTTTTGTTCATCTGTTATATTGAATGGAAGGCATGATAGAATGCCTGATGGTAAATTGATAGAGAACTTATAAAAATAATAGTGGTGATTATAACTTTTTAGTCTAAATTGTTTAGAACTAAACAATAAGCAGATTGATACATAGTGTCTCTTAAAAAAGGAAATTCAAGATCTGTATTATATCACATACTAAAAATAGGAACTGGATAATTCTTCACGTTACTGATAATGATTTTCAGATATTTAAATGTGATTGCTTAAAATTAGCAAATGCTTGAAAACTGAGCAAATCCTGAATCATACAGACTGTAATTGTTTATCTGTAAGTTTACAGACTTGATTATTATTTTCCTCTTAGTGATGTGTTTAGCCTTGTTATGTTTTCTCATTTATAAAGAAAAGCTTTGTAGCGAATCAAAGCCCTGTTTTTAGTTGTACTGAATCAGACCTGTAAGCGAACAGAGCCTGATCTATGCTGTTTCATAGGCTTCTGAAGCAGTAGGCCTACTGGGTTTTGATCCTGCCCAGAACACTTGAGTTGTGCTGTGCAAGCATATATAAAACTGGTAAGTTCTAAAAGCAGGCATCTCTTTTTGTTTTTCCCTTTAGTACGATGTACAGTTTGCGCCTTTTTTTTTTTTTCCCTACAAAATAGATGTACTAGCTTTTTTTTTTTTTTTTATTCTGCAACAGGTTTTATCTGCATACCTAAGAATAAAAGGTAATGGAGACTGAACAACAGGAGGAGACCTTTACCAACACAGAGACAAATGGTAATTTTTTTTTTTTAATGGTCTATTTTATTTTATTTGGGAGGGAAGAACATTTTTTCAGTCTCAGTGTTTCTAACTATTTTGGAATGCTTTAAACTATATCAAATGCTTGTATTGGCAGCATTTTTGCATTTAATCTTTTAATTTTTAGGTGTCTTGTATGGTTTTACATGGTTTTTTGTATCACGAATGCATAAATTTGGGGGGGAGCATTTTAGACATGGCATAAGTAACTAAAAGTTATAACTAAAAATTTGAAAATATTTGATAGCTAAATAGTACTTGTCTGGACAGTGTGATCATGTAAAAATACTGTCTGGCATATCTATTACTGTATTGCAGTTGTTGCTTTGAAGGAATGTGTATATATGTGAAATATCTAAATATTCGCTAAACAAAAATATTTTTGGACATAATTAGTGAAGAAGAGTTAAGGCATTAGCATTGAGTTGATTCATGCCAGTTTGTCAAAGCTATTTGAAATACTTCTTTCCTATTGTTCCACCACTTTTTCAGTATTGGACAAACTATTTTTGATCTTTTGGCTTTAAGGTTTTCCCAATTGTAAAAGAAATATTAGGTAGGTGATACAGCACTGCTTTAAGCAACATGTAAATTTTTCACTAAGTTTGCAAAATTCTCATTTCAACTGTAGTTCATGGATTTGGAATGAGTCTTCAATAATTAATTGATATGTAGGCCGATGAAGTAAAAACCTATTTCTGTGCTATAGATACTCAGAGTAGATGTCAAAAGTTAGCGTTGGGCTAATAGGAAGGAATGCTTCATTAGGAATACAGTGCATAAGCTTGATGTACAATTTTATCATGACTTAGAAAGTTAAATGTATGTTTGTGTTTTTTCCCCCATGGACCTGTCCACAGGGAAACGTCCTGCAGAAGATATGGAAGAAGAACAGGCCTTCAAAAGATCTCGGAATACAGATGAGATGGTTGAATTGCGCATCTTACTTCAAAGCAAAGTATGCTTTTTCAGTATTGCTATGTTCCTGCTTATACCATTGCTTAAGACAGTGGTGACAAAGCGTATGTTGTGGTGTATGTTTAGAAAGAACATGTGCTTTATTTAATACAAACATTCCTAATAAGTTATTTTATAAGTGTGCACGAATGATGGTACAAGTGTATTGCAATGGTATTGTCTTCAATACGTTTTTTTCAAGGATGAGTCTTTAATGATCTATGGGACTTTTCTGATTTAAAAAAAAATGTACCAGTTGAAAAAATAAAGCCATAGAAATTATAAGCTGCTTTTCTTATGTTTGAGTGGATCGTAATTGTAATACACAGGGGAATGACTGTGTATTAGTCTTTAGAAAGCAAGCAGTTAAGAGAATTATCAGCTTATGATTGTAAATTAAATGAGAGGCAAGATGAAGACTTTCTCAGGATTTTAGTAATTTTCCCAGATTTCGTAAACCTGTATGTATCAACAGGAGGAAATAAGGGAGTAATGTTTCAGGGATTGCATTGACTAGTATATACTGTCACAGTAAATTGCTATTTATGAATCTATTTTAAAGTTTCCAGTCATTACAGATGTTTACACTGTCTGAAGTAACTCAGTCTTTTGTGTTGGGGCAGGGGAATGTTACCTTAACTCTGCATTGCATTTCTGATGAATAGTCAAGTTACATGGAGTGCTGCAAAATGTTTGTGGTGCTGTTAGCATCATGTATAAACTGCATAATAAAAGCAATAATTTTGCATGTCTTTCTTGTAAAACTACATTTTTACCAGGCTGTTACAATTGCCCCTCTTGAATATCGGAGTTTATTCAATTGGGAAAATTTGACCTATATAACATGCATGGAATCCCATAAAGTATTTTTTCAGTCGTACTCTGAGATGGTTTTAACACAGGCAGAATTGCCTAGAAACTTAAATTTGAAATTAAAATAATATTGAGTATTTTTATTTCTTTCCAAAGTTCAGTGTTAAGAGCTGTTTTGAACTTTTTTTCCCCATGTGGTAAAATCATATCAGTTTATGTTTCAATTTAATTTGAGCCTTTCAAAAGCAAAACAAGCCCTGCCCCACCCCTAAATGCATCCCACAAGGTAATACAGAAATACATTGTTCTTAGTCTTCAGTTCAAAAATGTAGTCTGTGCTATATTAGCATAATATAACTTCTGAAAATTATTTTCCAGAATGCTGGAGCAGTGATTGGAAAAGGTGGCAAAAATATTAAGGCGCTTCGCACAGATGTGAGTATATATGAGTTTGAATTAATTTAACACCAATTATTTCAGAACACTACATTGAAAACTTGATTGCATACATTTCAGAAATTGAGAAATTCAAATCTAGACAGCCATAATCAAATAATGATTGTTAGAGGAGCTTGAGTTGTTTGGGAGGAGATATTTATATTAAACCTCTTTGCTTTCAAACAGGGTTCCTCTAAATTACACACTTCAAATGAGTTAACATCTTTAATTGTAAATATTGACAAACCTTAAAATCCTTAATTGTACCATTTCCCATATCTGTGAATCAATTACAGTACTATTGAAAATTATTGCACGTGGCTGGCTTAACCCAGTGATAAAGGAATTCTTTAACTTCCTTTAAAAAAAACCCATAATGGTCCATCTGTTCTTACTTTAACAGCTTGGACATAAACCACAAAAACATTCATGTTAAAGTTGCATGATTTAAATACAGGTATAGAACAGTAAAGAAATATTTTATTCTGTTACTTGGAAGCATTTTTAAATTGTCATGACTTATTTACCTATTCATATTTTATAGTAGGTTGACTCTTGTGATTTGACACACTCGGTGTAAATGTTATGTATTTATAAAACTTGTCAATGCTTCTTAAATTCCATTTGGTTACACTCCTGTACTTAGCATCAGCTACAATTTCAGTATTTGTTTCTAACAAGACTGTGTTCAACACAATATTTGCTAATATATCATTGTAGAATCGGTTCCACCTAAGTTCACAAACTATAGCAACTAGAACTGAGGATTAAGTTGAAATGGTCAGGAATCATACATACACTTGCTAACTTTAACAGCTGGTGGTTTTGTTTGTTTGTTTTAACTAAATAAATACATCACCTACGTCCAGATAATTTAATTGATCAGGAATACTAGTTTTCTCAACTTCCCCAAGATTTCAGTAATACGGATCTTAACATTTTTTATGTCTACATTCATGAGCCAGCCTGCTACTGAAACATCATGTTAAAAGTAAAAAGTAGTTTAGTCAGATAAATAACTCATTAAGATCCATACTGTTAAGCCTCAGTTGATGTAGCAATCCATTATTGTGTTAGTCTTCAGGACAACTTAAGCTTGTTTCATTAACTGAGAGTAATGAGTATAGTTTGTATTAAAATTTATTGCTTTTCCCGCTTTTCCCTCTCCTTGTTTTTTTTGGCCATATATCTCCGTTACCCATGTACTGGATCGACTTGCCCCTGCGTTGCCCACCATGACGTTGGCCCATCCGCCCCTGAACGCCCATGTGAAAACCCTGGTTGACTATGCCCAAAAATGTGCTCGTTGCCAAACGGGTACCATACTTGACAACTTCTGATTGAATACCCATGCCCAATGCCAACATCCACGAACGCCAATGACCAATGCAGTACAATGCAAGTGTTTCAGTCCCAGACAGCAGTGGCCCCGAGCGGTATGTCCCAACAGTTTATGCCTCGCTGCCTGATTAGACAGAGAGAAATGTATTTTATTACCTGCCTTTTATATAATTAAATAGTATCCCCTTATAGACCATGTATTGGTTTTTTTAAAGTTTTCTGTCTTATTTTCCCCATTAAGTCTTTTTGTCACTGAACTTTTATGTGAGTTGGCCACCCAAACAATCCACTAATTTTATTTCAATGGAAGGAGCACAGCTTCAAGTGTTGCATATTCACTGCATTATAAATCAAATTGTTTCAAGAGTCTCTTGCTCTGTCTTTGTGGCCCACCTTGCTCCCCCCCAACATTGTCTGTTCTTTTCTGATGAAATACTAACTAGTTCATTTCACTTCTCATTTGTGTTACGTTTTTGTTTGTGGAGCTTTGGGGTTTTTTGTCTGGTTTGTTTTCTTTTCCTTGTACTTGTATTCCTTTTTTACAGAGCCCATCAGTAATCTAGTTTCTAACTGGTGTTTTAACCTTACTCCAGATATAATGTTGACCACTTGCATATCCCCACTTTTTCTACAAGGTCTGCCAGTTTTACCAATGTAATGGTGAGGATAATACTAAATTAGTGGTGGCGGGGAACACGAATATTCACTTCTACTTGCAGTTCTGCATCGATTTCTTGCCCACTTAATCTGAGCCCTTCCAAAAGCTTTTGTTTGCTTGCTCTCTCTCTGCAAGATCTATCTAGTCTTAAATTCATCATGCATATATATTGAGTATAAACAAAGATGCATGTGTTGTAAATCCAGTGAGCAGGTTTACTTTACGTGGAGAATATTAATTGTAAGTTCTTCTGTGTAGTCAATCTTGTTCAAATTTTGTGTATGATTATGAATGCTAAACTTCTACTACTTTTCCACCTTCTCCATATTTTCTGACACTATGGCCTCTAACAGCATCTTGAGTATAAGTGCAGATACAGAGACAATTGGAGAAATCTTGAAGAAGATTATCCCTTCTTTAGAAGAGGTATGTCTCTCAGGTTTGTTTCTTCTTCAGAGATATAAATTTAGATTTTAAAACAAGATAATTCTATATGATTGGGTGCTATTTTTAATATGTTGTCTACGGTTAGCCAGTGCTTGGGGCTAAACCCTAGCGGTTAGTACATCACCCAAGACTCCCTCCCCAGATGGGAAGGAGAATTGGGGAAAAAAAAGAAAAGGCCCGTGAGTTGAAGTATAGACAGGTTTAATAGAATGACAAAACAGGAAACAACAATCAACACAAAACATAAAGGGTTCTACTCATCCTGATACACTGCTGACAGCAGGAATAGAGCACCATCAACAAGGAGCCTCATGGAGAGGAGGAGGAACCCCACCCTCACTGAGAGTCCTCCTTCTATAATGAGCATGATGAGGTGGTATGGGATACACCTGTGAGTCAGCTGACCTGATTGGAACTCTCAGCTGACTCAGGGCTACTCATGGCCTGCCTGCATGGCTGGCCCATGACTCTGTGCCTGGGGAACCAGGACATATGTTAAATTAGAAAATAAAACCCAGCCTTTTTTGAAAGGAGACCTATAGCGCTCAAACTGTGTTGGCTTGTTTTTTTGGTTTTTTTTTTTGGGGTAGAGGACAGAGACAATCTCTTCCTAGAAAATTAATATTTGGAACAGCCTCCTTCCCTTCAAAATACCTGTCTCCTGACTTGTTTAGTCCCCAGTTTGAAGTAGCTGTATTGTAATTTCCATCCTACCTTAGCTTTGTAAGCAAGTATGTTGTGCTGTTTGATATCTTTAAATGTTATACAATAATAATAAAAGAATTAAGGTAAACTAGTTTGGTGTCACCTCATGTTGAGACAAAGTACTTAAATAGGTGTGATTCTATCGTAGCAAATACAGCATTACAGTTCAGCAGCATTTAAGTCATAACGTGGTGTTTGGAGAAACACGTTAACAAAAAACTAAAATTTGTATTTTGTTATTTTCAATTATTTTTTTCCCCCAACTAATATTTTTTTCTTTCCTTGTATGCATCTTTCTTACAGTATCAACACTACAAAGGTAGTGACTTTGACTGTGAATTAAGACTTCTAATTCATCAAAGTCTAGCAGGAGGAATTATTGGTGTCAAGGGTGCTAAAATCAAAGAACTCAGAGAGGTACTGTTTCCTATTCTTTTCAGATTTTGCTTTTATTCTATAAACAAGTTAGGTTTTTTGTGTTCATAAACAGTGAGTATAACCATCATCTGTGCAGTAATTCCTTCAGAATGTATTTCATACGTGATTTCTGTGTTCTGAGATCAGTCTGAGTTACTACAGCTTTCTTGCAAAAAGTCAGAAATGAAGTGGCTGTTGGTGATAGAGCCTAGGAATTATAAAGCTTTTAAGCATATCAACACTAGAGTAATCTTTATAAATAAAGGATACTTTTTAAAATTATAATGCCATGTGTCACTCCTGGAATGAACTGCTGAATAGACTTTATTGGTGGTGTTGGACATGGAAAATGGTTAAGCGTGGAAGCATCTCCATAAACTCTTAACAATGATAACCATATTCAAACATCTATTAAGTTATACAAAGGTAGTATGGGATATGGGATGGGGGGATTGTTGGGGTTTTGGGTGGGTTTTAGTTTTTTTTGGGGGGGTGTTGGTGGTTAAGGCTTTTTAAGTTCTGCTTCCTTGAAGACCTTTGGGAAGAACTGTTCCTTGTGAAGGAATGAGGTTTAGTTCTAAAAAGCTAGTGGTCTCTGAATCTGTAGTGTTGTTTACTGTCCTTTTCTGGCATTGCGTCAAAGACAATTCCAGGTCAGTTTAGGTGTAAGCTATTATTTGTGTGGACTGAGGAAGGCAAGATGACTAGACATAATCCTGGCAACGTTGTTGTCTTGCATCCAAAGCATGTTTTTATGACATATGAAGGTTTATATAACCTGTAAGCTTATAATGGATATGTAGTCTTTTTGCTAATATTTGATTAAATGACTGTGTAGATGACACATAATTGAAAGATTATTTTTTTTTTACGATTAACTTTTTTCCTCTTCACTAGGATTTCATGCAAACTGATGTCATTGCAAGTCTTAAAAATATAATATCCTAAGATTAAATTTGTTGTAAGAACTCAGAAGCAAGCATTCACTTAAAATGACTTTAATCGTCTGGTTTGATTATTTCTTTAAAAATGTTCTAGTGTGTGTCTTACCCATTTTATTTTCAATAAGTTTATAAAATTGTTTTAATACTTCTATTTGAAAATTCTGGGTTGTTGTTTGTTTTTTTTTTTTTTTCTTTTCAACAGAACACTCAGACCACCATTAAGCTCTTCCAAGAGTGTTGTCCTCATTCCACTGATAGAGTGGTGCTTATTGGTGGAAAACCTG
Source organism: Podargus strigoides (assembly GCA_028020825.1). Classification (NCBI taxonomy): domain Eukaryota; kingdom Metazoa; phylum Chordata; class Aves; order Caprimulgiformes; family Podargidae; genus Podargus; species Podargus strigoides. The sequence continues at coordinate 35,214,829 of CM051662.1, forward strand.
ATAGAGTTGTGGAATGTATCAAGATTATCTTGGATCTTATCTCTGAGGTAATGTGTCTTAAACTTATTATTCTTCATTGGTATTCATGAAAGTCGGAATGATTTAGATGAAAAATTGTATCTTTCCATTTCTATTTTGAATTCAGTACCTCTTAATTTTTCCAGTAACAAAATAAGTGTTGGACTGTTAGCACCTTTGAAATTATTCCTGTTTTATAGAATTGGGGTGTACCTTATGGGAGAGGGAAGCAATTTTTGGTACCAATGGAGTGTTAGTCATGTTTTACATAACAGTGAAATAAGAAATTTTAAATTGGGGAGGAATGAGACAAATGTACATGGCACCCATCAGTAACAGCAGTTTATCATAGTTAAGTTCTCAGGAAGCTTATCACCATCCCTGCCTTTCTTATCAGCATTGTGAAATCAAGAACTTAATCAGAATGTATACATTCATATTTATACATTCAATATAGTAATTTAATGAAATATAATAATTTTAACAGTCATTGCTAACCAGGGGGGAGGGGTGGTGTTGTGTTTGTTTTTTTTTGTGTGTCAGTCTCCAATTAAAGGACGGGCCCAGCCTTATGATCCCAATTTCTATGATGAAACATATGACTATGGTGGCTTCACGATGATGTTTGATGATAGAAGGGGACGCCCAGTAGGCTTTCCAATGCGTGGAAGAGGAGGCTTTGATCGAATGCCTCCTGGTCGTGGTGGACGACCTATGCCTCCATCAAGAAGAGATTATGATGATATGAGCCCTCGCAGAGGACCTCCACCACCTCCACCAGGTCGTGGTGGCAGAGGTGGCGGCAGAGCTCGTAATCTTCCTCTTCCTCCTCCACCACCTCCTCGTGGCGGGTAAGCTGTTGCAAAACTCAAGTTGAGTAAAATTTGCCGAATTGTGCTCATGTTCCCAGGACTTGTTTCACACTCCATATTGGTGGTGATTGTGCAGGATTAAGTGTGCATTGCACCAGAGAATTTCAAAAAGTATTTCAATTTAATTATTTCTGCAATGTAGCAGTCTATCAGGACTGTAGTCAGTAGTTCTGTAACTTTATTTTATGTCATTCAGAACTTCACTAAAGCATTCAGAAATTCATAGTTGCATGCAAATCATGAAAAATTGAATTAGAATATTGTCCTGGTTTTGCTGGGCTAGAATTATAGAATCAATTTTCTGTTCAGGAAAGCTGCAGATCTGAGAAGACTGCAGCACTCGATTCTGTGAGAACAAAGTTGATAAGACACTTTGTTTTAGTTTGCGGCCAGCCATGGTATGCAGGTTTCTATAGCGATCAAGGTCTTTAGCAGTTTAGAGCCAGCCAGGTGCTAAAGCCAGGGCAGCTGACCCAGGCTGGCCAACAGAAATATTCCATACCATAAACGTCACTCTCACTATAAATTAGAAAGGTTGCTGGGGAGGGAACATGTTCTTCCTCAATGGCCACTGTCCCTGGAGGGTCTTGCCTGTCTCTCTGCTCCTGAGGCCTACTCTCCCGTTTGCTGTGATCTTCCCGCTGGAGCTGTGGTGCTCATAGTGTTTGACATTGGCACTCACTGCTGGGAGTGGACAGCTCGTGACTACTATGTGGGCTGAGTATAACCTTTTGTATTTCATATTAGTATTGGGATTACTATTAGTTCTTTGTTACCATTTTATTAAATCTATTTCCATTTCAACCCATGGGTCTCCTTTCCTTTTCCCGATTTCCCCTTTGCTGGTGGGGAGGGTTCATCGGGTGATAGAACAACTGTCTAAACCAAGACAAATATATAAACTAGTTTATAACATGAGTCCATGTGCTGCTGCTTTTTTTCATTTTAGAGATCTTATGTCTTATGACCGAAGGGGTAGACCTGGAGACCGTTATGATGGAATGGTAGGATTTAAAATTCATGTTGTTTTGTTTAGTAAATCCAGTTAGTACTTTAAATAGCTGAGCAAACTGTTCTTGAATACATATATTTAAATGTGGGGCATGTGTGCTTCTGATAAACTTTGGTATCACCGAAACATTTCAGCCATACAGTGGTCCCCCCAAGAAGATGACTCTTTGGGATGTGATCTGCTGTGTGGTTTTGGTTTGTGGGGGTTGGTTGTTTGTGAGGGTTGGTTGTTTTCCCTACCCCCCCATCAGCAGTGGAACAGAAAGTTGGGAGAGCACAGTCCCTGCAGATTTTATTACACAGACCTTCTTTTAGACTTTTTTTTTAATCAGGATGACAGAAATAGGAATTGGGAGGATTTTCAGATCAAGAAAGCATGTCGGAACAATGTTTTCCAACAGATGTTAGCAGAATTTAAGAGAACGTGGATAATATCTATAAAGAGCTCTAGTTGGTCTGGCATATGATTGCTTTTTCAAATCAGTTCTTGTCTTTATGCCAATTTCTATGTCTGCAAAAAGAATCTAATGTAATTCCAAATGTTTTGGAGTCAAGGCCACTGATAAGTTGAATTTTAAATGAAATGAGGTACATCCAACCATATTGGGGAGTGGGGAAAATTAAAAAAGTTTTAAAGATACTCTACCATGTTGTACTCTGATTACCAGGAAGTCACATTTCATTTACTGTTGTATCCTCTTTTCTGGGAAGAGAAATTGTAGGCATCTGGGAGGTAAATCTCTGTGGTAACAATATTTTTTATTTTTTTTTTTTTTTCCTCCTTTGGTTCCATTTGGCACATTCCTTAAGATGACAGGTTAAATGAGATTTTTAAATTTTTCTTTTCTTTTAAATGAATGGAAGAGAAAGAACTGGAGAGGAGCTATGAAATGGACTACCTAAATGAGATTTACACATTGACAGTCTTGTCCCAGAAGGAGGCAAAATTGGGGCACCAGAAGCCTAGCAGAAATACTGAAAGGAAAGACTTGCACTTAAAATTACCAAAACCATCCAAACAAAAAAAAACCCACCCCACCCCCCAAAAAAGCCAACACCACCACCACGAAGTTGTCTATGCTGCTCTGGATCTTAAGACTCTAGAAGAATCGTGAACTATACCTCTAAGATCCCTTATTCATATTCTTATGTTTTCAAAGCTCAGTTTTTGTGTTTTCATATTTCACAGAATCGCAGAATGTTAGGGATTGGAAGGGACCTCAAAAGATCATCTAGTCCAATCCCCCTGCCAGAGCAGGATTACCTAGATCAGGTCACACAGGAACATGTCCAGGCGGGTTTTGAATGTCTCCAGAGAAGGAGACTCCACAACCTCTCTGGGCAGCCTGTTCCAGTGTTCTGTTACCCTCACTGTGAAGAAATTCTTCCTCATATTTATGTGGAACCTCCTATGTTCCAGCTTGCACCCATTGCCCCTTGTCCTATCATTGGATGTCACTGAGAAGAGCCTGGCTCCATCCTCATGACACTCACCCTTTACATATTTATAAACATTAATGAGGTCACCCCTCAGTCTCCTCTTCTCCAGGCTAAAGAGACCCAGCTCCTTCAGCCTTTCCTCATAAGGGAGATGTTCCACTCCCTTAATCATCTTTGTGGCTCTACGCTGGACTCTCTCAAGCAGTTCCCTGTCCTTCTTGAACTGGGGGGCCCAGAACTGGACACAGTACTCCAGATGTGGCCTCACCAAGGCAGAATAGAGGGGAAGGAGAACCTCTCTTGACCTACTGACCACCCCCTTTCTAATACACCCCAGGATGCCATTGGCCTTCTTGGCCACAAGGGCACATTGCTGGCTCATGGTCATCCTGCTGTCCACCAGGACCCCCAGGTCCCTTTCCCCTACACTGCTCTCCAGCAGGTCAGCCCCCAACCTGTACTGGTACATGGGGTTGTTCTTCCCCAGATGCAAAACTCTACACTTGCCCTTGTTGAATTTCATTAAGTTTCTCCCCGCCCAACTCTCCAGCCTACAAAGGTCTCGTTGAATGGCAGCACAACCCTCTGGTGTGTCAGCCATTCCTCCTAGTTTGGTGTCATCAGCAAACTTGCTGAGGATACATTCTGTACCCTCATCCAGGTCATTGATGAAGATACTGAACAACACCGGTCCCAGTACCGACCCCTGAGGGACTCCACTTGTCACAGGCCTCCAACTAGACTCTGTCCCATTAACCACAACTCTCTGGCTTCTTCCCTTCAGCCAGTTCACAATCCACCTCACTACCTGATCACCAAACCCATACTTTATCAGCTTATCTACAAGGATGCTGTGGGAGACAGTGTCAAATGCTTTACTGAAATCAAGATAAACCACATCTACCGCTCTACCATCATCTATCCACCTAGTTATATCCTCATAGAAGGCAATAAGGTTGGTCAAACATGACTTACACTTGGCAAAACCATGTTGACTGCTCTTAATGACCCCCTCATCCTTGATGTGCCTAGAGATAGTGCCAAGAACAAGCTGTTCCATCGCCTTTCCAGGGATGGAGGTGAGGCTGACCGGTCTATAGTTACCCGGGTCCTCCTTCTTGCCCTTCTTATAGATTGGAGTGACATTTGCTATCCTCCAGTCCTCAGGCACCTCTCCTGTTCTCCATGACTTACCAAAGATGATGGAGAGTGGCCTAGCAATGACCTTTGCCAGCTCCCTCAGTACCCTTGGGTGCATTCCATCTGGACCAATCGATTTATGGATATCCAGATTGCTCAACTGATCCCTAACCCAATCCTCATCTACCAAGGCAAACTCCTCCTTTATCCTGACTTCTTCTGGGGCTACAGGGATCAGGGGCTCCTGGGGAAAGCCAGCAGAAGTAAAGACAGAGGCAAAGAAGGCATTCAGCACCTCTGCCTTCTTTATATCCTCTGTCTCTAGGGCACCCACCTCATTCATCAGTGGGCCTATATTGCCTCTAGTGTTTGTTTTATTAGCTATGTATTTGAAAAAGCCCTTTCTATTGTCTTTGACCTGGCTTGCAAGGTTAAGTTCTAAGGAGGCCTTAGCTTTCCTAATTGCCTTTCTACATCCTCTGACAACTGTCCTATATTCCTCCCAAGTGACTAGCCCCTCTTTCCATGATCCATAAATTCTTTTTTTCCACCTAAGTTTGCCCAGCAGTTCCTTGTTTAACCATGCTGCTCTCCTAGCTCCCTTACTTGATTTCATACCCATTGGGACGCTCTGATCCTGAGCTTGCAAGAAGTGGTCCTTGAATGTTGACCAACTATCTTGAGCCACTTTACCATCTAGCACCCTGTCCCATGGGACTTCCCTTAACAATTGATTAAGGAGGCTGAAGTTGGCCCTGCGGAAGTCCAGGGTTCTGGTCTTGCTTGGTACTCTATTCCTCCCATACAGGATCCTGAACTCCACCATCTCATGATCACTGCAGCCAAGGCTGCCATCGACCATCACTGCTTCAACAAGACCCTCCTTGTTGGTGAGTACAAGATCCAGCAGCGCTCCTCTCCTAGTTGGCTTATCCACCATTTGCATTAAGAAGTTATCATCAATGCACTGGAGGAACCTCCTAGACTGTGAATGGCTGGCTGTGTAAGTCTTCCAGCAGATATCGGGGTAGTTAAAATCCCCCATGAGGACCAAGGCCTGTAGTTGTGAGGCTGCTTTCAGCTGCCTGTAGAAAGCCTCATCAACTCCCTCGTCCTGATCAGGAGGTCTGTAATAGACCCCCACAACTGTATCACCCATGCCTGCCTGCCCCTTAATTCTTACCCACAGACTTTCAACTTGCCCCTCATCAGCCCCTGGAGAAAACTCAATACATTCAAGTTGCTCCCTCACATAAAGAGCAACTCCACCACCTCGCTTCACTGACCGATCTTTTCTAAAAATGACATAGCCATCCATGCCCACATTCCAGTCATGTGAGCTGTCCCACCATTTTTTGCAACTGGTAAAACCAGTGTCAGCGCATATAAACAGAGCAGCTTGCTCTTCCTTGGATATCTGGTTGAGCGCAGTCTTCAACTTGGGCAATAGTGTGTTCTAGTTCTGTTCCATTCCATTTCGAATAGAAAATCTGTTTGAACTCTATTTAGTCTGACTTTGGTCAGGTTGACCTTGGCTTTCTAGATGTGAGTTTCTACAAATAAGTGGGAGTCATGGAATCATGGAATATTCAGAGTTGGAAGGGACCTCCAGAGATCGTCTAGTCCAACTCCACTGCTTAAAAGCAGGATCCCCTAGAGCAGATCACTCAGGACTGCATCCAGGCTAGTCTTGAAAATCTCCAGAGAAGGAGACTCCACAACCTCTCTGGGCGGCCTGTTCCTGTGCTGTGTCACCCTCACTGAAAAAAAGTTCTTCCTCGTATTTAAATGGAACCTCCTATATTCCAGCTTGTGCCTATTACCCCCCGTCTTGTCAGTGGGAACCACTGAAAAGAGTCTGGCTCCATCCTCCCTCAACCCACACTTTAGGTATTTATAAACATTAATTAAATCACCCCTCAGCCTTCTCCTCTCTGGTCATTTTCCACGTTCAAAAAAGCAATTTTATTTCCTCTTCACAGTGGAGTTGCTCATGGCTTTGGCTGCTTTATGCCTGAGTTTCATAGCCTGATTACAATGAGGACTCTCTTCTGACACAGATTGTATTTAATTTCTAGTTTTAGCTAGCCATAATCCCCGTATCCTTAATTGTATAAGCCGATAAGTGTTTCCATGGATTGCAAGGTTGAAGCTGGAAGTGTCATGCCAGAAATACAAGGTCTTGTTGAGCTACTATGCGTTTCACATAGAAACCATTCTCTAGCAAAACCTCTAAATTGGAGTAAACCAACATCATTGTGGTTTGTGAAGTAGCGCATGGGAAAGGCTGCTTTCAGAGAGCAGGAATGCTGTTTTACATAAATACATTAAAAGGCAAGAATACATTTTTCTTTTTGGGCCAACATCTTGGAGATGTTGAATCTACAGAAATCATCATTTTCTGCCCGTTCTCCTCTCCGTTAAAGGCAAATTCAGTAGTTCGAGACTTGTAAAATGGTGAACCAAGACTGGATGGTTAAACACTGATTTTTCTGAGATGTGGCAATACTGACAGCCTTATAAATTCTAAAATGGGAAGAAAAAAATAATTTGTATTTTTTTTATATACATGTGTGTATGTATATATATATATCTATTCTGAGGCATTTTACTGAAAGACATACATACACTGTGTTAACACCACTATCCCCATGCATGCTTTAGATAAATGCACAAAAAAATACCAGGGAAAAAAATAAGGTAGAGAAGTGCATATAAAGCCGTTTAATCCCCTTCTTTTTTTTTTTTTTTTAGAAAAAAAAAGTCAATTCCTATGCTTTCAAAGTATTTTTATGTTGGAGTTAACTGAGAACTAAATCAGAATGTCTATTTAGAGTGTATGTTCAGACATCTAATCTGGTTTTGCTCATTCAAATGATTCCTACTTGATATTTTGTAACATTATATATATGTCTGTATAAGCACTTCAATAAAGGTATGTACACTAAAAAGTATTAGAAGTACTTCATATTTAAGAGATTTGACATTAAGGAGCATGTAAAAAAAAAAAAAAAAAAACAGTGAGGGAAGGATGTTTGATACATCTTATTTATCTATATAAATACTAAAAGAAATTACCAAAATTTCACTCTTCTGGGCCAATCGCCTAAAAATAAGGGAAAGTTACAATAAGGAATTTGCCATCAGTTAGGACTGCATGCATATTCTTTCATTAGATGTAAACACCAATAAATTTTTATTGAAAGTATGCGCTTTGTTTTATTCAGTTAGTGCTTCATTTGGTTTTGATTTCATTTCCATTGGTTACCAGTAGGAGCTAGCAAAAATGAGTCTATAGAGAAGAAAATTCTGTTATGTATCTTAAGTTATCCTGCTCCTATTATTTTAGGAACTGTTTTTAAATGAGCATTTGTATTCTAATGTGCTATTTGTGTTGTGTTGCACATCTTAACCCGGCAAAGGCCTTTGCCTTAACAGTAAAGTAGATTCCTCAAATTACATTTTTATAATTGTTTGTTGATTTATTTTTTTTTTTCCAACATTTGTTGTAGAATTCTGAAGAAAAGAAATGCTCTATATCACTTTATTTATTTTTTTTTAAAGTAATTTTATTTCCAATATAATTAGGCAGTAGTAGTTTGTTAGTTTAGCTATTGGCTATATGAGGTAAATGGAAATGAATTAATAAAATATGAGAAGCCATGTCCTTCCTGCTTGACCTGCTGTTGACATAGCTATATCAGTGACAGTTACTTGTTTTATTAAATGCCTTTTCTAGGGTTTTTTTTATGCATGAGAGAAATATCTGAGAGTAACATCTTTTAGTATATAGTACAGTTTTAATACTCAGAGGTGTTTAAAAATAAAAAACAAAAACAAACACCAATCTGTTCGAGCTTTGTTCTCCTCTTAGCTGTTTGATGTTCTTTGTAAGAGGAAAATCTGTTTATACCACAGAAACAAGGAAGAAAGAAGTGTGACCAGTTACAGTTCCCTTGCAGTGAAAGGGAGTTAAAAGTACATGATATAGACCAGTTAGAAGATTGAGTCTTTTTAGTAGTTTAAGTAGTGCAGAAAAATGTTTCTTTATTGGTATGTATACATTTGCTTGCCAAGTTACTTATAAGCCTCCATGACATGGACTTAATTTGGATTAATTTCCTCTTTTCCTCCTATTATGTTGTGCCTGAAGATGATGCAGTGTCATGTGGATGCCTGTGATGACATGCAGTCACCAGAGTTGGTGAGTGTGCTTATGCTTTTGACTGGTTTAATAGTTGATTTTTGAGAAAATCATTTGAATTGGTTAAGTGATAACTGGAATTTCTTGAGATTGAATGTAGTCAGTGGCAGTTTGCACCTATTAGAAGGACAGCTTTTAAGGATTTTTTTAACTCAGGTTATTGGCAGTTTATGTCCTCAACAGTGAATCCTATACAGGCAGTTCATGTTCCACAATGGAAGTATGCAGCAGCACAGCCAAAAGAGAAGTTTTTCTGTTGTATTGCCTCTTTTTTTTGTACCCTATTTTAGTGTTCTAAGTTGTAACTTTCACTGTAACTTGCTTTTGAACACCCTGTAGGTGCATCTATTTAGGAATATGTTTTATGTTAACTTCATCATGTTGTGTTTTCTCCTGTTTCAAACAAGGAATGTTAAAAATAATTCTTACAGTTGTGGATAAACTATTATGCATTACCTATCCATATATTTGGAAGTTTTCCATTTGCTTTGTGTTTATGAAATCAAAAGTAATGAATGTCATGATTGTCCTTTCTAAGATCCAAAGCATTGTAGGATAGTCTGAATGGAGAGACCAATTATGAAGTTGTTATGAGTTGACTTGGTTTTTCCCCAAGATATAGATGAGCAGGATGGTTGACAGTTACCAAGTAAACGTCTTGTCCCAAACTGAGACTTTAATTTCTCCTGAGCTGTATAGGTAGTAGTAATAATGCTCAAGTCTGATCTTTTTATTTTTTTATTTGAATGTTAGTTGAGTCCAAGGGTCAGGAGTAGATCATCATCAAGAGCTGTTTACCAGCTGAATTGATAAGGTTGCTTGGTAAACTGATACAGTTGAATCTTCATGACTTATTCTTAGAGGTTTTAACAGAGCAGGCTAAGAGGTTATCATGAGATATTCCCCCGCCATTTGTTCCTGCTCTGCCCTCTTCCCCAGTTTGCCTTTAATGACGCTTAGATTAAGGGTTTGGGTTAGGATTTTTGCATAAAATAGGCTCAAAGTTAACAGTATGATACTTGAGTTGAAAACATGTTAATGAATCATGGCTATTTGCTATTTAAGGGTTTTCTTTCTCTTTTTCTTATAGTTTGAGGGTGGCTCTGGATATGGTAAGTTTTTATAGAGAACTTTGACATGCACTTCATTTAGTGAGTAAGAGGCTTGATGCATATGTTTAAATCAGACTATTCTTACACAGGGGGCCGTGGTTCATATGGAGATCTTGGTGGACCCATCATCACAACACAAGTAACGATTCCCAAAGATGTAAGTGAAGCTGACTTGCTTTCCACTTATGATTAAATAAATAAATACATAGTCTGAGAAAAGGTTGTGACTTTCTAAGTAAATCAAAAGTATTTGGTGTGCTTGACAAGTACTTTTGGTGATTTAGAAACACTTGCTTTATATTAAAAGTTTATTCTTAAGGATGTTTGTTTTGTCTTCACTTTAGAGTTGCACTGAACTATTTTTTTAATTTTTAATATTCAATAATAGAGATGGTCTACATAACTTGTTTTTACAAACAAGCATCTAGTTCTTCCAACTTTATCCCACCTGTGTTTATATAATAAATGCTACAGAGGATGTTTTGAGGCTGTAAAAGAGTAAACTTCTATTGCAACTCTTGAAACTAAATTGATGGAAGCTACTTGGATAGTACTGTGTTTTTGCAGAGAAAGTTATGTCGAGAAATGAATGCTTTATTTTCTCTCCTAGTTGGCAGGATCTATTATTGGAAAGGGAGGTCAGAGAATCAAACAAATACGCCATGAGTCAGGAGCTTCAATCAAAATTGATGAACCACTAGAAGGCTCAGAAGATCGAATAATAACTATTACAGGAACACAGGACCAGATACAAAATGCTCAGTATTTACTGCAGAACAGGCAAGTTGAAGCTTAATGCTGTCCTTGCTGTCAATTTTAAACTGACTTTCCTACTACTACATTCTAAAGTTGTTCTCTGCAATATAGTTTTTGAAGGCAGGATTTAAGTAACTATCAAACCTAACTTCTCCAGTGGTAGTTCTGCCTTGGTTCTCTTCTTTTCTCTATTCTAACTAAAATGAAGATTCCCTCAAAACTAATCTTGATGGAAGACACCTTAACCAAGCAGTCCTCTCATTTCTCTGGTGAAAATTGCTGCAAAAAACCTACTTGTAATAAATTGCATAGAACCTGTAGAAAATATAGAAGATTTCAATGGACGTTGGTCTAGTTCTGTGTGGAAGACTAGTGATTTTGTTGTTTTTAGGTAACTTAACTGACAACAAATCACAGTCTGCCATATGGCACAGATCATGCCTCTACAGGACAAGTTGAAATCAATTGGTGCTTACTGGCATCACTTTCTTTTCTGCCAAATATTATCAGTTTCGGACTTTGCTTAGTTTTGCTTTAATAACATGTTGGCTATCATAACATTCATTAACGTTTAACTAATGTTTGGCTTTATGTTACTAATATTTAAATTTGCTTAAGATAATTATATTACTATAATTATTAGCCATTAATCTTTTAAAATTATTTACTTTTAAATGTATTGGGAATTTATAGTTTAATCTTTAAGAATGCCATTGTGAATATTGATGCAAGATGTATGGTCAATCATTCTAATACATGCTTTTTTCTTTTTCTTTTATAGTGTGAAGCAGTATGCAGATGTTGAAGGATTCTAATGCAAGATTATTTTTTCTTTTTTATAGTGTGAAGCAGTATTCTGGAAAGTTTTTCTAAGACTAGTGAAGAACTGAAGGAGTCCTGCACGTTTTTTGTTTTTGGGTTGTTTTGTTTTTTTTTTAAAATATCTGCTTCTGTTTAAAAAGCCAACATTCCTCTGCTTCATAGGTGTTCTGCATTTGAGGTGTAGTGGAATCTGCTGTTCACCAGATGTAATGTTTTAGTTCCCTCCCCCAAATATTTGTAATGAAAGGCTGCACAAGACTAACACTGAAATTTTGAAACAGCAGCAGAGACTGGATTTTATTTTTGTTCATGGTTGGTGGTAAATTGTAATGTTTTTTTCTGTAACTATTGTGAACACCCTGCTTTATGTACACTGTAATTTTTTTTTTTTAAAGGGGGAGAAGACTGGTCGTCCACATGTCCCTGGCATCGTTTGAGAGCAGTGTGCAGAATATAATGCTCTTTTCTAAGATATATTTTATGATTTTTAAATAAATCTAGTAAACCTATTATTGTTTGTCTTTTTTTTTTATATACATAAGGTAATATCTAAAATGGATACACCCTCTTCCTCCTCCTCCCCCCCCCCCCCCCCCTTCCACCATCAAGAAAATGCATAAATGAAAGTTGCTGTTAAGCTTGCTCATCTGCTTCTTTGATATAGATGGAGTTACATGGTTTTGGCAAATTAAAGAAACAGTGTGGAAACAGTGGTTCAGCTTTGCTATTTGGGGAAAAAAAGTACAAAAATAATAATGCAAACGTGTGAAATATGACCTTTTTTGCAAGTTTTTGGCCCTCTGCAGTACATACATATATGTTGGTAACAGTATATAAATAAAATATTTAAAAGTTACTCATGCTGCTGAGTTAACAGTGGGTTAAATACACCTGGTTCTAGACAGCTTGCTTAAGGCAAATAATCTTAAAATAGCAGTTGGTATATGAATGAATTGTAGTTTTCAGAGCTTTCATTTGTGTAGGGTAGAAACTTATGAATTGACAGATTGGCAGTATCTAATTTGATTTTCATTGTATACAGAACTTAAACTTCTTTTGTTTCCCTGTTGTTTGTTGAATTCCACAGGAAATATTTGTGAAAAATTAAAAAAGATGCAGTACTTCTGGATATTTCATGTAATACCTTGGCATTTGTATTTATAGTTTACAAGTTTTCATTTCACTTCCTAAATAAAAACAATTTAAAAAATGCAAAATAACTTTGTAAATCTGACTGTGATTTATCCAGATTAAGTGAATTCTTTCACTTTGGGGGGGAGTGGTTTAGAACATTTCACTTTCATCATCTTTTTGAACCATATGGGGTAATTCCTGTCATGATAAGGAGCTACACTTACCTCCTTGTCCTTTCCCATTACATTGTAAGAGGTGACCTCCTTAGCAGAGTTATAATCTGCGGAGACGGGTCTTGGAGAAATCAGGAACAACTCAATGTGAGTTATCCAGAAAGCTTGTTTTATTGCGCAGATACATTCACTTATATATCATTTTTTTGTCAAATCATCACGACTAAGCATATCTTATTATCTTTTTCTTAGGTTTTCATTAGACCACTTCTACATCAATCATTAACTTTTAACCTATGCTTCAGCTTCTAATTATCATATTCTCCGCCTTGCCTAAGTGTTAGTTCCCTATCTTATATAACTTAGTTCCTTGTACTACTCTTCAAGGACAGTACGTCCTTGAGGCCTAATCTTGGCCGCTAGCGCCTGCACAGTAGCTTGTTCATGCACCTGCTCTAACACTCCATGTTCATTATTCACAAGCCAAACTCCCACAATAATCGATCCTTAGAAAACACCCAAAACCTGCTTTAGTCTAGAGCAACAAGTATGGCAGCTTTCCCAGTGAAACATACATGTAGAATTGGCACATCCTTGGGAAAGGCTGAACGTAAGTTATATGGAGAAATCGGCAGCCTATAAAAAGGTGTCGGACAAAATGAAACCGAATTAAGAGAAAACTATGGGTGCAGGTTTTTTTTTTTTCCATGTACTTCTATAGTGCAGGTGGTTTGTGGGGTTGTGTTTTTAAAATATTTTAAGGGAAAGAAAAGCTGCACAAGTGTAAATATACTAATGTGGTTTTGTTTTTTCTTTTTAATGATCTGCATCTTTTAAGAAGCTAACCTAGTCTTACAAAGAAGTTGAGCATTGCTCTAGCTTTAGTAGGGTTTTCTTTAAGGTTTCCTTAAAATCAACCATGTATGATTTCAGATGAGCCTAAGGGATTCCTGCTGTAAAAGGAGCTGTGGGTTTGGGTCTTATGTCTTTGCCTCTGTCCCCATCCTTTTTACCTCTACTGACTTAGTGCTGAAAAGCTGCCTGGCTCCTGAGGAGTACTGTGCTGGGGTTTTCTGCTAGGGGAGGGATGTAGGGGAATACTGATAGCACAACAGTCCTTACAGTTGTACTTCAAAAATAGTTTAGTAATACAGATTGTACAAACTGAAACCATTTATTCTTTGTGGAGGCCTTTTTTTTAAAGGCTGACTGCTATGTACAGAAACTGCTGAATTTGAAATGTAGCCCTTAAGGCACGGGTTCTGTAGCAGCATTCACTGTTAGGTGCATGTTTCTGTACATTATGTCTGAAATTAACTTAAAATTTCTAGAAATCATGATTTTTATTATTTTTTTTCACTGCTTGGTGCATGAGTTGTCAACCATTCCAGAGCCAGAAAAGGCAAATGCATGTGTTTTAAGTAGGTTTGTATAACCCCATTAAGTCAAAACCAATGTTACATTATATTGTGTAAGCAAGCTACAGTTTATTTTAAGCTGTGAGCTGGTTTGTGGAGCTCGCAGGTAGGCACTACTAGTGTGACAGACTACTCCACCCCCAGCCGTTTCCCTGCACCGCGCTAGAAGGGCGGGGCGGGAGTGGCGTCGTTGAGGGGCTGATGACTGGGTTTTGTGAGGGGTTGTCACGTCCTTGGTAGCTGCTTTCCTGTGCCGGTTAAGGGAGGAGTAGTTTCGGTCGTACTGCTTCTTGCTGCCTCTGATTGAAGATCCGGCTGCGAAAGCAAAGGCTGTGCTAGAGCCGGCCAGCGGGCCAGGCGGCGGGGAAGGCGTGCTGTGGGGCTGCTTCCCATCAGTGTCCCCGTGGGGTGGGACTGAAGGAAAACGCAGCCCTGAGAATGTCTTCTAATGAAAATGTTTTCTTGAAAATGTTTTCTACCCTCAGATACGAGGTTGAGCATGGTGCCGTTTGCGTTTCATGCACACACCTGGAATCTGCCAAGTTAATATCAGACAGTAGCTAGATGTCTTTGTGGACATCTTATTTGTGACTCTAATTTGATTATTTCTTTCTATTAATGCTCAAAGAAAACAAAGAAAACAAAGAAAACAGTTTGGTGTGATCAGAGGAGGAGGAGGTTTCCTGAGCTTATCCTGATAAGAAAAGGAGTTGAATGGAAGATACCACTATTGTCTTTAGCCTGGAGCATTGATTACTGATAGTAGAAACTGCTGACTGTTTAAAATTATTGTGAATTTACCTCATTAATATACTAAAATATCCTCCCCTAAGCTCAAAAAGACCATGATTATGGAAAATGTTAACTTAAGCAATTGTGTACAGATTAGTGTATTTGCAGTAGAAAATATATACAGCTAGCAAAAGGAGGCTAATATAGAGTTAAAAAAACTAACCAGCAAGGATAAAAGTTTGGAGCTGCTAACATGCTTAGTAAGATAAGGGAAGAACTGAGAGACTCGTCCTTGAAAGAGAGAGCAGCCAGGCCTGAGTGATCAAAAGGTGTTGGTTAAGGGGCCCCAAAGACAACACTCCCTCAGGAAGGAGGAACTGATAAGAACCACAGTGCTAATTAAGGGGTCCTGGAAACCAGAACAGACCAGTCTGGAGGGATGAAGTAAGCAAAGGTAAAAAGGACACCGTGAGGAAGACTCGGAGCCTTCCTCCTGAAGACCCCCGAGGACGACCACCAGGATGCACCACGCAGGCGCAACTGGGCAGAGCCAGAGGTGTGGAATATTATAATGACTCTCCTCCCTGAGACCCTCCCAATGATGTAATCCTCATTCCCACCTGATGTAAACTTATGAATATGCAACACTTTAGGCTGTAAAAAGAGCACACTCCTGGCTCCAGGTGGGCTCGTTAGGAGGAGCGATCCCCTGAGTCCCCGGATCCGCAATAAACGAATACCTGCTGCTAAAGATCCTCGTCATCTTTACAGTTATTTTCAAGACGCAGTTTTTGCGCTAATCAACCCCTACTCACAAAAGCCTCCTACCCTCTGAGCATGTGTAGTGAACAACAGAAGTGCTACCACTTTAAATGGAAGCAAGCGACTAGTTAACCAATCACATAGGTACAGGATGTCGGTATACTTAGAGATAAGGTAATTTTGCATAGTTTGTTCTATAAAATAAATCCTGTATTTCAGTATGGTGTGCTAGCTTTGTGGAGTTACCACCTAGCACCCCTTTCTGTGCAGAACTGGAATAAAATACCTATGCTCTGTGTGTATATTGGTGTCTCACTGTCCTGGTTCCCCAGGAACAGACCCATGGGCAAGCCATGCAGGCAGGCCATGAGTAGCCCTGAGTCAGCTGAGAGTTCCAATCAAGGCAGCTGACTCACAGGTGTATCCCATACTACCTCATCATGCTCATTATAAGAGGAGGGAGCTCAAAGAGGGTGGAGCTCCTCTTGCTGCCTGAGGCTTCTTTGTTGGTGGTGCTCTGTTCCTGCTGTTAGCATTGAGAACCAGGCTGAGTAGAACCTTCTGTGCTTTACGTTGATTGTTGTTTCAGTTTTGTTATTCTATTAAATATGTTTATACTCCAACTCATGAACCTTCTCCTTTTTTTCCCCGATTCTCCTTCCCATCTGGGAAGGGAGCCTTGGGTGATATACTAACTGCTACAGTTTAGCCCCGAGTACGGGCTAACTGTAGACACCCGCACACCGGGTTAAAGATTCCCACTTTTGGGACAACAGTTTTGGCAACACAGATGGGATCATAGCTGACAGCCTTGCCCAAGGTTGTCTTGCCATTCCTGATGGGGAGAAGAGAGCTGAGTGGACTCCAGTGTGCACTGACTTGTTGATTGGGGACTCCATCAGCTCTTCTCCCGCAGTGACACAAGGGTGCAACACTCATAAGAAGGGGTATTTTCCCACAAATTGGGAAAGGAAGGGGGCTTGTAGATATTCCTGTGAAGTGATAGATTTTTCCTGAGAAGCAATTATAAATGATTCTGGAATAACCTTTGGTTTCTATATGACAATAGGTAAGGGCGACATCCCTAGCTCTGTAAGATGAAGGAGAGTCTTTGTCCTGGTTTGGTATGCACCCTGGTCTAGGTAAGGGAGACATGTCTAGCTTGCTCTGGTTTGAGTGTTCACCCTGGTCTGGTAGTATATGAAACCCTGGCCTAAGAAATTTTTTCTTGGTACAGAAATGGGTTCTAACACTTCCCAGGAAAAAAAACCTTTTTCCCCACTATGATGCATCCTAAAGAACTGAAATAAATTTGGAGGGGATCCCATGACTAAAAAAAAGTTAAACCAATATTGTAATCAATGGTGGCCACGATATCAATTGGAAGATGGTGAAAAATTGCCTGAAAATGGATTTTTGAAATGCAAGACTATATTGCAATTAATGCTGTTTTGTCAGAAAAGTGAAAAATGGAATGAAATGGATTATGTTGATGCCTTTATGATTTTGTATAGACGTCCAAATACTCAGAGGTGTGGATTAAGAGGTAATATGTTAATGCTGTGTACAAAAAAAAAAAAAGAGAAAAAGCATGTATCTGTACGTTGTTGTGGTGGTTTAGACCCTGCCGGGACCTGAGACCACGTTGCCGCTGCCCCTCCCCCACCTTCGGACAGGGAGTAAAATACAAACCCCGGGGTTGAGATAAGGAAGATTAAATGCAACAGTGAAACAACAACAAACCGAACAACAACAGTCATAATAATATACAAAACCAAGAGATATACTGCAAGGACATAGCACCAGGTACAGACCCGGACAAAAGCCACTTCTGCACTGCTCGCGCCTGGGCACCCGGACATGACGTCAGCACAGCACGGTATCGAATAGCGCGGCTATAGCTCCTTCCCAACTGCTGGGGAAAATTAACCCTATCCTAGCCGAACCAGGACATAATCCACCCCTTATTCTATACCATCTAGATCATGCCCAGCAGCCATTTAACAGCAACAACAACAAAAAAACAATTAACAAAAAATACAATATAATTCACGGTATATTCTCACCCAAAATCAGGTCCCCCTGTGGTACACATCGGACCTCTCTATCCTCCTGCATCACCCACCAGGTGCACCCAGGTCCTTGAGCAAAAGCAATCCCGTGGGTGGGTTTGCCTTTGCCTGGTGCAGGACTAATCCAGACCATTTTTCCCAATACATCCCTCATGCACACTACAGGGACTTTATCCCTGTCTACTGTATGTGGAAGTTCTGACTGAGACAGGCCAGCTCGATTGGCAGATCTTCTTGTGTTGACTAACCAGGTGGCCTTTGCCAGATGTGTGTCCCAGTGTTTGAAGGTTCCACCTCCCATTGCTTTCAGTGTAGTTTTTAGCAGTCCATTATAGTGTTCAATTTTTCCAGAGGCTGGTGCATGGTAGGGGATGTGGTAGACCCACTCGATGCTGTGTTCTTCTGCCCAGGTGTCTATGAGGTTGTTTCGGAAGTGAGTTCTGCTGTCTGAATCAATTCTCTCTGGGGTGCCATGTTGCCACAGGACTTGCTTTTCAAGGCCCAGGATGGTGTTCCAGGTGGTGGCATGGGGCACTGGATATGTTTCGAGCCATCCAGGGGGTGCTTCCACCATTGTGAGCACGTGGCACTTGCCTTGGTGGGTCTGTGGCAGTGTGATGTAGTCGATCTGCCAGGCTTCTCCATATTTATATTTCAGCCATTGTTCTCCATTCCGCTGGAGCTTTACCCGCTTGGCTTGTTTGATTGCAGCACACGTTTCACATTAGTGGATGACCTCTGCGATGGTGTCAATGGTGAGGTCCACCCCTCGATCTCGAGCCCACCTGTATGTTGCATCTCTACCTTGGTGGCCCGACGTCTCATGGGCCCACCGGGCTATGAATCATAGAATCACTATGGTTGGAAAGGACCTCCAGGATCATCAAGTCCAGGCTTTATCCCATCATCTCCCTAAGCACTAGACCATAGCCTCAAGTGCTTCATCTACTCGTTTTTTAAATACCTTCAGGAATGGTGACTCCACCACCTCCCTGGGCAGCCTGTTCCAGTGCCTAATCACCCTCTCAGTAAAGAACTTCTTCCTAATATCAAATCTAAACTTCCCCTGACGCAACTTGAGGCCATTTCCTCTTGTCCTATCATTAGTAATTTGGGAGAAGAGACCAACACCAGCCTCACTACAACCTCCTTTTAGGTAGCTGTAGAGAGCAATAAGGTCTCCTCTCAGTCTCCTCCAGACTAAACAGCCCCAGTTCCCTCAGCTGGTCTTCATAAGGCATGTTTTCCAGACCTCTCACCAGCCTCCTTGCCCTTCTCTGGACTCACTCCAGCACCTCAATGTCCTTCTTATACTGTGGTGCCCAGAAATGGACACAGTACTCAAGGTGTGGTCTCACGAGTGCTGAGTACGGGGCACGATCGCCTCCCTACTCCTGCTGGTCACACCATTTCTGATACAGGCCAGGATGCCGTTGGCCTTCTTGGCCACCTGGGCACACTGCTGGCTCATGTTCAGTCAGCTGTCAACCAAAACCTCCAGGTCCTTTTCCTCCAGGCAGCTTTCCAGCCACTTTTCCCCAAGCCTGTAGCATTGCGTGGGCTTGTTGTGACCGAAGTGCATGACCCGGCACTTGCCTTTCTTAAACCTCATGCAGTTGGCCTCAACTCATTGCTCCAGCCTGTCTCAATCCCACTGCAGAGCCTTCCTACCCTCAGCAGATCGACACTCGCACTTAATTTCATGTCATCTGCAAATTTCCTGATGGTACATTCAATCCCCCCATCCAGGTCATTGATAAAGATATTAAACAAGACTGGCCCCAAAACCGAGCCCTGAGGGACACCGCTTGTGACCGGTCTCCAAGTGGATTTAACTCCATTCACCACAACTCTCTGGGCTCGGCCATCCAGCCAGTTTTGAACCCAACAAAAAGTCCACCTGTCTAAGCCATGAGTCGCCAGCTTCTGCAGCAGAATGCTGTGGGAAACAGTGTCAAATGCCTTCCTGAAATCCAGGTAGACAACATCCACCGCTTTTCCCTCATCCACTAGGAGGGTCACCTGATCATAGAAGGAGATCAGGTTGGTTAAACAGGACTTGCTCTTCATGAACCCATGTTGGCTGGACCTGATGTATTGTCCTGCACTTGCCGCGTGACTGCTCCCAACATGAACCGTTCCATCATCTTCCCTGGCACCGAGGTCAGGCTGACAGGCCTGTAGTTCCCCGGATCCTCCTTCCTGCCCTTCTTGTAGATGGGCATCACATTGGCAAGTCTCCAGTCATCCAGGACCTCACCTGATAACCAGGAGTGCTGATAGATGATGGAGAGCGGCTTGGCAAGTTCCTCCGCCAACTCCCTCAGCACTCTCGGGTGGATCTCGTCCAGCCCCATAGACTTATGGGTGTCTAATTGACTCAGCAGGTCCTTTACTACTATTTCCTGGATTATGAGGGGTTTATTCTGATCTCCATCCCAATCTTCCAGCTCAGGGGACTGAATACCATGAGGATAACTGGTCTGGCCATAAAAGACTGAGGCAAAGAAGGCATTAAGTACCTCAGCCTTTTCCTCTTCCTTGGTAACAATGTTCCCCCTCACATCCAATAAAGGATGGAGATTCTCCCTGGTTCTTTTTTTATTGTTAATCTATTTGTAAAAACTCTTCTTATTATCTCTTGCAGCAGTGGCCAGGCTGAGTTCTAGCTGAGCTTTTGCCCCCCTAATGTTCTTTCTACACGACCTACCTAAATCCCTGTACTCTTCCTGAGTAGCCAGCCCCTTTTTCCAAAGCTGGTAGACTCTCTTCTTTCTTCTAAATCCCAGAAGAAGGGCCCTGTTCAGCCAGGCCGGTCATTTTCCCTGCCAGTTTGTCTTACGCCACATGGGGACAGCCTGCTCCTGTCTCTAACAGTTTTTTCTTGAAAAGAGTCCATCCTTCCTGAACCCCTTTGCCCTCTAGGACTGTTCCCCAAGGGACTTTCTCAACCAGTGTTCTAAACAGGTTGAAATCTGCCCTTCGGAAGTCCATGGTAATAGTTTTGCTGCCCCCCCTCCTAAGTTGGCTAAGGATCGAGAAACTGTATCGTTTCATGGTCGCTTAGCCCAAGACGGCCTCCGACCACCACATCACCTACCAGTCCTTCTCTGTTTGTGAACAACAGGTCTAACAAGGCACCTTCCCTGGTGGGTTCACTCACCAGCTGACTAAGGAAGTTATCTTCCATGCACTCCAGGAACTTCCTGGTCTTTTTTTTTGGCTTGAGATTTTGCAGCTTCTGCCGATTGTCTACAGAACAGTTCATCAACCTCTTCATCCTGGTCGGGTGGTCTGTAATAGACTCCCAACAAGATATCTACCTCATTGGCCTTCCTCAACTTTACCCATAAACATTCAACTGGTCCATCACACTTGTTGACCTCCGTGCAGTCAAAACACTCCCTAATACAGAGCGCCACCCCACCGCCCTTTCTACCTTGCCTATTCCTCCTGTAGAGCTTATAGCCATCCATTGCAGCACTCCACCCATGAGAGTCATCCGACCATGTTTCCATGATGGCAACTACGTCATAGCTGTTGTGCTGCACAATGGCTTCCAGGTCCTCCTGTTTGTTGCCCATTCTGTGTGCATTAGAGTGGAAGCATTGGAGCCGGGCTAACGACTTCATTTCCAACCGTGGCCTGCCACCCTTAGGCTCAACTCTAGCAGGCCCAGTTTTACCCCCTTCCCCCGTTGATCCTAGTTTAAAGCCCTTTCAATGAGCCCAGCTAGCTCGTACGCTAAGATTCTTTTCCCCCTTTTAGATAGATTATGACCATATGCCACCCGCAGACTCCGCGCAGCATAAAGCTCTCCATGCTCAAAAATCCCAAAATTCTGTCTGTGGCACCAGCCTCTCAGCCACATGTTTATCAGGTGGGTCTTCCTTCCTCTTTCAGTATTCTTCTCTGCCACTGAAGAAATTGAGGAGAACAGCACCTGGGCTCCTGATCCCTCAAGTGACCTCCCCAGGGCCCTGAAGTCTTCGTAAATTGTTTTCAGGCTCCTCTCTGAAACATCATCACTACCAACCTGGATAACAAATAGTGGGTAGTAGTCTGTTGGCCGTACCAGACCAGGGAGTATGCTTAGCCACTCTGATCTTAGCAGCCTTGTCCGCCTGCTGGTTGTTTTGATGTTCATGAGTGGCCCGACTTTTGGGTACGTGGGCATCCACATGGCGCACCTTCACAACTAGGTTCTCCACCCGATCTGCAATATCCTGCCATACTTCAGCGGCCCAGATGGGTTTGCCTCTGCGTTACCAGTTGCTCTGTTTCCACTGCTGCAACCACCCCCATGGGGCATTTGCCACCACCCATGAGTCAGTGTAGAGATAGAGCTTCGGCCACTTTTCTCGCTCAGCAATATCCACAGAATCACAGAATCACAGAATGTTAGGGATTGGAAGGGACCTCAAAAGATCATCTAGTCCAATCCCCCTGCCAGAGCAGGAACACCTAGATCAGGTCACACAGGAACATGTCCAGGCGGGTTTTGAATGTCTCCAGAGAAGGAGACTCCACAACCTCTCTGGGCAGCCTGTGCCAGTGTTCCGTTACCCTCACTGTGAAGAAATTCTTCCTCACATTTATGTGGAACCTCCTATGTTCCAGCTTACACCCATTGCCCCTTGTCCTATCATTGGATGTCACTGAGAAGAGCCTGGCTCCATCCTCATGACACTCACCCTTGACATATTTATAAACATTAATGAGGTCACCCCTCAGTCTTCTCTTCTCCAAGCTAAAGAGACCCAGCTCCCTCAGCCTTTCCTCATAAGGGAGATGTTCCACTCCCTTAATCATCTTTGTGGCTCTACGCTGGATCCAAAGCCAGTTGGGTGGCTTTCACCTCTGCAGACTGGCTTGATTCACCTTGCCCCTCAGCAGCTTCAGCGACTCGTCGTGTGGGACTCCAGACAGCAGACTTCTATTGTCGATGCTTTCCCACAATGCGACAAGACCCACCGGTGTCCACGGCATATAGCTTCTCCTCGTCTGGTAGCTCATTATATGGTGGGGCCTCCTCAGCACGTGTCACCTCCTGCTCTGGTGACATCCCAGAATCTTTGCTCTCTGGCCAGTTGGTGATCACCTCCAATATTCCTGGGCGGCTGGGGTTCCCTATTTGAGCCCCTTGTGTTATCAACGCAACCCATTTACTCCACGTGGCATCTGTTGCATGATGTGTAGAGGAAGCCCTTCCTTTGAACATCCAGCCCAGCACTGGCAGTCAGGGTGCCAGAAGGAGCTGTGTTTCAGTGCCGACCACTTCTGAGGCAGCTCAAACTCCTTCGTATGCTGCCAGTATCTCCTTTTCAGTTGGTATATAGTTAGCTTCGGAGCCTTTGTATCCCCGGCTCCAAAATCCTAGAGGTCGGCCTCGGGTTTCCTCAGGTGCTCTCTGCTAGAGGCTCCAGGTAGGACCATTCTCCCTGGCTGTGGTGTAGAGCATTTTTTTAACCTCTTGTCCTGCCCAGACTGGCCCAAGGGCTACTGCCTGAGGAATCTCTCGTTTTATTTGTTCAAAAGCTTGTTGTTACTCAGGGCCCCATTCAAAACCGTTCTTCTTATGGGTCACGCGGTAGAGAGGGCTCACAATCAGGCTGTAATTTGGGAGTTTGGGATGTGCATCCTCCAGAACCCCACAGCACCCAGGAAAGACTGAGTCTCCTTTTTACTAGTTGGTGGGGCCATGGCTGCTATCTTGTTTATCACCTCCATTGGGATGTGGCGACACCCATCTTGACATTTTCTTCCTAGGAACTGAATCTCCTTTGCAGGCCCCTTAACTTTATTTCGCTTTATGGCGAAACGTGCCTTCAGGAGGATTTCAATTATCTTCTTTCCTTTTTCAAAGACTTCTTCAGCTCTGTCCCCCCATACAATGATGTCGTCAATGTACTGCAGGTGTTCTGGAGCCCCACCTTTCTCCAGTGCAGTATGGACCAGTCCATGGCAAATGGTGGAGCTGTTGGTTCCACCCCTGGGTCAATCGATTCCAGGTGTACTGGACGCCCCTCCAAGCGAACACAAACTGTGGCCTGCACTCTGGTGCTATCGGAATGGAGAAAAAGGCATTAGTAATGTCAGTCATGGTGTACCACTTGGCTGCCTTTGACTCCCATTCATACTGGAGCTCTAGCACGTCTGGCACTGCAGCATTCATCGCTGGCATAACTTCATTCAGGTAGTCCATGGTTAGTCTCCATTCGCCATTAGACTTTCTCACTGGCCGTATAGGGCTTTTGAAGGGTGAATGAGTTTTGCTAACCACCTTCTGGCTTTCTAGTTGACGGGTCAGCTGCTGGATGGGGACCAGGGAGTATCGGTTGGTGCGGTACTGCTGCCGGTGCACCGTCTTGGTAGCAGTTGGCACTTGCTGCTCTTCAACCTTCAGCAACCCCACCACTGAAGGGTCCTCTGACAGGCTGGGTATGGTGGACAATTCCTCAGTTTCCTCCAGGGCAGCTATACCAAAGGCCCACCGGTACCCTCTCCTGAGATAGTCTGTGCCCAGGATGCACGGGGCGTCTGGACCAGTCACAATGGGGTGTTTATGCCAGTTCTTCCCAGTTAGGCTCACTTCAGCTTCCAATAGGGTCAGCTGTTGGGATCCCCCTGTCACTCCAGAGATACAGATGGGTTCAACCCCACTATAGCTTGATGGCATCAGTGTGCACTGTGTGCCAGTATCTACCAAGGCTTTATATTCTTGTGGGTCTGATGTGCCAGGCCATCGGATCCATACCGTCCAGTAAATCCGATTATCCCTTTCCTCCACCTGGCTGGAGGCAGGGCCCCTCTAATCCTGCTCAGCATCACTCACTTGCTCTAATAATGACTCTTGTTTTACTCAGAGGCCCCCTCAGGAGGGTCAGGCATAAGATCAGTCTTTCTATTCAGTCTGGGGGATTTCCAACTGGAAACTGGAGCGACGTTTTTCTTGGATGACTCCCCTTTCATGGTCGTCTTCTCTTGCAGCTGCTGTACTTGTGCAGCTAGGGTGTAAGTGGGTTTTCCATCCCAGCTCCTCATGTCTTCTCTGTGGTCACGGACGTAGAACCA
This sequence comes from Podargus strigoides, assembly GCA_028020825.1. Classification (NCBI taxonomy): domain Eukaryota; kingdom Metazoa; phylum Chordata; class Aves; order Caprimulgiformes; family Podargidae; genus Podargus; species Podargus strigoides. The sequence goes on from CM051662.1 coordinate 35,239,569, forward strand.
CAGGGTACCCCGTGATGCGTACCTTCCACTGTCTTTCTCTTGGGCGGTGATGCTTCTAATGGCCCAGACATCAGCCCGTGCAGGTGGAGTGTAGGACATGTTCTCTTCCATTCTCTGGACCTTCTGAGACAGTTCCCTCACAGCTGAAACCCAGGCATGGGGAGAGGAAGGGAGACTTCCTTCATACTGCCAGAGCTGGCCAGTCACTTCATCCACTGTTTGAACCTGGCCGTGTCTCCAAGACACTACTGCCAGTGCATTGTCATATGATGATGGTGCGCTTCACAGGAACTTCCGCCACATGGGCGGTGTGCAGTTGGCCTGATCTGGATCCATGGGTGATCGCTCATCATTCAGATCACTGTAAATCATATCCAACACAGCTAATTCCCTGAGATACTGAATACCTCTCTCCATGTTGGCCCACTTGCTTAACTGACATAGGATATCATCCTTGTAGGGGTACCTTTCCCTTACACTGAACAGGAGTCACCTCCAAAGGCTGAGGGCTTGAGCTTGTCTCCCTATTACCTTGTCAATGCCAGCTTCCCTGGACAAGGATCCCAGCTGCCTGGCCTCTTTCCCCTCTAATTCCAAAACACCAGCTCCACTGTCCCAGCATCGGAGCAGCCAGGTGATAATCTGCTCGCCTGGAAGGTGGCTGAAATTCTTCCACGTATCTCGCAGCTCACTCAGGGATAGAGATGGGATGATCACCTCTGGCTCTTCCTCCTGTTCTCGTGGTGGGCCTGGTTCATCTCCATCCCTCACTAATCTATCTGATTTTTTGGTATATTTATTTTTCTGTATAGGGACGACTGATACTGGCACTGACTGTCTCTCTGGCCCAGTTGCCATACTAGTAGGTTCGTTTTCAGGTCCTGAGACTCTTTCTTACCCTTGAGGGCACTGAGTAGTGTTAAGGAGGACATGGTAGGCATGGGCAAGTCCCCAACACATTGCAGTGAGTTGTGTATTCCTGGGTTTGTCAAATTTTCAACACACCTTTTCTAAATGCTCCACTAGTTTATCAGGACTCTGCACTTGTTCGGGAGTGAAATTTCAAAGCACTGGGGGTGACCACTGACCTAGGTACTTGCCCAGCTTTTCCCACACACCTTGCCACTCATAACTGCCTGGCCTCGGGGCAGGTCTCCGGGTGGTACTATTATGGGAGAAGAACCGTATAACCCAAAACAGGATTTGGCAAACATTCAGAAAACACTGTGCCGTGAACAAGCTGGCCTGGACACTCCAAGGATAGTCAAAACTCTCAACAACTGGGCAGGTCTCTTCCCCTGGCTCACCCATAGATGGGGTGAGACCACTAACAAATGCCCAGGCCGCATACGGGTACCGGTTCACCCTCACAAGCAGTGATGCAACCATATCATAAGTAGTCAGTATCCAGTATAGCAAAACAAGACTCTCGACACATTTTCCAGAGGCAATAAACACCAGAAGCAGGGGCACACAGTTGATATAAAGATTAATACAGCCCCACCATGCAAGCAAATTGGCCAGCATTGTAAATATACCTCTTTCAAACAACATAAATATATAAACAGAAAATTGCTCCTAACAAATTGTTTTAACACACTCTGGTCAGGTTTTTGTCATCTCAACCCTCTTGTGCCCCATGTTGGGCACCAAAAAGGCTGTGGTGGTTTAGACCCTGCTGGGACCCGAGACCACGTTGCCGCTGCCCCTCCCCCACCCTCAGATGGGGATAGGACAGGGAGTAAAATACAAACCCTGGGATTGAGATAAGGAAGATTTAATACAACAATGTAACAACAACAGACCAAACAACAAGAATAAGAGTAACAGTGATAATAATGTACATAACAAGACATATACCACAAGGATACAGCACGAGGTACAGATCGGGACAAAAGCCCCTTCTGCACTCCCCACGCCCAGGTACCTGGACACGAAGTCAGCATGTGTCCTGGCTCCCCAGGCACAGACCCATGGGCCAGCCATGCAGGCAGGCCATGAGTAGCCCAGAGTCAGCTGAGAGTTCCAATCAAGGCAGCTGACTCACAGGTGTATCCCATACCACCTAGTCATGCTCATTATAAAAGAAGGTAGCTCAGTGAGGGTGGGGTTCTGCCTCCTCTCCATAAGGCTCCTTGTTGATGGTCCTCTATTCCTGCCATCAGCATTGATAACCAGGCTGAGTAGACCCTTTGTGCATTGTCTTGACTGTTGTTTCCTGTTTTGTTATTCTATTAAATCCGTCTATACTTCAACTCACAGGTCTTTTCTTTTTTTTCCCCAATTCTCTGTCCCGTTTGGGGAGGGTGTCTTGGGTGATATACTAACTACTACGGTTTAGCCCTGAGTACTGCCTAACTGTGGACAGTTTATTTGGCACACAACGTGTGTTTTGAAACCCAGAGTTGAAGTTTAAACAGATCTTCCTGGATAACTCACTCTCATTATGCTGATGTGGGGAGGATGGTCCCTCGGGGGGCTCCTTGGGTGTCTGGTGTTGGATTTACTCTCTGAGTACGGGACGGTCTTACTGCTGTCGCTGTTTGGATTGGTGCGGTTTATTGCTTTCAGCCATAGGCTTAGAGGTGTTGCCCCGGTAAGTGTTTTGGTTTTAGGCTATGGTGTGATGAATTCACTTGTAGTTACACCCATTTCTCATCTCTGGGACCTGGTGATGGGCACCATGACTCTGGAGCACTCTTGGGATGCCTCAACAGTTGTATTTGTGTTATCAGGTATTTTGAATATTTTCCAGTTTCTTGTCCCGCTACGAGTGCAGCCATGGCATAGAGTTCGGTACTCTGTGACTGCTACATCTTCTGCCACGGGCCCTACAGTCAGCTCGGCCCCTGCAGGAGGTCGTGCAGATAGTCTGACCCCGCTGGTGGATGGTGCAGCTGCCTGGCATGCTTGGCCAGTGCCAACCACCCCTGTATATAAGAAGCAATACACCACAAGAGCAGGTCGGGAAGAAATCCCTACTGAGTCTTAATCGCTTGGTGAGTTGCAAGACATCCACAAAGATTATGGCCAGCATGAAGGCGAGCCCCTGGTTTCCTGGCTGCTTTGGTGCTGGGATAACGGAGCTGAGGGTGTCAAACTGGAAGGCAATGAAGCTAAGCAGCTGGGTCAGATATCAAGGGATGTAAGCATTGATAAAGGTCTATCAAGAGAAGTACGGCCCCTCAGTTTTTGGAGATGACTCTTACTGAGTGTGAAAAACAGGTATCCCTATCGAGATGATGCTGTGTACAGGCTGAGTAGGTGGATGGTGATTGACAGAGGTGTCCAGTATCTAAGAGAAATAGCTGTGCGGGAGCTGATTTTCACTACTGTGGACGACCCTCAGATGCCAGTGGATCCAGATGCACTTAGACTTACTGGACCCATGTGGCATAAGTGGGTGTCGAGCACGCCGCCAGCTTATGCCAATGTATTGGCATTATTTATCTGGAAAGATGATGAGGCACCAACAGCAGGTGACCTGGAGGCTCGACTGAGGCAGTATGCAGATAATCTTTCTTCGTCCCCACGGGCTGGCATCTCTGCTGTGGAAGCACCATTGGATAACTCCACAGCACTGCACACTGAAGTTCTTGACAGGCTGTCCCAGATGGAGGACAAGTTACACTCCCTGTCAGTACCAACACAGGTTTCTGCCGTGGAGTGAAAGCGATCCCCTGACAGGCCTGAGTGACAGACGGTGTACACCACGGGGTGCTCTGTGGTTCTTCTTGAGAGGTTATGGAGAGATCATGAGGAAGTGGCATGGAAAGCCTACATCAGCTCTACAGGCACATGTCCATGAACTTAAGAACAGAAATACTGCAAGAGGAGGACCTTCTAGGAGAAGTGCTGCTGCAGTCTCCAGAAGGCAGCCCCCAAGACAGCGTAGATGGGCTTCAGACCCAAACTTACGACGTGTGACCAATCATAATAAGAGCGTAGCCCATGTGAGTAGCTTGGACCCATATTCCAGTGACAGCTACTTTCTTCAGGATTAGAGAGGCCCTGCCTCCAGCCAGGTGGAGGAGAGGAACAACAGGGTGCCTATTGCTACCATAACAGTGCATCGATGTCAACATCGTACTTACAGACACTCTGTGATCCCCATCCATAAGCTGATCCGTCAACTGGAGTGTCTAGGAGTGATCAGCAAAACTCACTCACCCTTTAACAGTTCTGTATGGCCAGTGAGAAAGCCTAATGGAGACTAACAGTGGACTATCGTGGGCTGAATGAGGTTATGCCACTGCTGAGTGCTGCTGTGATGGACATGCTAGAACTTCAGTATGAACTGGAGTCAAAGGCAGCCAGGTGATATGCCACAACTGAAATTGCTAATGCATTTTTCTCTATTCCTTTAGCAGCAGTGTGCAGGGCACAGTTTGCTTTCACCTGGAGGGGTGTCCAGTACACCTGGAATCGACTGCCCCTGGGGTGGAAACACAGCCCTATTATTTGCCATGGACTGATCCAGCCTGCACTGGAGAAGAGTGGAGCTCCAGATGAACATTGCATTGCTTCGACCCATCCTAAAGGACTGATAATATTGCTGTTTTAATTTCTCAATATCTACAGGAACTTGGGCATGATGTAGATGGCATGGGATAAGGGGTGGAATGGTGTCCTGGTTCCCCAGGAACAGAGTCATGGGCCAGCCATGCAGGCAGGCCATGAGTAGCCCTGAGTCAGCTGAGAGTTCCAATCAAGGCAGATGACTCACAGGTGAATCCCATATCACCTAGTCATGCTCACTATAAAAGGAGGGAGCTCAGTGAGGGTGGGGTTCTGCTTCCTCTCCATAAGGCTCTTTGTTGATGGTCCTCTATTCCTGCCATCAGCATTGAGAACCAGGCTGAGTAGACTCTTTGTGCATTGTCTCGATTGTTGTTTCTGTTTTGTTATTCTATTAAATCCATCTATACTTCAACTCACGGGCCTTTTCTTTTTTTTCCCCAATTCTCTGTCCCATTTGGGGAGAGAGTCTTGGGTGATATACTAACTGCTATGGTTTAGCCCTGAGTATTGGCTAACCGTGGACAGCATGGTATCGAATAGCCCAGCTGTAGCTCCCTCCCAACTGCTGGTGAAAATTAACCCTATCCTAGGCAAACCAGGACAACAATACAAAGGATCAGAAGACCTCTACACTCCCACTGAAAAAGAAATACTGGCAGCGTATGAAGAAGTTCAAGCCCCTTTAGAAGTAGTTGGCACTGAAGTACAGCTCCTTCTGGCACCACGATTGCCAGTGCTAAACTGGATGTTTAGAGGGAAGACTCCATCCACACACCATCCAACTGATGCAACGTGGAGTAAGTGGGTTGCACTGATCACTTAGCGGGCTACAATAGGAAATCCCAGTCACCTGGGTATGCTGGAAGTAATCATGGACTAGCCAGAAGGCAAAGATTTTGGAGTGCCACCAGGAGAAAAAGTGCTATGCGCTGAAGAGGCCCCCCCATATGGTGATCTGCCAGAAAAAGAGAAGCAGCATGCTTTTTTCACTGATGGATCCTATCGACTTGTAGGAAAACAGCATAGGTGGAAATCAGCTGCATGGAATCTTACATGATGGGTTGCAGAAGCAGCTGAGGGTGAAGGTGGAGTCAGTTTGTAGAAGTAAAGGCCATCCAGCTGGCTTTATATGTTGCCGAGCGGGAGATATGGCTAATACTTTATCTGTACACTGACTCATGGATGGTGGCAAATGCCCTATGGGGTGTTTTAAACAATGGAAAGAAAATAACTGGCAGTGCATTGTGGCGAGATATTGCTGCCTGATTAGACAAGCTGTTTGTAAAGGTACGCCACGTAGATGCCCACGTACCCAAGAGACGGGCCAATGAAGAACATCAAAACAACCAGCAGGTGGATTGGGCTGCAAAGGTAAAAATATCTCTAGTGGACCTGGACTGGCAACACAAGGGTCAATTATTCTTAGCTTGATGGGACTGATACAGGGGCAAAAGAATTAATAGAAATAGTTTAATTGAAGAAGTATGCCGCTCTTGCTTGGGAAGTATGTAATCTTGCCTCTCTTGCTTGGGAACCTTGCCTGCTAGACAAAACAGGTGCTACAGGCCGCTGATTAGAAGAAGACCGTTGAGAAATGGGAGGACGGCTCCTGCTCCTTCTGATAAGAGGAAGGTCGGTCCCCATCATCCCAGCATTCGAGCTGGTGGGAACCGACGCCATAGTCTGGAGAAGAGCCAGAGGCACACAGAGCACTGCGTAAGCGCAACCAGGCGAAGCAGGAGGCGTGGAATATTATAATGACCTGATACAATGATGTAATGTTTATGATACACTCCTCATGAATATGTATTACTTAGTGCTATAAAAGAAACAAGCTTTGGCCCCCTAGGTGTGCAAGTTCGGAGAAGCGATCCCCCTTGCACCCGGCGCTGAATAAACATACCTACTTTATAACTTTACGAGAGTTATAGAGTCTTTTCTGCGCGTCAGGACCATGATACATCAGGACATCAAGGTCGAGAATCAATGTATATATGGGCTCGTGACCAAGGTGTGCACTTAACCATGGACATTATTGCACAAGTCATCCACAAGTGCAAGACGTGGCACAATTAAACAAGCCAAACGGATAAGACGCCAGGGGTATGGAGGGCGCTGGTTGAAATATAAATATGGTGAGGCCGGGCAGATTGACTACATCTCACTTACGTGAACACGCCAAGCCGAGTGTTCTCTGCTCACTATGGTCGAAGCCATGACTGGATGGCTAGAAACATATGCTGTGCCCCATGCCACTGCCCATAACACTGTTCTGGGTCTTGAAAAGCAAATATTGTGGCACCATGGAACCCCAGAAAGGATTGAGTCGGACAATGGAACCCATTTCTGAAATAGCATGCTAGACACCTGCATGGGATAAAATGGATATACCACATCCCTTACCATCCTCCAGCTGCTGGCAACGTTGAGCGATGCAATGGGCTTCTGAAGACCGCACTCAAAGCAATGGGTGATGGGACATTTAGAAACTGGGACCAACATCTAGCAAAAGCTACTTGGTTAGTTAATACTAGGGGATCTGTCACTTGAGCTGGCTCTGCTCAGTTGGAGCTTCTCTGTACAGTAGAAGGAGATTAAGTCCCAGTGTTGCCTGTGAGAAATATATTGGGGAAAATAGTCTGTGTTACTCCTGCCTCAAGCCAAGGCAAACCCACTCGTGGGGTTGCCTTTGCTCAAGGACCCGGGTGTACATGGTGGATAATGCAGGAGGATGGACCAGTGAAGTGTGTACCACAAGGAGTTTTGATTCTGGGTGAGAACAGGTGGTAATTTGAACTTTGTGATGTTAACTGCCATATGATATGGCCTGTTACTACTTCTCCAGATTAAGAATCAGAACCGCCCAGATCGATGAAGAATGAACCTCAGCACCCAGTGACTTCCCCAAATCCAGCAGCCTTACCACGAATTGAATATGGACTGCACAAAGCATCCCAGGTGAGATCTTGAGACACACATTGCACTGTTTTGACCCACCCTAAAGGACTATGGTTACATGAACCCGTGGCCATGGAAGATAATGACTGATACTACTGGTCTTTTCATTTGTCAGTATTTAAAAAAACTTGGGCATGATGTAGATGGTATGGGATAAGGGGCGGAATGGTGTCCTGGTTCCCCAGGCACAGACCCATGGGCCAGCCATGCAGGCAGGCCATGAGTAGCCCTGAGTCAGCTGAGAGTTTCAATCAAGGCAGCTGACTCACAGGTGTATTCCATACCACAGAGTCATGCTCATTATAAAAGGAGGGAGCTCACTGAAGGGGGAGTTCCTCCTCTCCCTGGGGCTTCTTTATTGTGAGCTTCTGTTCTTGCTGTGAACATCAAGGACTGGGCCGTGTAGAACCTTTTATACTTAATCACAGAATCACAGAATATTCAGAGTTGGAAGGGACCTCCAGAGATCATCTAGTCCAACTCCCCTACTTAAAAGCAGGATCCCCTAGAGCACATCACTCAGGACTGCATCCAGGCTAGTCTTGAAAATCTCCAGAGAAGGAGACTCCACAACCTCTCTGGGCAGCCTGTTCCTGTGCTCTGTCACCCTCACTGAAAAAAAGTTCTTCCTCGTATTTAAATGGAACCTCCTATGTTCCAGCTTGTGCCCGTTACCCCCCGTCTTGTCACCAGGAACCACTGAAAAGAGTCTGGCTCCATCCTCCCTCAACCCACGCTTTAGGTATTTATAAACATTAATTAGATCACCCCTCAGCCTTCTCTTCTCCAGGCCAAAGAGTCCCAGCTCTCTCAGCCTTTCCTCATAGGGTTGATTGTTTTATCAGTTTTGTTATTCTATTAAATTTGTTTCTACTTCAACTCATGGGCCTTCTGCCTTTTTTCTTGTTTCTCCCTCTCAACTGGGGAAGGAGCATTGGGTGGTGGAGTAACTGCTGTGGTTTAGCCTTGAGTACTTGCTAAATATAGACACCCATCTTGTCATTTAATTCCTGAGAAATGGATCTCTTGTGCAGGTCCCTTGACCTTTACTTTGCTTGATGGCAAAGCCAGCTTCCAGAAGGATTTGAATTGCCCTCTCCCCTTTTTCAAAAACTTCCTCTGCTGTGTTATCCCATATGATGTTGTTGTCGATGTATTGCAGATGTTCTGGAGCTCCAGCCTTCTCCAATGCTGTCTGGATCAGTCCATGGCAAACAGTAGGGCTGTGTTTCCACCCCTGGGGCAGTTGATTCCAGGTGTACTGCATGCTCCTCCAGGTGAAAGCAACCTATGGCCTGCATTCTGCTGCTAAAGGAGTTCAGAAAAATGAATTAGCTATGTCAGTCATGGTGTACCATTTTGCTGCCTTGGACTCCAGTTCGTCCTGGAGTTCTAGCATGTCTGGCACAGCAGCACTCAGTGGTGGCTTGACTTCATTCAGGCCACAATCGTCCACAGTCAGTCTCCAGTCCCCATTAGGTTTTTGCACTGGCGATGTGGGTGAGCTTTAAAGGGTGAGCTTTGCTTGCTGATCACTCCTTGGTTCTCTAATTGATGGATCAGCTTATGGATGGGAATCAGGGATCTCGGTTAGTGTGATACTGTCATTGATGCACCATTGTAGTAGTGATGGGCACCTTTTGTTCCTCAACCCTCAGCAGCCCAACAATAGAAGGATATTTTGAGAGACCAGGCAAGGTCAACAGCGGTTGAATTTCCTCCATCTCCACTACTGCTGCACCAAATGCCCACCGGTACCTCCTCAGGTCTTAAAAATACCCTTTCCTGAGGTAATCTATACCAAGAATGCATGGAGCATCCAAGCCAGTCACAGTACAGTGCTTCTACCACTCATTTCCAGTCAGGCTCAGTTCAGTGTCCAATACAGTCAGATCTTGGGAGCCGTCTGTCACTCCAGAAATACAAATGGATTCTGTCCCTTTATGAGTTGATGGCATTATGGTGCATTGTGTCATGGCCATTAAATCCATACAGTCCAATAAACTTGGTTATCCTTTTCCTCCACCTGGCTGGAGGCAGGGCCCCTGTAATTCCAAACAGAGGGCTCAGCACCCTTATCTCTATCAGCCACGTTTTGTAAATGGGGATCCGAAGCCCATCTACGCTGTTTATGGAATGGTCTACTGGAAACTGGAGCAGCAATTCTCCTGGAAGAACCCCCTTTGCACTTGTTTTACCTTGTAAGTCACGTACACATGCTTGTAAAATGGAAGTAGGTTTTCCATCTGTCATGAGAAACAAATTTGGAATGAGATAGACATGTGCGTGTGTCATGGTCCGCTTGGTGGACTCGTGACGGTTCGTTTACTATGATCTCGAAAGTGCAAAATTAAGGCAACCAATGCCAAAGGGGTTTGCATGAATAAGACAGTGAGACTTTATTATATTGCCGTGAAGTGACACGCGATAGATAGAGATGAAAGAAAGGGAAAAGTAAAGTTAAATTTAGAAAGAAGAGAAAGAGAGGTGATAGCTACCACTGCAGATCTCAAGGCATCCTAACCGTCCCGGATCCAGTCAGCACTCCATTGGTCGTTGTGATCCTTGGTGGAAAAGTTTCTTCTTCAAAGTGTCTTCTTTGAAGTTTCTTCTTCAAATTCATGGAGTGCTGTTATTGCTAGTTATAGTCTCTTTCTCCCTTCAGATGCAGGAAGGGGGCATTGTCCTGCTTATCTTCCTTCAGATACAGTAAAGGGAGATGACAAGCACAAACAACGCTGAGACAATGCTGGTCTTAGGCAATGCTGATTTTCTGACTCTTACACAAGCCCAGACAATGTTGAGACAATACTGATCTTCTGACCGACTCTTACAGCGTGTGTGGCCACCTTTCACCATGGGTCTGTTCCACTGTCCTCCCCTGAGAACCACCAGATGCACCAAGTTACAAAAATAGGTGGTTTATTAAAGTGACAGATATAACAAGTTCAGAATAGCCATTGATAAATCTGCTAAACTACAATAGTGCTGCTAATCAATGTTAATACTGCTAGCAATATTAATACGAAATACACCCAGGGATACTTTCACCCATAAGGTGAAAGGTGTGATTTTTACCCAGAGAGGCGTCCCTGCCTTGGGTGGAGGAAGAGACACAGCCCATTGACTGTTTGCCAGCTTCCAGGTTAATTCTCTCCCAGCTTTGAAGTCACTTCTCTCCCAGTTCAATGATCCTTTTTTCCATCTTTTATCCCCTAAACTATGACGCTCCCTCCCCTAGGTGATCTGTAGCATGATTTGGATGGAGAGACAAGTGCTATGGTCATATATGTATAGCATGATCTCTCTAATCTTCATTAGCATATTCAGGGGTGTCAATTGTAAGATGCATTTTGCAGGAAATGAGGCAAAGGTCAGTCACTGGACATGTTAGCCTTCGAGGAAACAAAGAACTACACAAGATTCTCATATCTTGCTGGCCAGAGCTGGAGGCCTCTCTTTCCACAGAGCCCCCTACTCAGCTGTATCCTGTGATAAGACAAGCAAGCTGTCACTCCCCTGAGTTACAGAAGATTTAGCAAGGTCATTCTTTAGAGTTCTATTGTATACAGGGCAAGACTGTCCTCATTACCCAAATTCCACACCATCCCATTTTCTCATGTCTTCCCCCTGGTCATGCAGCGAAAACCACACACTACCTCATGGTGTGCGTCGCTTCTCTTTAGCAGGTCTGGCAGGGGAACGTTTTCCCTTGATGGCCGAGACACTTGTTAGTGTAGGGTTGGGAGTCCAACTTATCCCTTATCTGGGACACTTTTTCCAACAACCTGTCCAACAGTTCCGCAGATTTGTCAGAGGGTCTTTCCACAGCTGAGACATCAGCCTGCAGGGAGGAAGAGTTACCATCTGACCATTTGTCCAACATCTGACCAAGCAGTACTGCGGATTTATCAGATGATTTTTCCACAGCTGAGACACTGGCCTGTGGGGCATAAGAGAGACTGTCCGCATATTGCTGCATTCAAGCATCTGTTGCACCCACTGTCGATGCATCATCTTTCCTGCTGAATTCCAGTACGTTGGCATATGATGGTGGACCACTCGGTACCCACTTGTGCCAAATGAGTCCATTAATTATGATGGCATCTGGATCTAGTATTGTCTGTGGGTTGTCCAAGTCAGCAAAAACCAACTCCCACACAGCTATTTCCCTCAGATTCCTAACACCTCTCTCAGTGGTTGTCCACTTGCCTGGGTAGTAGATGACATTGTCCCTAAAGGGATACCTGTTCTGCACACTTAACAGGAGTTGTCTACAGAGACTGAGGGGTTGTGCGTGTGTTGCAAGGCCTCTGTCAATGCCCACTTCTCTAGCCAGTGATCCCAACTGCCTGGCTTCTTTGCCGTCTAAGTCCAAACCATCAGCTCCAGTATCCCAGCATCAGAGCAGCCAACTAACAAGTTGCTCACCTTCCTGACAGCTATAATCTTTACATATATCTCACAGTTTGCTTAGGGATAGAGATTGAGTGGTTACCTCTGGTTTTTCCTCCTACACTGTCCCTGGTTGACCATCACGACCTGTTCTTTTTGCATATTTCTTCTTCTGTACAGGGGCAACTGATACTGGCACTAATTGAACCCTTAGGTCAGCTGCATCACCCATCACTGGGGTCAGAGTAACTGCAGTACTTGTTGCCGAAGTCTGGGCAGTCACAGTGGGTGTGGCCTGCACTTGAGTAGTCACAGTACCCGTTGCAGAAAGTTGAGCATCTGCTGGGGTAGTTGTGGTGCCTGCTGTGGGGTCTTGCGAGGTCTGAGTATCAGCAGTGTCAGTTGCCAACACCAGAGCAGCTGCGGTGGCTGTCATGGGGGCTTGTGGGGTCTGAAGGACTGCAGTACCAGTCGCTGGGAGTGGAGCAGCTGCGGTATCCACTGTGGGACCTTGTGAGGCCTGAAAAACTGCAGTGCCAGTTTCTGACAGCGGAGCAGCCACGGTGCCTGTTGTAGGGACTCTCAGAGTCTGAGTGCCTGTGATGCCTGCCCAGAGGGCTCACAGGGTCCGAGTGCCTGCAGTGCCTACCCAGAGGGCTCGCAGGACCTGAATATCTTTGGAGCCTGCTCTGGGGGCCTGCAGGGCCTGAGTGTTTGTGGCACCTGCCGGGGGAGGTGGCAGAGTCTGAGTAGCTGTAGTGCTCACTGATCTATAATGACGTTGCACCCTAAGTAAGTCCAAGACATTCAAAAGGCATAAAAAACTGAGAACTGTGGTTGAAACATCCCAGGGGTATTCCAAATTCTCAAAAGCTGTGTAAATTAACGTTGAGGGAAAAGAAAAAACCCAAGAAAATATCTTCCCCCCAAGGTTGACCGCCCGAAATAAAACCAAGGGTGTAGCTATGAACAATGTCAACTAGAGGGAGCACGAAGAACGCAGATGAAGCTGTCATCGCTGTTTCACTTAGCACCACGCACCCTAAAATTTCATAGTTTACAAAAAACAGCACAATTACAGTAAAACCCATAACAACAAAAAGTAATGCCAAACAACATAGCAAAGCGATGCATTTAACCCCACATTCAGAAATGATAAACCGTGCAACACCCATAAGAAACAGTGATAAAGCCTCCCACAGGTCCAACAAAAATTCTGTAAAAACATACCAGAGAACTCTGCCTGGAGACTGTGTCAGCACCACTAACATTATGACTGCTTGTTCCAAATCTGTTCTTTTGGTGCAAAATAAACTGTCTTGGTTTAGACAGTTGTTCTATCACCCAACGACCCATTCCCCACCAGAGAAGGGGAATCTGGAAAAGGAAAGGAGACCCACAGATTAAAACGGAAACAGATTTAATAAAATGATAACAAAAAACTAATAGTAATCCCAATACTAATATGAAATACAAAAGGTTATACTCAGCCCACATAGTGGTCACGAGCTGTGCACTCCCAGCAGTGAGTGCCAGTGTCAAACACTGCAAGCGCCACAGCTCCAGTGGGACAATCACAGCAAACAGAAGAGTAGGCCTCAGGAGCAGAGCAACGGGCAAGACCCTCTAGGGACAGTGGCCATTAAGCAAGAGAGAAACAACATGTCCCCTCCCCAGCAAACTTTCTAATTTATAGTGAGAGTGACGTTTATGGTATGGAATACTTCTGTTGGCCAGCCTGGGTCAGCTGCCCTGGCTTTCGCTCCTCCTGGCCTTAGTACCTGGCTGGCTCTAAACTGCTAAAGACCTCGATCACTATAGAAACCTGCATACCATGGCTGGCCGCTGTCCTGGGTTACAATGTATTCTATTACCATGAGCTGTTGAAACCAGGCGCAGATGTTCCTTGCTTCCTCCCTCGGGACTAGCTTCTGTTAATAGGCCAAACAATGCCTTGCCGCATGACCCATAGGTGGCCTGCACCTGGACTATTCTTCTGTTAATGCGCCCATCAGTGCCTTGCCCCATGACTCACCATCCCTTTGTGAGATGCTCTGGCCAGGGGGAGGGAGCCAAGCATTCCCACCGGGGATAAAATCTGGGGTTTGGAACAGCACGAGCAGCCTTACCCGCTGGGATCCCAGAGGACAAGGACTACACCACCACCGGATTTTCGGAGGAAGACCAGTTTTCTTTTCTACAAGATCACCGCTTCAACAGGACCATTTCAAAGAGAACTGCAGCTACCACTACATCGGACTGCTACCGGCACCCTGCCCGGCAGGGTGCCAGGTTGTATCCCTGACTCTGTCAGGCTTTAAACCAGTTTCTCTGTATTATTGTTTTGTTATATATATTAGTAAAAACTGTTATTCCCATTTCCTCATATCTTTGCCTGAAAGCCCCTTAATTTCAATTTTATAATAATTCGGAGGGAAGGGGGTTGTATTTTCCGTTCCAAGGGGGGCTCCTGCCTTCCTTAGCAGACACCTGTCTTTCAAACCAAGACAGATTTTGGCGCCCAACGTGGGGCTTGAAGGCATTGAGGAAAAAGGGTGAAAAAGGAATAACAGTTCCTGGGTAACCTGATTTTTTGTGTGCTGAACATGGGAACTTCGTTAGGCAGCACCATGTGGTCTAGTTTACCTTGGTTCTGGTGGCACGTGGTCGTGGCTATATTTTTCCCCTTTGCAGCCCCTTATCTAAACATGGGTCCTCTGACTAAGGCTACCGTGGCTGCTATCCAGCTTGCACTATGGGTTGATAAGGTGAGGAATTCATGGGTTTTTAATCTCCTGTGGAATGTGGGCACCTGGATAAAGGGCTATCACACGCTCAGCGTATGTTTTTGGGATTACATTAAAAATGGTACCTTCTGTGAGGAAAAAACACCAGGGGAAGTTTTCTCCCAACCATTCAACCAGTTCTTTGGGTCTACTCCACCAGCTTTCAAAGGGTTTGGATTTCCCCTAGATACTATCCAGGTGTTGCTAATAGGCCTACTCTACTTAGCCATCAGAGATAAGGTGAGATTGACTTGGATTGCCCAACAGCCCACCTCAGAAATGGACCAGCTGAATTGGGTGGGGGTACTGGTGAAGGAAATACGCGAGATGGGCCAGAAGCTGACGGAATATACCTCCCCGACTAGTGGGAAACCTCGTCCTGAAGAGGGAGAGTCTGATGGTGCAGCAGTGGAACCCACAGATGTTACAACCGTGCAGGGTCCAGCTGAACCACAAGGACAGCCACAGCCAGCGGTAGTCGCCCCTGTGCAGAGGAGGAAGTGCAAGGCCAAATCAGTACGCCCAGTTAATGATGGTGATGAACCAGAGCCCTCACAACCTGCAGGGGAGTCAGAGCCTGAAATTATCATCGAATCCCTGTCGTTCGACAGTCTCCGTAATATGCGAAAAGACATTGCGCGACAGGGGCGTGAGCCTTATACAACCTGGTTACTTCGGGTTTGGGACCTTATGGGTAAAGGCGTACAACTGGATAGTGGTGAAGCCAGGTATTTGGGATCCTTGGCCCAAGACTCAGGGGTGGACCAGGTATTCGTGAGGGAGCCGGGGCCCCTTTCTCTCTGGGAGCGGCTTTTAATGAGTGTGAGGGAAAGGTTTGTCCACGGAGAGAGAATGCAGGAGTACCATCATAGAATGCAATGGAAGACCCTTGAGGAAGCGATCCAACAGCTGAGAGAAGTGGCAGTATTAGAGGTACTCTTTGGGAGGGACGGACAGCATGATAATGACCCCGACAAGGTCAAATGTACAGGGCAGATGCTGTGGAACCAGGCAAAGCTGGGGCCACAGCAATACGCCACCTTCATTGCAACAATTAATGCTGATGACAACCAAGAGACAGTGGGTTCTGTTGCCAACAGGTTCAGATATTATGAGAGTTTAGTCCATGGCCCAATGAAAGCTCATGTCGCTGCTGTGGCTAGGGACCTCAAAGAAGAGATTAGGGAGGAGGTGATGGAGGAGGTTAAGGAAGAGCAGCTCTCATGTGGCACCAGTGCAGGTCATAAACCCCAGAGTCAGAGCCCGATGTCCCCCAGCTAGAGAGAGAGGGTACACCCCACGATCTGAGCTGTGGTTCTTCCTGCGTGACTGTGGGGAAGACATGAGAAGGTGGGATGGGAAACCCACTTCTGTCCTGGCAGCACGGCTTCATGAACTCAAAAGGGAAAACACTAACCGAGGGGGTTCCACTAAGCGAAAGTAGCCTCAGCCTCCCGTGACCGAGCTGCCAGGTATTACAGAAGGGAGGATGATATGTCAGATCCCCTTGAAGAAACATCTAGTAGATATGCCCAGGGAGGGAATGGTAACCAGGCCTAGGGGGGCCCTGCCTCTAGCCAGGAAGAGGCACGGGGGAATCGGGTCTTTTGGACAGTGTGGATCCGATGGCCTGGCACATCAGAACCACAGAAATATGAAGCGTTGGTTGATACTGGGGCACAGTGTACCCTAATACCATCGGGACATGTGGGGGCAGAATCTGTGTCTATCGCTGGGGTGACAGGGGGGTCACAGCAGTTGACCCTGTTGGAAGCCGAGGTGAGCCTGACTGGGAAGGAGTGGCAGAAACATCCGACTGTGACTGGCCCGGAGGCCCCATGTATCCTGGGCATAGACTTTCTCCGAAATGGCTATTACAAAGACCCGAAAGGATTTAAGTGGTCTTTTGGGATAGCTGCTGTGGAGGTAGAAGGCATTAGGCAATTGAACACCTTGCTTGGACTATCAGAAAATCCTTCTGCAGTTGGGCTTCTGAAGGTGGAAGAGCAACGGGTGCCAATTGCCACTTCGACGGTGCACCGCCGGCAGTATCGGACGAATCGAG
This sequence comes from Podargus strigoides, assembly GCA_028020825.1. Taxonomy (NCBI): domain Eukaryota; kingdom Metazoa; phylum Chordata; class Aves; order Caprimulgiformes; family Podargidae; genus Podargus; species Podargus strigoides. The sequence goes on from CM051662.1 coordinate 35,256,294, forward strand.
ATGCCGTGATCCCCATCCACAAGATGATCCGTGAGCTGGAGGGCCAAGGGGTGGTCAGCAAGACCCACTCACCCTTCAACAGCCCCATCTGGCCTGTGCGCAAGTCTGACGGAGAATGGAGATTGACTGTGGACTATCGTGCTTTGAATGAAGTGACTCCACCATTGAGTGCTGCTGTGCCGGACATGCTGGAGCTCCAGTACGAGCTGGAGTCCAAAGCAGCAAAGTGGTATGCCATTATTGACATTGCTAATGCATTTTTCTCCATTCCTCTGTCACCAGAGTGCAGGCCTCAGTTTGCCTTCACCTGGAGGGGCGTGCAGTACACCTGGAACCGACTGCCCCTGTTACCAATGTGATCAGATTCTGATGATTTTGATGATTTTATGATTTTGGTTTGGCTGAGGTCAGGTTGGGCCTAGTCGAATCATATGAGGGAGTGACTGTGTTTTGTTTTAGTAACCACAGAAAGCACAGAGAACAAACAGGTGGTACCAGCACAGAATCACAGAATCACAGAATGTTAGGGATTGGAAGGGACCTTAAAAGATCATCTAGTCCAATCCCCCTGCCAGAGCAGGAATACCTAGATCAGGTCACACAGGAACGTGTCCAGGTGGGTTTTGAATGTCTCCAGAGAAGGAGACTCCACAACCTCTCTGGGCAGGCTGTTCCAGTGTTCTGTTACCCTCACTGTGAAGAAATTCTTCCTCACATTTATGTGGAACCTCCTATGTTCCAGCTTACACCCATTGCCCCTTGTCCTATCATTGGATGTCACTGAGAAGAGCCTGGCTCCATCCTCATGACACGCACCCTTTACATATTTATAAACATTAATGAGGTCACCCCTCAGTCTCCTCTTCTCCAGGCTAAAGAGACCCAGCTCCTTCAGCCTTTCCTCATAAGGGAGATGTTCCACTCCCTTAATCATCTTTGTGGCTCTACGCTGGACTCTCTCAAGCAGTTCCCTGTCCTTCTTGAACTGGGGGGCCCAGAACTGGACACAATACTCCAGATGTGGCCTCACCAAGGCAGAATAGAGGGGAAGGAGAACCTCTCTTGACCTACTAACCACTCCCTTTCTAATACACCCCAGGATGCCATTGGCCTTCTTGGCCACAAGGGCACACTGCTGGCTCATGGTCATCCTGCTGTCCACCAGGACACCCAGGTCCCTTTCCCCTACACTGCTCTCCAGCAGGTCAGCCCCCAACCTGTACTGGTACATGGCGTTGTTCTTCCCCAGATGCAGGACTCTACACTTGCCCTTGTTGAATTTCATTAAGTTTTTTCCCGCCCAACTCTCCAGCCTATCAAGGTCTCGTTGAATGGCAGCACAACCCTCTGGTGTGTCAGCCATTCCTCCTAGTTTGGTGTCATCAGCAAACTTGCTGAGGATACATTCTGTACCCTCATCCAAGTCGTTGATGAAGATAGTAAACAACACCGGTCCCAGTACTGACCCCTGAGGGACTCCACTAGTCACAGGCCTCCAACTAGACTCCGTCCCATTAACCACAACTCTCTGGCTTCTTCCCTTCAGCCAGTTCATAATCCACCTCACTACCTGATCACTAAACCCATACTTTATCAGCTTATCTACGAGGATGCTGTGGGAGACAGTGTCAAATGCTTTACTGAAATCAAGATAAACCACATCTACCGCTCTATCATCATCTATCCACCTAGTTATTTCCTCATAGAAGGCAATAAGGTTGGTCAAACATGACTTACCCTTGGTAAAACCATGTTGACTGCTCTTAATGACCCCCTCATCCTTGATGTGCCTAGAGATCGTGCCAAGAACAAGCTGTTCCATCACCTTTCCAGGGATGGAGGTGAGGCTGACCGGTCTATAGTTATCTGGGTCCTCCTTCTTGCCCTTCTTATAGATTGGAGTGACGTTTGCTATCCTCCAGTCCTCAGGCACCTCTCCTGTTGTCCATGACTTACCAAAGATGATGGAGAGTGGCCTAGCAATGACCTCTGCCAGCTCCCTCAGCACCCTTGGGTGCATTCCATCTGGTCCCATTGATTTATGGATATCCAGATTGCTCAACTGATCCCTAACCCAATCCTCATCTACCAAGGCAAACTCCTCCTTTATCCTGACTTCTTCCGGGGCTACAGGGATCAGGGGCTCCTGGGGAAAGCCAGCAGGAGTAAAGACAGAGGCAAAGAAGGCATTCAGCACCTCTGCCTTCTTTATATCCTCTGTCTCTAGGGCACCCCCCTCATTCATCAGTGGGCCTATATTGCCTCTAGTGTTTGTTTTATTAGCTATGTATTTGAAAAAGCCCTTTCTATTGTCCTTGACCTGGCTTGCAAGGTTAAGTTCTAGCAGCTAAAGTACATCAAGTGAACAGGTGGTACAAGCAGCTGAGGCCCAGCATTGCCTTTAACTAGAAACCGTATAGTCAAGAAAGTAAGTTATTATGTTTAAGCAACCACCGTGGAAATAATACAATAATTAATCATATAGTGGCTAAACTCACAGTGACCAGTTATGCTGCTTGGAGATCCCATTACCCTCCTCCCCATCCTAATCTGAATATTAGAGGCTACAGTCAAGAGCATTACTATGGTGTGACTATAGGTGACCACTGATTGTTATTAGAAATGAATATACATGAAGTGATGTAATCCGACAAATCATTAGGGGCCAATCAAGGTAAAGGTTAATTTTAATGAGCAATTGAAAGCGAGCAGTATATGCAGTTTTATGTTAAATAGCTTATTCAATGGAACTCAAATATATAAAAACCCTGCTAAAGGTGATGTAACCCAGGATACGCTAGGTGGAGTTATCCCCCGTATCCTCCGTGCGTCAATAAAGAAGTGTCTGCTTATCTACATCACGTTGGTGTTGTTAAGTTCTTTGTCCTGTTTGGTGACACCCCAGGGGTGGAAGCACAGTTCCACCATCTGCCATGGGCTGATCCAGACTGCGCTGGAAAAGGGTGAGGCTCCAGAACATCTGCAGTTCATCGATGTTATCATCGTATGGGGGAACACGGCAGTGGAAGTATTTGAGAAAGGAGAGAAGATCATCCAGATTCTCCTGGAGGCCAGCTTCGCCATCAAGAAACGCAAAGTCAAGGGACCTGCCCGAGAGATCCAGTTCCTGGGGGTAAAGTGGCAAGACGGACGGCGTCAGATTCCCACCGAGGACATCAATAAGATCACTGCGATGTCTCCACCGACCACCAAGAAGGAAACACAAACTTTCCTAGGTGTCATAGGCTTTTGGAGAATGCACATTCCCGAGTACAGCCAGATCGTGAGCCCTCTCTACCTGGTTACCCGCAAGAAGAACGATTTCCACTGGGGCCCTGAACAACAACAAGCCTTCACTCAGCTCAAGCAGGAAATCGCTCATGCGGTAGCCCTTGGCCCAGTCAGGACAGGACCAGAGGTGAAAAGTGTGCTCTACTCTGCAGCCGGGAACAAGGGTCTGTCCTGGAGCCTTTGGCAGAAGGTGCCTCATGAGACTCGGGGCCGACCACTGGGATTCTGGAGCCGAAGCTACAGAGGGTCCGAAGCCAACTACACTGCGACAGAGAAAGAAATCTTGGCTGCCTATGAAGGAGTTCGAGCTGCCTCAGAAGTAATCAGCACAGAGGCACAACTCCTCCTGGCACCCCGACTACCGGTGCTGGGGTGGATGTTCAAGGGAAAGGCTCCCTCCACGCATCATGCCACCGACGCTACTTGGAGCAAATGGATTGCCCTCATCACACAGCACGCCCGTATTGGAAACCAAAATCGCCCTGGGATCTTGGAGATAATTACCAACTGGCCAGAAGGTGAGGCTTTTGGATTATCTTCTGAAGAAGAGGAAGAGGAAGTGACACGTGCTGAGGAAGCCCCTCCATATAACGAGCTACCAGAGAGTGAAAGACGATATGCCCTCTTCACCGATGGTTCCTGCCGAATTGTAGGTGCTAGCCGGAAATGGAAAGCTGTTGTATGGAGCCCCACACGACAAGTTGTACAAGCTATCGAGGGAGAGGGTGGATCGAGCCAATTTGCTGAACTCAAAGCCGTCCAATTAGCCCTGGACATTGCTGAAAGAGAGAAGTGGCCAAAGCTCTACCTCTACATTGATTCATAGGTGGTAGCCAATGCCCTGTGGGGTTGGCTGGAAAGGTGGAAAAAGGCCATCTGGCAGCGTAGGGGAAAACCAATCTGGGCTGCTGATGAGTGGAAGGACATTGCCACTCGGGTAAAGGAGCTACCTGTGAAAGTCCGTCATGTAGATGATCATGTCCCCAAGAGTCGGGCTAATGAAGAACATCGCAACAACGAAAAGGCAGATCAGGCTGCAAAAATAGAGGTGTCCCAGATAGATTTGGATTGGCAGCATAAAGGAGAGTTGTTCTTAGCTCGATGGGCCCATGATGCCTCAGGCCATCAAGGCAGAGATGCCACCTATAAGTGGGCACGAGACCGAGGGGTGGATCTAACCATGGACAGTATCTCCCAGGTTACCCATGACTGTGAGACGTGCGCTGCGATCAGACAGGCCAAGCGGGTGAAGCCCCTGTGGTATGGTGGGCGGTGGTCCAAATACAAGTATGGGGAGGCCTGGCAAATTGACTACATCACACTGCCTCAAACCCGCCAAGGCAAGCGCTACGTGCTCACAATGGTAGAAGCCACCACTGGATGGCTGGAGACCTACCCTGTGCCTCACGCTACTGCCCGGAACACCATCCTGGGCCTTGAAAAGCAAGTCCTTTGGAGGCATGGCACCCCTGAGAGAATTGAGTCCGACAACTGGACTCATTTCAAGAACAGCCTTATCAACACCTGGGCTAGGGAACATGGCATTGAGTGGGTGTAACACATTCCTTACCATGCACCAGCAGCTGGGAAAGTTGAACGGTGCAACGGACTGCTTAAAACCACCTTGAAGGCACTGGGTGGAGGAACTTTCAAAAACTGGGAGATGCATTTAGCAAAAGCCACCTGGTTAGTTAACACCCGAGGCTCCACGAACCGAGCAGGCCCTGCTCAATCTGAATCCTTACGAACAACAGACGGGGATAAGGTTCCAGTGGTGCACATGAGAGGTATGCTTGGGAAAACTGTTTGGGTTAATTCTGCCTCGAGCAAAGACAAACCCATCCGTGGTGTTGTCTTTGCTCAGGGACTAGGTTATACTTGGTGGGTAATGCGCAAAGATGGGGAAACCCGGTGTGTACCACAAGGGGACCTTATTTTAAGTGAGAACTGAGTGTAGAGTTTCATTGTATATGTACGTATAGATATATATGTGTGTGTGTGCAGAGTTTAAGAAAGGTATTGATTTGGGATGATGCAAATGGTAATAGAATAAGGGGTGGATAATGTCCTGGGTTACAATGTATTCTATTACCATGAGCTGTTGAAACCAGGCGCAGATGTTCCTTGCTTCCTCCCTCGGGACTAGCTTCTGTTAATAGGCCAAACAGTGCCTTGCCGCATGACCCATAGGTGGCCTGCACCTGGACTATTCTTCTGTTAATGCGCCCATCAGTGCCTTGCCCCATGACTCACCATCCCTTTGTGAGATGCTCAGGCCAGGGGCAGGGAGCCAAGCATTTCCCACCTGGATAAAAATCTGGGGTTTGGAACAGCACGGGCAGCCTTACCCGCTGGGATCCCAGAGGACAAGGACTACACCACCACCGGATTTTTGGAGGAGGACCAGACTTCTTTTCTACAAGATCACCACTTCAACAGGACCATTTCAAAGAGAACTGCAGCTACCACTACATCGGACTGCTACCGGCACCCTGCCCGGCAGGGTGCCAGGTTGTATCCCTGACTCTGTCAGGCTTTAAACCAGTTTCTCTGTATTATTGTTTTGTTGTATATATTAGTAAAAACTGTTATTCCCATTTCCTCATATCTTTGCGTGAAAGCCCCTTAATTTCAATTTTATAATAATTCGGAGGGAAGGGGGTTGTATTTTCCGTTCCAAGGGGGGCTCCTGCTTTCCTTAGCAGACACCTGTCTTTCAAACCAAGACAGCCGCATACTAAAAGTGTCTTATCAACTTTGTTCTCACAGAATCGAGTGCTGCAGTCTTCTCAAATCTGCAGCTTTCCTGAACAGAAAATTCATTCTATAATTCTAGCCCAGCGAAACCAGGACAGCTAATAACCCCAAAATTGCAAAGAAAATGGGAGGAGTCATGAGACAAGGGGTAAGTCCTGGGGAATACTGGCAAATATATTTTACAGAGTTGCGAAGGTGTAACCTATATAAATATTTATTGGTAACTGTAATAAGTGTGCATAATAAATTTGTTGATCAAACCGAACCATTATACCTTTTAGCTCTGTGGGAAATGATAAGCTTTGAAACTGGCCTAGACAGGCTTTTTGCAAAACCTGCTTGGATCATGCTTGCTTTGCAAGCAAAACCTGCTTGGATCATGCTTGCCTTGCAAGCAAAACCTGCTTGGATCATGCTGACTTGCAAAACCTGCTTGCCCTGCAAGACCTGTTTGCTTAAGTTATAACCACAGTATCCGGTTAAAATGTTTGTCTGATAAGGAAATATGTTGAGTCTTTTCGCAATGAAGGCGCATATCTCAAGAAACCAGGACATGACTTACGGTGCAGAGGAAGACTACGGCCTTCATCCCATGACCACCTACGACTATCAGAGGGCAGAAAAGGACCGCCTAACAACAACACATGCAGCCGTAAAAGATACCGAGTTGTGAAAGCCGCGCCCGGGAACCATGGACTATAAATAGGGGACTGGCGGGGAGGGGGGAGTGCGCCATCGGTGGAGCGGAGACTCCCGTGGCCGCCCAGCGCTGTTTTGCCTGTTTACCTTCTTCAATAAAATTACCTTATAATTGGAGAAATCTTTGGCCCTAATTTATAACAGTAACGATAGATACCTTTTCTGGTGGGCCCAAGGCTTTCCCCTGTAGTACCAACAAAGCTAGGGAAGTAATTAAAATCCTACTGAAAGAAATTATCCCTAGATTTGATGTTCCAGAAGGTTTATCTTCTGACAACGGACCCCATTTTACTGCAGAAATAGTACAGGGAGTTTCATTTTACCACAAAGGGAGACCAAATGCATGTAAAAGGATGTCTTGACCCAGTTCGGGCCAAGGGAGATTTATTTTGATCCCAGAGGTGAAATTAAAACACAAACAAGGTCAAATGTCAGAGACTCACTATGGTTTATTATGAAGTTGTGTGCACTTGAAAATTAAAGAGCAATAGGAAAGAAGGGGATATAAGAATATGCAGTATTATGAGAGATAGAGCAGAGAGAGCGAGGTTACCACCACGGATCCAGCGACATCTCACAAGTCCAGTTGTTGATTGGTGGGGAAGATCTTCAAATTCGTTGTGAGCTGTTGTTGCTAGATATAGTCTCTTTCTCCACCCATTGACTCTGGGAGGGCGTTTCTGCCACACGCTGCTTTGCATATGTCCGGCCTACCAGTGCAGGCATCAGGTATCACTCCAGGTGTCATTCGAGGATCGTTAGGAGCGATCTCCATCCCTCCTTCATTTTTCTCTTGGAGACCTCCTTGTTGCTGAGCATGCGCACTGATGCGTTCTGTTTGTAGTATCCCTGTGAATTGTCCTGCTCCCTTCAGATGCAGAAATGGAGAATTGTCCTGCTTATCTCCCTTCAAATGCAGGAATGAGGATGCTGAGAACAAATGCATCCTGTTTGTGGTATCCCTCTTTTAGATGCAGGAAGGGGGATGCTGAGCCTGGCGGTCCCCCACAGTAGTACAGCATGGGGTGGGTGAAGCATAACACAGACAATGTTGAGACATAACCACCAGTCTCTAGACTTATCACTGGGTGTCGATATACACTGGCACTGCTGAGATCATCACTCCAAGCTTATATTCCCTTAACACCTATATCTTAAGTCTCTCAGGTGTCCCAGGGGGAAACTTTCAGTGGTCTCTGGTGGTCCCTTGTGGTTGTTGGAGAGATGTTTCTGGGTGTCTTTTCCATGAACTCTGGGCCTCCTCTTCCATACATGGTCTTGTCTTAGTTCATCTTTCCAGTTGTTAAAGCTCACAAGTTTCTTATCTTGGTCTCAGCTGGTCCTTGTATGTTTATCTGAATCCTTCAGGAGGTGCCAGCCACAGCTGGGCCTTGGTTGTATTTCTGCTGGAACCTCCCTGCTGAGGCAGATTTAAATCAATCACACAAAGCAACCATAAAGATAAGACCAGAGTCTGATTTTCATGATTCTGCAAAGTTTAACAAAATTGCATGTTTCAAGATGGTCAGTCTCTCACAAGGGACAGGCTATAATTAAAGTGTATTTGATCTCTCTCTCAGAGTTTATTCTCCCTGCATAGGTACCTAAACAAGGAGACCCTCTGTGGCAGCTGCACCTGCCCTGACCCTGGAGCCACCTTCTAATGATGTTTTGTCTAGACAACTTGCCTGGCACCAGGTTCACAGTCCCCTGCAGTCAGGGCCCCTGGCTAATTAGAATTGCCCACAGATCAGGCTCGACTAGGATATAAATGGAGCCCTGCCAGAGAACCAATTTGAGTTGTTCCTCCTTGGAGCAGCAAGTCTGCAGTTGGTGATTCTCCCCTTGGATTGGAACACTGCCCAAGGAAACTCCCTGGGGTTGAGAGCCCTCACCATTTTCCCCCTTGGTGAGTGAATATTTCTTCTGGATATCCTTGAGTGAGCCCTCATCCCTGTGGGTGAATGATTATATGTTTCTGGGTACCCTTGGGTGGGAGATTTTCCCCCCTTTTTAAGAGTGAGTGTGCACCTTTTTGAGTTATCCTTCTGAAGTGATTAAATCCAGTTATGCAGTAATATATTCCCGACTGACATCTGAACTTGTGTTTTACTTTTGGTTTGTCGGAATGCTAAGTAGTTTCATTTAGAATAAATCTTTATTCTGAGTGACTGCCCTGTCTGTTTTGTGATCTTCTCTGCCTGGCACCCAGGCTCAGGGTTGGCTTGGGTTTTCAGAGTGAGGGGCTGCTCTGCAGATTTTGTGGGTACCTCCACGACATCCCCCCCTTTCCCTTGGCCACCCATTCCAACCAGGAGACACGGTCTACATATGGACCTGGAAGGACAAAACACTGAAAGAAAAGTGGAAAGGACCTTACACTGTACTATTAAAAACTTATACTGCAGTAAAGGTAGATGGGATCAACTCCTGGATTCATTACACTAGAGCAAAAAAGTGCCAGAGCAAGACCAAGAATTTTGTCTGACCAGGGACCATTGATGAACTGCACCTGGGAAACAGGACTTGTCTATGTAGAGGTTGATTGTCCATAGGGCCAACTGTTCCTGGGTTTGGGAATACTCATTTTGTTACCTGCTATATTCTTACTCATTTATAATACGAAATTATTCTTCCAGGAATACAATATTAGAGTGCCTTCAGAAAATGATGTTAATCTAATGTTGCTAAGATGAAAGTTATAAATGTAGTATTGATTAGCGTAGTATTTGCTACTTGACAACTTATCCAGTCATTTGGGGGAATCCACAATAGCAGCAGTTTGACTGTATTTAGTAGTGGAAAATTTTCCTTCTTACAGAGATGAAGCAATAGTTGAGGTAAGTTAGTTCTGAGCTTTTTTATGATAAGAACTTACTCCTTACTGATTGTGGCTTTAAAGGATAGCTGTTGTCTATGAAAATTCTTCTGAAAGAATAGGTAGTTCAGAATTGATCTAAAATTTGTGAATTGTTACAAGTTTTTTAATCCAGAAAATGGTAGGTAAACAGCAATGTTTATGTAGATGTCAATGTATACAAAAGTGAAATAAGAAGAAAAATTACCATTATTTTAACATTTTGCTTCAAATCAACAGAGATGGTCTAGATAATGAAAAGAAAATCAGACTTTGAAGCTGTTGTTTTTAATTATCTAAATTGGTATTAGTAGTAAAAATAGGGAAGAAGGGTTTTTTAAATAATACTTTTGTATCAAAGTATACTTTTTTTTTTGTTTGTTAAAATGGGGTAAATGGGGATTTCATTTCTCTCTGAAAACAAAATCATAGTTTACTAACAATGAAAGAATCTTACTTAAGTTCTTGAAATCTGGTTTTGTTAGTATTCACAAGTAAGTCCTGAACTAGCCAAGAATGTATTTCTTATAAAAAGATGCTTTTTTTTTTTTTCCCAGGGGAAAACCATTTTTTCATATGCTGCCTCTGTCTTCATCATTTTTGTAATTAATTGTCGGAATTATGCTTGTATCCCTTCAAAGGAGATGATGTTCTGTAAATACCATGTTTTCAATAGCCACTGTTGTTGTCAGCTAATAAAACCGGCTAGCAGACAGAGTTCAGCCTCTTCCAGCTATTGCCTGTTAGAGCCTTCACATCCAATGTTTTTGTCTCATCTTGGATCTGCTCTGACAAGCTTTTACCCCTGTATTATGATACTGTCCAAGGTCCCAATTGGATCAGGACTCCATTGTACCCCTTATAAATATTCATAAAGTTTGAGATAAATTCTGCCTGAAAAGTCAGTCTGGTTCTGTTTATTTATTTATTTAATCTTTATTTTTCCTCCATTACATCTCATTTTCTTTCTGAAATATTTCCTTCTTTAGGATTTCTTCAGCTAATGAAGGAAATGAGACTAGTAGAATTGTGACAATGTACAACTACTGTGAATCCACACTACAATTAATGTTGATTCAATAGATTTTGCATGAATGACTACATAAATGACCAGAATTAACCCCAAATATCAGGGTTGACAGTATACTGAAGTTTTTTGAAATAGTTTACTTGAAAGGAAAAAGCTGCTGGGATGTAAATGGAGTCTGTTTGGTATTTTCTGTGTTGCTGTTTTTGCCTGATTAAGCATCAGTGACATATGTAGCTACTCCTGTGTTCAGTTCCATCTATGGTAGTATTCAGCTGTTATATCATTATGTCCAAAAGACTATTCTAACGATAATAGAGCCTATACCAATAGTCTGTGCAGCCTTTTCAAGATAACTCACTGGAAAACACCATTCACTGGAGCTTTGAGCCTATTGCATTTATTACTTAAAACTGCTCTTTAGTAGGTGGCATCATTTTATTTTCCTTTGTCTCCTACTGTGACGTAAGATATTATGTTTACATAAAAAGTCAGAGGGTCTCTCTAATCTTTGAAGTTACTAGTTTAATTCTTTGGGATTTTTTTAATATAGGAAATATTTTTATGAAAGTTTTTGTTAGCAAAAAGGATTTTTTCTAAGTCAAGTGATAAATAGAATACTTATATTTATAGTGACTGTATTCATTTATGTAATCTTACATGAGATGATGCTGAGTGTTTTATTAAGCAAAGCTCCCTAAAAGCAGCAGCCTACAGAATGAAATGCTGTTTCAAAAATGATCCCAGACCATAAGCATTCACATAGTAGTAAAGCTTACTGCACAAATATGGAAGCTGGTTTTCTGCTTTTACTAAGCAAGTTGTTAATTTTGAAAGTGGCTGAAATAATCACAGAATCACAGAATGGTAGGGGTTGGAAGGGACCTCCGAAGATCATCTAGTCCAGCCCCCCTGCTAGATCAGAATCCTAGAGTAGATCACACAGGAACACATCCAGATGGGTTTTAAATGTCTCCAGAGATGGGGACTCCACAACCTCTCTGGGCAGCCTGTTCCAGTGCTCCGTCACCCTCACAGTAAAGAAGTGTTTTCTTATGTTAAGACTGAACCTCCTGCATTCCAGTTTGTGCCCATTACCCCTTGTCCTGTCACTGGACACCACCGAGAAGAGTCTGGCACTGTCTTCCTGACACCCACCCTTGAGATATTTATAAGCATTAATGAGATCCCCTCTCAGCCTCCTCTTTTCCAAGCTAAATAGGCCCAGTTCCCTCAGCCTCTCCTCATATGGGAGATGCCCCTGCACTGCTCCAGTGTAGGCAGCTTTTGGTGTTATAGGAATGGTACCATAATTTCTACACTGCTGCTGCTTGGCTGCCAGCAAACCAACGTGGCCAAATTCAGTGACCAGGACAGGCTGCCCTTGTGTCTGGCTGGTCCTTATGTCCCAAGTGGGCTTTCTGAGCTCCTTGGCTGGTGCTGGTGTGGCCTGAAAAGTGATGCAATGTCCTCTGGAAGATGCACCAATATACTCCCTGCTGCCCCAGGATCAGAAGAGTTGAGAGTATGTATTCATGCACCTACTTGCTCAGTATCCTCTTCAAATGCATTTTCTACTAGCTCATTATTGCCACTTAAGCAACCATCTGCTATCCCCAGCCAACATAGACCTACAGCCCCTTGAGTGCCAGCCTCTTGCCGGGGAACTTAGAGGCACTCTAAAGCTATGGTTGGTCACTGACAACAATAAACTCCATGGTGGTGTATAAGCCTGAGACTTAAATTGCTAGAGAGAAGTGACCCATATCTGCTTACACATGAGGAAAGCAGCAGTGGGAGTCAAGAGGGGTTATCTGCTGTTCCTGTCTGGCCACCTTTGCCCTCCCTATAAGGTCATAAATTGATATACTGAATGCAACTGTATATAACAAGGAGTCCAGCTACATCCACTAGAGATGCACTGCCCTCATGCATATGTACACTCAACTCACTCACTGCTCTGCTATTTGCTTCTGATTTATGATCTGCTGGCAATCCACATGGACCAGGATTGAAAATTTTGCAAAGAGTGAATCAACTACAGTGTACTAGACTGACAGGCCACCTAGAATCATAGAACGTATTGGGTTGGAAGGGACCCTCAAGGGTCATTGTCCTGGTTCGGCTAGGATAGGGTTAATTTTCACCAGGAGTTGGGAGGGAGCTAGCTACAGCCAAGCTATTCAATACCATGCCAATGTCCTGTCTGGGAGGCCAGGCCCAGGGAGTGCAAGAGCGGCTTTTGTCCGGATCTGTACCTCATGCTGTATCCTTGCGGTATATCTCTTGTTTTGTACATTATTATCACTGTTGTTATTGTTGTTGTTCGGTCTGTTGTTGTTACACTGCTGTATTAAATCTTCCTTATCTCAACCTTGGGGTTTGTATTTTACTCCCTGTCCCATCCCCATCCGAGGGTGGGGGAGGGGCAGCGGCAACATGGTCTTGGGTCCCAGCAGGGTCTAAACCACCACAGTCATCTAGTCCAACCCCCCTGCAGTGAGCAGGGACATCTTTACTAGATCAGGTTGCTCAGAGTCCCATCAAGCCTGACTTTGAATGTCTCCAGGGATGTCTCCACTACCTCCCTGGGCAACCTGTTCCAGTGATCCACCACCCTCATATTGAAAAACTCTTTCCTTATATCTAACCTAAATCTACCCTTTTCTAGTTTAAAGCCATTACCCCTCTTCCTATTGCTACACGCCCTTGTGAACAGTCCCTCCCCTGCTTTCTTATAGGCAACTTTCAGGTGTTGGAAGGTCGCTATAAGGTCTCCCCAGAGCCTTCTCTTCTCCAGGCTGAACAACCCCAACTCTCTCAGCCTATCTTCATAGCAGAGGTGCTCCAGCCCTTTGATCATTTTTGTGGCCCTCCTCTGGATGCACTCCAACAGGTCCACATCCTTCTTATGTTGAGGGCTCCAAAGCTGGACGCAGTATTCCATGTGAGGTCTCACCAGAGCAGAGTAGAGGGGCAGAATCACCTCTCTGGATCTGCTGGCCACACTTCTTTTGATGCAGCCCAGGATGCGATTGGCCTTCTGGGCTGCAGCTGCGCATTGGTGGCTCATGTCCAGCTTTTCATCCACTACTGCCCCCAAGTCCTTTTCCTCAGGCTGCTTTCCAGCACATCATCTCCTAGCCTGTACTGATAACACGGACTGCCCTGACCCAGGTGCAGGACCCTGCACTTGGTCTTATTGAACCTCATGAGGTTCACCTGGGCCCACTTCTCCAGCTTGTCCAGGTCCCTCTGGATGGCATCCCATCCCTCTGGCATGTTGACTGCACCACCCAGCTTGGTATCGCCAGCGAACTTGCTGAGGGTGCACTCAGTCCCACTGTCAATATTATTAATGAAGATATTAAACAGCACTGGTCCCAGTACAGACCCCTGAGGGACACCACTTGTCACCATCTTCCATCTGGACATTGAGCCATTCACTACTACCCTCTGGATGCGGACCAGCCAGCCAATTCTTTATCCACTGAACAGTCCACCCATCAAATCCATCTCTCTCCAACTCAGAGAGAAGGATGTTGTGGGGGACTGTGTCAAAGGCCTTGCACAAGTCCAGATAAATGACATCTGTAGCACTTCCCTTGTCTACTGATGCAGTTACTCCATTGTAGAAATCCACTAGGTTGGTCAGGCAGGACTTGCCCCTAGTAAAGCCATGCTGGCTGTCCTGAATAACCTCCCTGTCCTCCATGTGCTTCAGCATAGCTTCTAGGAGGATCTGTTCCATGATCTTCCCAGGCACAGAGGTGAGGCTGACAGGTTGGTAGTTCCCAGGGTCCTCCTTTCTATCCTTTTTAAAAATGGGTGTAATGTTTGCTTTTTTCCAGTCACTAGGGACTTCACCCGACTGCCATGATTTTTCAAATATGGAGAGTGGCTTAGCAACTACATCAGCCAATTCCCTCAGGACTCTGGGATGCATCTCATCAGGTCCCATGGACTTGTATATGTTCAGGTTCCTCAGATGGTCACGAACCTTATCTTCACATACAGCGGGAGGGATGTTTCCTTTTCTGGTTTATATACCTGTAGAAGCCCTTCTGGTTTTTCTTGACATCCCTTGCCAAGTTCAGCTCCAGCTGCACCTTGGCCTTCCTGACCTCGTCCCTACACAACCGGGCAGTGTCCCTGTACTCTTCCTAAGCTACCTGTCCCTGCTTCCACTGCCTGTGGAGTTTCATCTTGCCTTTTAGTTTGACCAGGAGGTCTTGACTCAGCCATGCTGGTCTCTTGCCTTCCTTGCCCGATTTCTTACACCTGGGGATCGAGAGCTCTTGCGCTCTGTGGAAAGTCTCCTTAAAGATCTACCACCTCTGTTCTGCTCCCTTATCCTTAAGGGCCATTTCCCAGGGGGTCCTATTGACTAACTCCTTGAAGAGCTGGAAGTTGGCTTTCCTGAAATTCAGGGTCCTGACTGTGCTTCTCATGTGACTCATACACCTCAGAACAGTGAACTGCACCAGTGCATGATCACTACAGCCCAGGCTGCCTCCAGTCTTGACATCCCTGATGAGCTCACTTGCATTGGTGACCATCAGGTCCAATATCACTTCCCCTCGAGTAGGGCTGTCTATCTGTTGCGTTAGGAAGTTGTCATCAAGGCACTCCAGGAGTCTCTTGGATTGCCTACAGCTTGCCGTGCTACTTTTCCAACAATTGTCAGGGTGGTTCAAATCCCCCAGCAGGATGAGAGCCTGTGAGTTCGATGCCTCCTGGAGCTGGAGTACGAAGGCTTCATCGATGGGCTCCCCTTGATCAGGCAGCCTGTAGTAGACACCAACCACAAGGCTCCCCTTATTGTTTCGATCCCTAATTCCTACCCATAAGCTTTCAACCTGCTCATGGCTATTATGTAAGGACAACTCTTCACACTCTATCCATTTCTTAACATAAAGGGCAAGACCTTTACCCCTCCTTCTCCTATCCCTTCTGAACAGCTCATAGCCATCGATAGCCACACTCCAGTCATGGGATTCATCCCACCAAGTTTCAGTAATGGCCACTATGTCGTAGCTTTCTAGTAGCATGGTAGCTTCCGACTCCTCCTGTTTGTTGCCCATGCTGCATGCATTGGTGTAGAGGCACTTCAGCTGGGCTGGTGGCCATGTTGCCGTCTTAGATAGAAACCCCTTTATTCCCCCAAGGTGTTTCATGGAAGCTACCCTGTTGGCCCCTATTACCTCAGGAGCCTCTGGTTTATCTCTATAAGACTTTGCCTGTGCTGCAGTGCCCACTGCATGCCTCAGGGCAACAGACTGAAGGCCCTTACTATCACCACATCCCTCCAGCCCTGGTGTGTCATCCTGCCACTTGTCACAGACAGTCTTATTACCCCCCTCCCCCCTCACATCTAGTTTAAAGCCCTGCCAATCAGCCCTGCCATCTCTTGGGCAAAGACCCGCTTCCCCCTTCGAGAAAGGTGAGTCCCATTTGATGCCAGCATATCTGGTTCTGTGTAGGTCATCCCAGTATCAAAAAACCCAAAATTGTGCCAGTGACACCAGCCACGGAGTCATGTGTTTATAGATTGTATCCTCCTGTTCCTTCCAATGTCACTGCTTGCAACTGGAAGGAGAAAAGAAAAAACAACCTGCGCCCCCAATTCTCTCACTAACCGTCCCAAGGCCCTGAAGTCTCTCTTGATTGCTCTCAGACTATGAGTTGCAGCTTCCTCACCACCCACCTGAAAAATCAGTAGTGGGTAGTAATCTGTGGACCTTACCAAGCTAGGAAGTTTCCTAGTGACATCCTTAACCCGGGCTCCAGGAAGGCAGCAGACTTCCCTATGAAGGAGGTCTGGTCTGCATATTGGGCCCTCTGCACCTCTCAGGAGGGAGTCACCCACAACAATGACCCATCTATTTTTCTTTTTGGGGTCAGTTTTGATGGTAGGTCTCAGGTGAGTTGGCCTTTGTGGCACTTCTGGCTTTTGAGAGCTATCTTCCTCACTATCAGCTCATTTCTCCTGCAGGGCCTCATATCTATTCCTCAAGGGCACTGGAGGCGGTGTGGTACTTAAGGGAACTGTTTTGTCTGGCAGGGACCAGTTCCCATTGTCTGTGCTCCTGTAAGTTAGCACGGGAAGGCTGGGAAGCTTGCTGAGAGGGTATGGAATCCTCTGCTCCACTAATAAGGTTTATTTCCTGTGCTGTTGTCCTGGGTTGCAATGTATTCTATTACCATGAGCCGTTGAGGCCTGGCGCCGGTGTTCCTTGCCTCGCCCCTCGGGACTATTCTTCTGTTAATGCGCCCATCAGTGCCTCACCATCCCTTTGTGAGATGCTCCGGCCAGAGGGGGAGGGGTGGAGCCAAGCATATTCCCGCCGGAGATAACTTTGGGGTTTGGAGCAGCGCGAGCAGCCTTACCCGCTGGGACCCCAGAGGACAGGGACTGCACCGCGGCCGGATTTTCGGAGGAGGACCAGTTTTCTTTTCTACAAGATCACCGCTTCAACGGGATCATTTAAAAGAGAACTGCAGCTGCCACCGAAATCGGATTGCTCAGACTTTTCTTTTTCTTTTCCTACGGACCGCCGCTTTAACAGGACCATTTCGGAGAGAGCTGCAGCTGCCACTGGATCGGACTGGTACCAGCACCCTGCCCGGCAGGGGGCCAGGTTGTATCCCTGACTCTGTCAGGCCTGTAACCAGTTTCTCTGTATTATAGTTTTGTTGTATACATTAGTAAAAACTGTTATTCCCATTTTCCTCATATCTTTGCCTGAAAGCCCCTTAATTTCAATTCTATAACAATTTGGAGGGAAGGGGGTTGTATCTCTCTGTTCCAAGGGGGGCTCCTGCCTTCCTTAGCAGACACCTGTCTTTCAAACCGGGACAGATTTTGGCGCCCAACGTGGGGCCTGAGGGCATTGAGGAAAAAGGGTGAAAAAGGAATAACAGTTCCTGGCTAACCTGATGTTTTGTGCACTGAACGTGGGATCTTTGTTAGGCAGCACCATGTGGTCTAGTTTACCTTGTTTCGGGTGGCACGTGGTCGTGGCTATGCTTTTCCCCTTTGCAGCCCCTTGTCTAAACATGGGTCCTCTGACTAAGGCTACTGTGGTTGTTATCCAGCTTGCACTATGGGTTGATAAGGTGAGGAATTCATGGTTTTTCAGTTTCCTGTGGAATGTGGGCACATGGATAAAGGGCTATCACACGCTCAGCGTATGCTTCTGGGATTACATTAAAAATGGTACCTTCTGTGAGGAAATAACACCAGGGGAAGTTTTCTCCCAACCATTCAACCAGTTCTTTGGGTCTGCTCCATCAGCTTTCGAAGGGTTTAGTTTTCCCCTAGATATTATCCATGTGTTGCTGCTAATAGGCCTACTGCTAATGGGCTGCTTGGCCTTCAGAGATAAAGTGAGACTGGCTTGGATAACTACTTGGGCACCCACCCCAGAGACTAGGAATGCTGCCCCAGAACCTGACACGGCCCCAGAGGCCAGAGATCCTGCCCCGCAGCCTGACCCTGTCCCACGACCTGGCATTGCCCAACAGCCCACCTCACAAATGGACCAGCCTAATTGGGTGGGGGTGCTGATAAAGGAAATACGCGAGATGGGCCAGAAGCTGACGGAATACACCTCCCAAACTAGTGGGAAACCTTGTCCTAAAGAGGGAAAGTCTGATGGTGCAGCAGTGGGACCCACAGATGTTACAACTGTGCAGGGTCCAGCTGAACCACAAGGACAGCCACAGCCAGCGGCAGTCGCCCCTGTGCAGAGGAGAAAGTGCAAGGCCAAATCAGTACGCCCAGTTAATGATGGTGGTGAGCCAGAGCCCTCACAATCTGCAGGGGAGTCAGAGCCTGAAATTATCACCGAATCCCTGTCGTTCGACAGTCTCCGTAATATGCGAAAAGACATTGCGCGACGGGGGCGTGAGCCTTTTACAACTTGGTTACTTCGGGTTTGGGACCTTATGGGTAAAGGCGTACAACTGGATAGTGGTGAAGCCAGGTATTTGGGATCCTTGGCCCAAGACTCAGGGGTGGACCAGGTATTTGTAAGGGAGCCGGGGCCCCTTTCTCTCTGGGAGCGGCTTTTAATGAGTGTGAGGGAAAGGTTTGTCCACAGAGAGAGAATGCAGGAGTACCATCATAGAATGCAATGGAAGACCCTTGAGGAAGCGATCCAACAGCTGAGGGAAGTGGCAGTGTTAGAGGTACTCTTTGGGAGGGACGGACAGCATGATAATGACCCCGACAAGGTCAAGTGTACAGGGCAGATGCTGTGGAACCTGGCAAAGCTGGGGCCACAGCAGTATGCCACGTTCATTGCAACAATTAATGCTGATGACAACCAAGAGACAGTGGGTTCTGTTGCCAACAGGTTCAGATACTATGAGAGTTTAGTCAATGGCCCAATGAAAGCTCATGTCGCTGCTGTGGCTAGGGACCTCAAAGAAGAGATCAGGGAGGAGGTGATGGAGGAGGTGAGGAGGAGCAGCTCTCGTGTGGCACCAGTGCAGGTCATAAACCCCAGAGTCAGAGCCCGACGTCCCCCAGCTAGAGAGAGAGGGTACACCCCACGATCTGAGCTGTGGTTCTTCTTGTGTGACTCTGGGGAAGACATGAGAAGGTGGGATGGGAAACCCACTTCTGTCCTGGCAGCACGGGTTCGTGAGCTCAAAAGGGAAAACACTAACCGAGGGGGTTCCGCTAAAGCGAAAGTAGCCTCAGCCTCCCGTGACCGAGCTGCCAGGTATTACAGAAGGGAGGATGATATGTCAGATCCCCTTGAAGAAACATCTAGCAGGTATGCCCAGGGAATGGATGATAACCAGGCCTAGAGGGGCCCTGCCTCTAGCCAGGAAGAGGCACGGGAGAATCGGGTCTTTTGGACAGTGTGGATCCGATGGCCTGGCACATCAGAGCCACAGAGATATGAAGCATTGGTTGACACTGGAGCACAATGTACCCTAATGCCATCGGGACATGTGGGGGCAGAATCTGTGTCTATTGCTGGGGTGACAGGGGGGTCGCAGCAGTTGACCCTGCTGGAAGCTGAGGTGAGCCTGACTGGGAAGGAGTGGCAGAAGCATCCTATTGTGACTGGCCCGGAGGCCCCATGTATACTGGGGATAGACTTTCTCCGAAATGGCTATTACAAAGACCCAAAAGGGTTTAAGTGGGCTTTTGGGATAGCTGCTGTGGAAGCAGAAGGCATTAGGCAGTTGAACACCTTGCCTGGGCTATCAGAAAACCCTTTTGCAGTTGGGCTCCTGAAGGTGGAAGAGCAACGGGTGCCAATTGCCACTTCGACGGTGCACCGCCGGCAGTATCGGACGAATCGAGATGCCGTGATTCCCATCCACAAGATGATCCGTGAGCTGGAGGCCCAAGGGGTGATCAGCAAGACCCACTCACCCTTCAACAGCCCCATCTGGCCTGTGCGCAAGCCTGACGGAGAATGGAGATTGACTGTGGACTATCGTGCTTTGAATGAAGTGACTCCACCATTGAGTGCTGCTGTGCCGGACATGCTGGAGCTCCAGTACGAGCTGGAGTCCAAAGCAGCAAAGTGGTATGCCATTATTGACATTGCTAATGCATTTTTCTCCATTCCTCTGTCACCAGAGTGCAGGCCTCAGTTTGCCTTCACCTGGAGGGGCGTGCAGTACACCTGGAACCGACTGCCCCAGGGGTGGAAGCACAGTTCCACCATCTGCCATGGGCTGATCCAGACTGCGCTGGAAAAGGGTGAGGCTCCAGAACATTTGCAGTTCATCGATGATATCATTGTATGGGGGAACACGGCAGTGGAAGTATTTGAGAAAGGAGAGAAAATCATCCAGATTCTCCTGGAGGCCGGCTTCGCCATCAAGAAACGCAAAGTCAAGGGACCTGCCCGAGAGATCCAGTTCCTGGGGGTAAAGTGGCAAGACGGACGGCGCCAGATTCCCACCGAGGTCATCAATAAGATCACTGCGATGTCTCCACCGACCACCAAGAAGGAAACACAAGAATTCCTAGGTGTCATAGGCTTTTGGAGAATGCACATTCCCGAGTACAGCCAGATCGTGAGCCCTCTCTACCTGGTTACCCGCAAGAAGAACGATTTCCACTGGGGCCCTGAACAACAACAAGCCTTCACTCAGATCAAGCAGGAAATCGCTCATGCGGTAGCCCTTGGCCCAGTCAGGACAGGACCAGAGGTGAAAAATGTGCTCTACTCTGCAGCCGGGAACAAGGGTCTGTCCTGGAGCCTTTGGCAGAAGGTGCCTGATGAGACTCGGGGCCGACCACTGGGATTCTGGAGCCGAAGCTACAAAGGGTCCGAAGCCAACTACACTGCGACAGAGAAAGAAATCTTGGCCGCCTATGAAGGAGTTCGAGCTGCCTCAGAAGTAATCGGCACAGAGGCACAACTCCTCCTGGCACCCCGACTACCGGTGCTGGGGTGGATGTTCAAGGGAAAGGCTCCCTCCACGCATCATGCCACCGACGCTACCTGGAGCAAATGGATTGCCCTCATCACACAGCGCGCCCGTATTGGAAACCAAAATCGCCCTGGGATCTTGGAGATAATTACCAACTGGCCAGAAGGTGAGGCTTTTGGATTGTCTTCTGAAGAAGAGGAAGAGGAAGTGACACGTGCTGAGGAAGCCCCTCCATATAACGAGCTACCAGAGAGTGAAAGACGATATGCCCTCTTCACCGATGGTTCCTGCTGAATTGTAGGTGCTAGCCGGAAATGGAAAGCTGCTGTATGGAGCCCCACACGACAAGTTGTACAAGCTATCGAGGGAGAGGGTGGATCGAGCCAATTTGCTGAACTCAAAGCCGTCCAATTAGCCCTGGACATTGCTGGGAGAGAGAAGTGGCAAAAACTCTACCTCTACATTGACTCATGGATGGTAGTCAATGCCCTGTGGGGTTGGCTGGAGAGGTGGAAAAAGGCCAACTGGCAGCGTAGGGGAAAACCAATCTGGGCTGCTGATGAGTGGAAGGACATTGCCACTCGGGTAAAGGAGCTACCTGTGAAAGTCCGTCATGTAGACGCTCATGTCCCCAAGAGTCGGGCTAATGAAGAACATCGCAACAACGAGAAGGCAGATCAGGCTGCAAAAATAGAGGTGTTCCAGATAGATTTGGACTGGCAGCATAAAGGAGAGTTGTTCTTGGCTCGGTGGGCCCATGATGCCTCAGGCCATCAAGGCAGAGATGCCACCTATAAGTGGGCACGAGACCGAGGGGTGGATCTAACCATGGACAGTATCTCCCAGGTTACCCATGACTGTGAGACGTGCGCTGCAATCAAACAGGCCAAGCGGGTGAAGCCCCTGTGGTATGGTGGGCGGTGGTCCAAATACAAGTATGGGGAGGCCTGGCAGATCGACTACATCACACTGCCTCAAACCCGCCAAGGCAAGCGCTACGTGCTCACAATGGTGGAAGCCACCACTGGATGGCTGGAGACCTACCCTGTGCCTCACGCTACTGCCCGGAACACCATCCTGGGCCTTGAAAAGCAAGTCCTTTGGAGGCATGGCACCCCTGAGAGAATTGAGTCCGACAACTGGACTCATTTCAAGAACAGCCTTGTCAACACCTGGGCTAGGGAGCATGGCATTGAGTGGGTGTACCACATCCCTTACCATGCACCAGCAGCTGGGAAAGTTGAACGGTGCAACGGACTGCTTAAAACCACCTTGAAGGCACTGGGTGGAGGAACTTTCAAAAACTGGGAGATGCATTTAGCAAAAGCCACCTGGTTAGTTAACACCCGAGGCTCCACGAACCGAGCAGGCCCCGCTCAGTCTGAATCCTTACAGACAACAGACGGGGATAGGGTTCCAGTAGTGCGCATGAGAGGTATGCTGGGGAAAACTGTTTGGGTTAATTCTGCCTCGGGCAAAGACAAACCCATCCGTGGTGTTGTCTTTGCTCAGGGACCAGGTTGTACTTGGCGGGTAATGCAGAAAGATGGGGAAACCCGGTGTGTACCACAAGGGGACCTTATTTTAAGTGGGAACTGAGTGTAGAGTTTCATTGTATATATATATGTGTGTGTGTGTGTAGAGTTTAAGAAAGGTATTGATTTGGGATGATGCAAATGGTAATAGAATAAGGGGTGGATAATGTCCTGGGTTGCAATGTATTCTATTACCATGAGCCGTTGAGGCCTGGCGCCGGTGTTCCTTGCCTCGCCCCTCGGGACTATTCTTCTGTTAATGCGCCCATCAGTGCCTTGCCCCAGGACTCACCATCCCTTTGTGAGATGCTCCGGCCAGAGGGGGAGGGGTGGAGCCAAGCATATTCCCGCCAGAGATAACTTTGGGGTTTGGAGCAGCGCGAGCAGCCTTACCCGCTGGGACCCCAGAGGACAGGGACTGCACCGCGGCCGGATTTTCGGAGGAGGACCAGTTTTCTTTTCTACAAGATCACCGCTTCAACGGGATCATTTAAAAGAGAACTGCAGCTGCCACCGAAATCGGATTGCTCAGACTTTTCTTTTTCTTTTCCTACGGACCGCCGCTTTAACAGGACCATTTCGGAGAGAGCTGCAGCTGCCACTGGATCGGACTGGTACCAGCACCCTGCCCGGCAGGGGGCCAGGTTGTATCCCTGACTCTGTCAGGCCTGTAACCAGTTTCTCTGTATTATAGTTTTGTTGTATACATTAGTAAAAACTGTTATTCCCATTTTCCTCATATCTTTGCCTGAAAGCCCCTTAATTTCAATTCTATAACAATTCGGAGGGAAGGGGGTTGTATCTCTCTGTTCCAAGGGGGGCTCCTGCCTTCCTTAGCAGACACCTGTCTTTCAAACCGGGACAGCTGTTTTTGTGGAGAGCAGGTTGTGGTAACATTCATCTAATTCCCTCTTCCTCTCCCTCATATTCTTCAATCTTCTCATCTCTTCCCTGAATTCCATTACTTCCTCTTGCAGCTGTACCACCCAGCAGAGCAGGTCATCAACCTGCTCACATCAGATACAGCCATAGTCAGAGCTGCTCCCTGCTAGCAGTGCAAGGTTGTGGCATTCCCGGCAGCCTATGACCTGGATAGCTGCACCCTCTGAGTACCCACATCCATTTTGTTGGATGCTGGGAGCATGATCTTCCTCCGCCGGGTAGACATCATCACTCCTATACCGAGCTGGCAGCCCTTAGTGTCCCTGTCCTGGATGTTGTTCGTCTGATAATCAACTGGGCTAACTGCCAGTTCCTGGCTAACTGCCAGTTCCTAACTAACTGCCGTAATATTGCTCCCCTCCCTAGTTCGCAGCTCCTTGGTGCCTTCCCTGCTCGTGCGAACTGCCGTGCCATGCCTTACTGCCGTGCCACACTCCGGGTCACTCACGCTCCACAGGGGCGTTTAAAAATCTCCCGTGCCGCTCCTGGCCACGCCTCTTCCGCGCCTGATTGGTTGTCGCGGACTTCCTGGTCCCGCTGGGGCTCGGGCTGCGAGTGGGGGGGTTCCTGGACTCAGTTTTTTTTCATTTTGCCCTTCCAGTTCTCTCTCCCATCCCACTGCAGGGGAGGTGAGCCAGCAATCAGCTGGGTGGGGGCTTACCTGCAGCCTGGGCTAACCCACCACAAGTCTGTATTGCATCTTGACAATAAAGTAATATTAAATTAGCTTTAAAAATGTCATTTGTAAATAATTGTGACTATATGAAGGAGGATTGTTATAGATGAATTCGCAACAAAAGAACTGAATGCAGTTGCTTAAATCCAATTACAAATTTATTAATTACAGCAAGCGTAGCAAAAAGGCAAGCAGCGCTGGGCGACAGGGGAACCACCGCTCCACCAACTGCCGCACAAGTTAAGTCCAGGTTCCTCCTTTTATTTGGTCCGAGATTCTGCGTACGTGACTGCTGGTAATCTTCCACAGGTCTTCTGCGCATGTTCACCCTTGTTGCTGGGGTCCGGCAGATTTCTGCCAGGTTGGGGGATTCATGCCTACTAGTTTCCTGGAACATATTGCTTAAGAATACACGTTATGCAAAGCTATGCAGTTCACCCTCTTCTCTTATTTGATTGTTTAAACACATCACTAACAAGATTAGGTTGAAAGAATAAACACATCACTAACAAGATTAGGTTTAAAGAATAAACACACTAACAATATCAGGTTTAATGAATAAACACATCACTAACAATGCTAGGGTTAATTGAACAAACTCATCACTGACAATGCTAGGGTTAATGAACAAACACATCACTAACAATACCCCCCTTTTTCTCTTTATGATGTTTTGTGTTGTTCATTAAACCGCTTTAGTTCTTGCTTACTCCATTCTAACTCATCTCCCATTTCCTCATCTTTATTTTTAAAGTTTTCATATTGTGCCCTTACTAACAGCAAGTGGGCTGCTTCTAAGCGTCCTTTAACTATTTCAATTATCTTGTTAAATATACAAGGGCCAAAGGTCAATCCCAGAAATAATAGGACTAACGGTCCCGCTATAGTTGACAGTAATGTATTTAACCACGGGGAATGATTAAACCAGCTTTCATACCAGCTTCTATTAGATTCCCTTTCTTTTCTCCTTTTTTCTAATCCCTCTCGTAGTTTTGTCATGGTATCTCTAACTACTCCCGTGTGGTCAGCATAAAAGCAACATTCTTCCCCTAAGGCTGCACACAACCCCCCTTGTTGTAAGAAGAGGAGATCCATTCCTCTTCTATTTTGTAGTACTACCTCTGATAGTGAAGTCAGAGATTTTTCTAATGCTGTCATAGATTTTTCTATTCTTTCCAAATCTTCATCTACTGCAGCTCTTAGGGCGTTAATTCCCTGGTTTTGTTGTACGAGAGAGGTAATTCCTGTTCCTGCTCCTACTGCTCCAACCCCTAATAAAGTAGCTATTGTAATAGCAGTTATAGGTTCTCTTTTTACTCTGTGTTGGGTTTCTGTGTCCCAGTAGTCATAAAGGACATTTTCCTGGTGATATAGCACTCTTGGGACAATAGTGACCTGTACGCAATATTCTCGAGAAGCATTAAACACATTTAGGGAGATACAGGGAGTAAGCCCGGTTTTTGAGCAAATCCATCGAGCCTCCCTTTGAGGGATAATCCATTTTTCTGTGATTCTGTTAAAGTTGGTTTTGATAGTACCACAAAGTGATTGCTTAGTTTTTGGTACTTTACCTATACACATTCCGACTCCACTAACATGTTGCATAGTTATTCCCTTTGTTTTTTTTCATTCCAGGAGCATTCGGGGGGCCTAACTTTAGAGCTTAAATTATACGTATTGTTTACTCCAATTGCTTCATAGAAAGGCGGATTAACATCATAGCAAAGCCAGCAGCCTGATGTTAGGTTCGGCTGAGAATAGTTTAAAGTTTGATAAGTGGCTCGTATAATTTTCCACAGGGGATTGGGTTGGCTCCTTCCTCTCAGGGTCCTCTTGGTCATATTTTCTTTATTTATCATTGTATTATTTGAGGTAGTTTTTATTTTAGGGCCCTTGACTATAGAGTTGGGACCTACTGCTACTGGTATAGATTTAACTTCCTTTTTTATTATTTTATTATTATTATTATTAATATTTGTATTCCCCTGCCCATCCCATATTCCCAGAGTTTTGCACCCCAGGTTTTTCCTGTTAACCATTTAGGGTTTTGGGGCTGTAGTACTTCAAGTTCTAAGGACTTGCAAGTACCTCCATCACAAACTATGCTATCCCAGCGATAAGTAGGCTTTCGACAGCCTGTGGGGATCCAATTAACTTGAAGGTATTTGTCTGGAGTCTTTACAGTCCAGGCAGTGGCGATTGTTTCACAACCCCAAGAAGGGCAAAAATAGTGTTTTGGATTGTCACAGTACCTCTTTCCTGGATTTGATCTAGGACACCAGTAGGTAGCTTTGGTAAATACTTCCTTTTCCCACATCTTTCCCATTACTATGTCGAATAAGTTATTATTAACTACATTAAAGGAAGGCGATCCTGCGGTTATATTAAATGCTAGAACCTTAGAGTCTTCCCGTCTGACTAGGGTCCAGTTACAGGGTTGGTGGGAGTCTTCCTTTTCTTGGGCAATTTCTAAAGCCATTTCTAATAAGGATATTATCCACAGATTTATCTTTAGGTTTGAGGAAAGTGGTGTATTTCTATTTTTGGTTTGAGTTTTTAGATATTTATTTTGGTGTTTTATCTTATTTTCTGAGAGGGGTAGAGTATTTTGGAGGAGTCCAGGGGTCTTTTGGTCTGGGGGTTTTAAGTCAAAAGGCCTTTTTTTTTTTTTTGCTTATTCCAGAGGCGGTTCATTAACCTCAATCCCCACCGCAGTACGCCTCTGCCTTTTCCTCTGCCTACTCTGTTGCTTAGAGCAGCAGGGCATACCATCTTCTCGGCAGCAGTCGTATTCTTCAGGGGAACCTCTTTCATTTTTAGCTCACCTTGACTTGTATGCCTCCCAGTTTTTATTCTTTACTTCTGGAACTCCACACGGTATTTTAATCACAGTCCCTCTACAGATTATTTGGGCAATTTCAGCTTCTATTATTTTGGGCTCGTTAGAGTGGAAACAATATACTTCGGAGTTTATTTCTCTGGTAAAAATTTTTCACCACTCGTGAGAATTTTTGACAATTTTTCCCATAATTACCCCCACCCTTAGGGCCTGTTCGGTAAGGTTTATAATATTGGTCGCAAATAGGATTAAGAGTAGCCCCGTTCCGGCAGTGAACCCACCACTTTTCTCTGCACCGTTTACACTGAAAGCATACAAAGGGATAACATATACAATTTAGGAGTTGTACAAAATAATGTGTCAAAATTAAAGCTGTTGCTACATCTAGAGATACTCATCCGTTTTTCTCCGAAAAGTCACTTTCAAGGTATTGGATCTCCAGTGGCTTCCAGTGAGAGCTTTTACTCTGCTTGCATGAGTCCACCCTCTCTCAGCAGTTCGGATTGCAGTATCCTCGTCCGGATTGCAGTATCTGTGGTGAGCAAGGCAAGAAAAGGTCCCTTCCAACGGGGAGTTAAAGATGATTCTTTTCAAGTTTTGATAAGCACCTTGTCTCCCGGTTTAATTTTATGTATCGCGATGTCCAGAGGTGGTCTTTGTATTATCAGTCCTTGTTTTACTAGCTCTTGCTGTCTTTTTGTTAGTTCTATAATATATTTCTATAATATATTTCTGCAAAAATTTTTCCTCTACTTTTGGATGCTCGATGGGTTTCTCTAAGTTATAAGGCATCCCATATAACATTTCAAAAGGAGAAATTCTAGTGTCTGCTTTGGGTTGCATCCTCACATTTAAGAGGGCTAATGGAAGACACTTTACCCAGCTCATTTTAGTTTCAATCATTAATTTGGTTAGGTGCCTTTTAATTTCACTTTTTTTTTTTTTTTTTTTTTTTTTTTTTTTTTTTTTTTTTTTTTGTATTTACAAACAAATAGAAGGGTCTCCGGATATCAGATAGGCTTAATACTGGAGCATTCACCAAATCGGTTTTTAAATTCTCTAAGCATTCCTCGTCCTCCTTGCTCCAGTTTATTAACCCTTCCCCTACTAATTTTTGATATAGGAATTTTGGTTTATTACTATAACTCTCAATCCACTGTCAGCAGTAACCTAAGAGACCTACTAACTGCCGTATTTGTCTCTTATTTTTAGGGGATTGGAGGGATAAAATACCATTTACTCACTTGGGGTCTAATCTCTTAGTCCCCTTGCTTAGCCAGTGTCCCAGATATTTTATTTCTTCGTCAGCAAACTGCAATTTAGATTTCGAAACCTTTAGCCCCTTTAAACTTAAAAGGTTTAGTAATTTAATACTTTCACTTCAACAGCTTCTTGGTCTTTTCCTGCTAATAATAGATCGTCTACATACTAAAGTCACTTTTGGGTTTAATTCAAAAGTCTCAAGTACTTGTTCTAGGGCCTGCCCAAATAGATTTGGTAATTCTGTGAACCCTTGCGAGAGCACAGCCCACCGGTGCTGCTGTTTCCGATGGGTCTCGGGGTTTTCCCACTCAAAAGCAAAATAGTCCCTACACTCTTCTTTTAGAGGGCAAGCCCAAAATGCATCTTTTAAATCTGTCACACTATACCATTGCAATTCTGGGGAGAGCTGACTCAACAGGGTGTAAGGGTTGGCTACTACTGGAATCTAGCAATGGTTCTTTTATTTACTTTTCTTAAATCTTGTACCAATCCATAGGACCCGTCTGGTTTCTTTATGGGTAAGATAGGGGTATTATGTGGAGACATGCAAGGTTCTAGTAGCCCTTGCTGCAGCAGTCGGTCTATCACCGGCTGCAGTCCCTGTCGGTCGTCTTGTGATATGGGGTACTGCTTAACTCTAATGGGTACTTCTGGATTAGTAATGATAACTTCAAAAGGAGCCATATCTAATTTCCCCACTGACTCTGGAGTATACCATACCTCAGGGTTAATTTTGGCTTCATCCTCCGTTGTCAGAACACATAATTTTACTGCTATTTCCTTATCTTTTGCTTCTAAACTGATTCCCAATTCAATCATTAAATCCCTCCCCAACAAATTATATTCTGCTTCAGGTACTAGTAAAAAGGACCCCATCCCTAACCGGGACGGAGCTTCTATTTCTACTTCTTTGATTACTGGTACTTGGAAGGGTTCCCCCTTTGCTCCTATTACTCTTAGTTTCTCTGAGGAGGGTGTACATCCCCAGGGTACAACTTGGACAGTAGATCTTTCTGCCCCAGAGTCCACAAGGAACTCTATCTCTTGGTGCTGGGGACCCAGCTTCAATTTTATCAAGGGCTCTGTTCCTTTTGAGGTCCCCAGCAAATAGAGCCCCTGACACCCCTATTCTGCATTAAACACTTTCTCATCTTGCATGCGTCTTCTACAATTCCTCCTCAGATGTCCTTTCTTCTGACAATAAAAGCACTCAACTTCTCTCAAGTCTCTCAGACCAGCTGGTTTTCCCGGAGGTCTGTCTTTCAGCCATGAATTCCCAAAGCCCCCTGCCCGGGGTGGCCTCTCCTTAGGGGGTGCCACTTTCTGTCCTTCCTGGATTGTTGCTACAAGAATCCTTGTCTGCCTTTTCTGAGTTTCTTCTTCCCGTCTAACATACAGTTTCTGAGCTCCTCCAACCCTCTCTCTTGCCAGTCCTCCAACCCCTCCAATCTCTTTCCAATATCTGTCCAAGACCTCGCCACAAACCGGGTCCCTAACAAGGCCTGCCCCACCCGAGCAGCCGGGTCCAGCCCCGAACAAAGCTGCAAACCTCTCCGCAACCTTTCCAACCACCCAGTGGGGGCCTCATCCCTCCCCTGATGTTCACCAAACTCTCCACTAATATTTTGTCCCCTGGGAACAGCCCCTCCGATCCCCTGGATAACCACCGTGCGCAGATCCGCCACACGGGCTCTATGCTCCGTGCCCCGGCCGTCCCAGGCAGGCCGCTGCAGTGCCCGTCCTATATCCGCGCCGGGACCCCGCCGGCGCCGCCGATCCCAGACTCCCACCCCCGCTGCTCGAATCACCTCCCCCACATTTCCGGAACCCCGGGGGCACCGACACAAAACCCGTTTCGGGCCGGGGACCCCCCACTGCTATTTCCCTTAGAGGATACAGCCCCCCCTCCTAATTGCTTCTGTTTTCTGGTTTGACTTCGTGTAACCCTGCAAGTCTCCTCTGGGGAACTGGCAGAGTCTGAGTCTGACTCGGGGTTCGGTGCTGTGGGGAGAGGGGGAGGTGAAGGAGGGGACGGGTTAGGAACGGGAGCGGGGGAGGTGTAAGGAGGTGGAGGTGTGGGAAGGTCTTCAGGTTGTTTACTTTTTTTTTTTTTTTTTTTTTTTTTTTTTTTTTTTTTTTTAGGTTTCTTTTCACTTAATGCTAACAAGTGAGTTCTCGGGTCCGATCTTAAGCACAACTGAGCATATTCACTTTCCTCTACACTAAAAGGTTCCTTGGAATTTACATAAATGTTTAAAGCCTGGCATATCCAATCTTCAAATGATCCAAATATTGGCCAGAAAACATTTCTTGCAATTTCCTTCCCACCCCATACTTCCACACAATAGTGTATCATCTTGGCCTTATCCATGTTCTTAGTCCCTGGATAATGCTTCCACTCGGCCAACATATACCCTAGCGGACTATCTTTAGGTATAGGTGGGAGTTTTATGGGTGAAGGGCGCTTGCTTTTTCCCTGTCCCATCTTCTGGAATACCTTCTTTCACTCGTGTATGCGTACAGTCGCTTCCCCTCGTTTGTGGCCCAGTCCCTCGCGGGCGATGGGAAACGCACTACTAGAGGGTCCACACTCGCTTGGAGAATCTGGCTGCCAGTCCTCCTCTCACACACACACACACTTGTTCGTATTCCAGGATACC
Source organism: Podargus strigoides (assembly GCA_028020825.1). Taxonomy (NCBI): domain Eukaryota; kingdom Metazoa; phylum Chordata; class Aves; order Caprimulgiformes; family Podargidae; genus Podargus; species Podargus strigoides. Next base: position 35,287,250 of record CM051662.1, read on the forward strand.
CAACCCAGCCCGAACGGATCCCCTGCCCAGCAGGCAGTAACTTACGCGTCCTGCGTCCCGCGTCTTCGTCTGAACCTCGAGTGCACCGAGCTTATAGGGTTTTCCTTGCCTTTTTACTACAAATTTAGGTTCGTCGGTAGGAGAAGTGTTTCAGTTTCCAATCCGGAGGCCGCCAAAATAGGATAGGCGGGGCGCCTCCCCCGGCTCGGTCAGTGAATCGATTTTCCTATCCGAGTCACGGCACCAAATTGTTATAGATGAATTCGCAACAAAAGAACTGAATGCAGTTGCTTAAATCCAATTACAAATTTATTAATTACAGCAAGCGTAGCAAAAAGGCAAGCAGCGCTGGGCGACAGGGGAACCACCGCTCCACCAACTGCCGCACAAGTTAAGTCCAGGTTCCTCCTTTTATTTGGTCCGAGATTCTGCGTACGTGACTGCTGGTAATCTTCCACAGGTCTTCTGCGCATGTTCACCCTTGTTGCTGGGGTCCGGCAGATTTCTGCCAGGTTGGGGGATTCATGCCTACTAGTTTCCTGGAACATATTGCTTAAGAATACACGTTATGCAAAGCTATGCAGTTCACCCTCTTCTCTTATTTGATTGTTTAAACACATCACTAACAAGATTAGGTTGAAAGAATAAACACATCACTAACAAGATTAGGTTTAAAGAATAAACACACTAACAATATCAGGTTTAATGAATAAACACATCACTAACAATGCTAGGGTTAATTGAACAAACTCATCACTGACAATGCTAGGGTTAATGAACAAACACATCACTAACAGGATTGTGGAATAAAACTGGAAATAAATGGAATCCCCATCTTTTTGTATTTAAGACTAGTGCAAGGACCTGGATAGGAACAACCCCAGGCACCAATATATGTTGGGGGCTGACCATCTGGAAAGCAGCTTAGTGGAAAAGGCCCTGGGTGTCCTGGTGGACACCAGCTTGAACATGAGCCAGCAATGTGCCCTTGCAGCAAAGAAGGCTAATGGTACTGTGAGATAAAGCACACAGGTTATTAATTTTGCTTTCTCAAATATAAGAGATTGCTTGCATGTATAACTATTAAATTTGATAAACTTGAAAGGAATGAAACATGCAATTTTATATCCTTCTGTGTAACTTTGTATTTTTCTACTGAAACATGTAAATTTGTATTTTCTACTGTAGCTAGTTTGCTAATACATGTGTAAATTTCCTTTGTAGTTTGCTAATGAATTATGTAAGCTTTGACCCAGGAATGTGAAAACCAGACTCTGATTTTATCTTTATGGTCGCTTTGGGTAATTGAAGCAAACCTGCCCCAGCAAGGGGGTTCCGACAGGTGGCTGGCACCTCCTGAAGGATTCAGATAAATATACAAGGACCAGCTGAGACCAAGATAAGAAACTGGTGAGCTTTAACAACCAAAAAGATGAGCTAAGACAAGAACATATATGGAAGAGAAGGCCCAAAAATCATGGAAAGGACACTCAGAGACATCTCTCCAACAACTGCAAGGGTGAAGGGTTTTTACAGTGAGGAAGACCACCTCCTCCCCCCTTCTCAGAATTGTAATGAATATGTAACCATCTCATCCCCCCTTTTTCCCAGAATTGTAATGAATATGTATTAGACTAAGGCAACAAGTATATAAGTATCTAGTCAACCTTGTGGACAGGGTGCCTCTGACTTTTGTCATGTGCCCAGCGCTGTCCTTTTGCTCCACCGACTTTGTCCCCAAATAAATTTTATAAACATTTTGTGAGCGCGTTTCTCACAGTATCCTGGGCTGCATTAGGAGGAGTGTTGCCAGCAGGTCGAGGGAAGTGATCCTTCCCCTCTACTCAGCACTGGTGAGGCCACACCTGGAGTCCTGTGTCTGACGTGCAGAAAGGAGACTCTGTAACTCCTGAAAAGTTATAAAGTAGGTATGTTTATTCAGCGCCGAGTGCAAGGGGTATCACTTCTCCTAACTTGCACACCTAGGGGCAAAGGCATGCTTCTTTTTATAGCACAAAGTAATACATATTCATGAGGATTGCATCAGAAAACATTACATCATTCACAGGGATTGCATCAGATCATTATAATATTCCATGCCTCTTGCTTCGCCTGGTTGCGCCTGCGCAGTGCCTTCCGGTGGTCCTCCTCGGGGGTCTCAGGAGGAAGGCTCTGAGTCTTCCTCTCATCTGAACTTTTCACCTCAGTTGGCTACGCATGCTCTGTGGGCCTCTGGCTCTTCTCCAGACCGCAGGGTCGGCTTCAACCGGTTCGAATGCTGAAGAAGCGGGAATAGTCCTTCCTCTTATCAGAAGAAGCAGGAAGAGTCCTTCCTCTTATCAGCGGCCTACCGCTTATCAGCGGCCTGTAGCCCCTGTTTCATTTATCAGGCAAGGTTACATACTTTGCAAGCAAGAATTGCATACTTCTTTGGTTAAACTATTACTGTTAACTCTTTTGCCCCTGTATCATGTCCAGTTCTGGGCTACCCATTACAAGAGGTACATGGACATACAGGAGGGAGTCCAACAAAGGGCCACAAAGATGATGAAAGGACTGGAGCATCTCTCCTATGAGGAAAAGTGGAGAGAGCTGGGACTGTTTAGCCTGGAGAAGTGAAGGCTCAGCAGGGGGGCAGGAATCTCATCAATCCATATAAATACCTGAAGGGGAGTGTGTACAAAGAAGATGGAGCCAAGCTCTTGTTAGTGGTGCCCAGTGACAGGACAAGAGGCAACTGGCACAAACTGAAAGACAGGAGGTTCTGCCTGAACATCAGGAAATGCTATTTTACTGTCAGGGTGACTGAGCACTGGAACAGTTTGCCCAGGGAGACTGTGGAGTCTTCCTCCTTGGAGATATTCAAAAGTCATCTGGACATGGTCCTGGGCAACCAGCTCTAGGTGTCTGTGCTTGAGGAGTGTTGAACCAGATGACCTCCAGAGGTCCCTTCTAACCTCAACCATTCTGTGATTAGTACAGTGCTGCATGAATAACAAAAATAGAAGTAGAAGAAGCAGACAAGAAACAGAGGCTGAAGCAGTAGAAGCAGCAGGAGCAGCAGCAGCAGAAAAAGAAGCAGCAGCAGCAGAAACAGCAACAGCGGAAGAAGCAGCACCAGCAGAAGCAGCAGCGGGAGACAAATCATCAGCAACAGAGAAAACTGAAGCAGTAGCAGAAGCAGCAGTTGCAGCAGCAAAAGCAGAAGCAGCAGCAAAAGCAGGAGCAGCAGCAAAAGCAGGAGCAGGAGCACCAAAAGCAGTATCACAGAATCACAGAATGTTAGGGATTGGAAGGGACCTCAAAAGATCATCTAGTCCAATCCCCCTGCCACAGCAGGAATACCTAGATCAGGTCACACAGGAACGCATCCAGGCGGGTTTTGAATGTCTCCAGAGAAGGAGACTCCACAACCTCTCTGGGCAGCCTGTTCCAGTGTTCTGTTACCCTCACTGTGAAGAAATTCTTCCTCACATTTATGTGGAACCTCCTATGTTCCAGCTTACACCCATTGCCCCTTGTCCTATCATTGGATGTCACTGAGAAGAGCCTGGCTCCATCCTCATGACACTCACCCTTTACATATTTATAAACATTAATGAGGTCACCCCTCAGTCTCCTCTTCTCCAAGCTAAAGAGACCCAGCTCCCTCAGCCTTTCCTCATAAGGGAGATGTTCCACTCCCTTAATCATCTTTGTGGCTCTAGTTAGAGCCACAGTAGTTGCAGAAGCAACAGCAACATCGTCGTCCCAAAAGTGGGGTCGTTTACCTGGTGTGCAATATGCCAATAAACACACAGAGCAGAGGTATTTTATTGCATATTTGCTCAAAGATGAGTGCTAGGTGGCAATTCCACAAAGCTAGCACACCTTACCCATATTACAGGATTTCTTTTATAGACCAAACTATGCAAAATTACTTTATCTCTAAGTATACCGATATCCCGTGCCTGCGTGATTGGTTAACTAGTTCCTCGCTTCCATTTAAAGTGGTAGCGCTTTATTTTTTATTAGGCATGCTCAGAGGGCAGGGGGCTTTCATGAGTAGGGGGTCCTGCTAGCCTAGGGGATTGTATTTTAGTATGTTAATAAGGTAAGTTCACAGTAAGTTTAAGCAATTAGTGCTTTCTACTATCAGTTCTACTCCTTGTGATTAATGCTCAAGGCTAAAGACAACAGTGGTTAGTATATTTCATTCAACTCTTCTAATCAGGATAAGCTTCAGTAAGCATCCTCCTCCTTCAGTCATGCTGACCTGTTTTCTTTTGACATCAGAGAGAAACTCAACTCAATAAACATCACAGGCCATTCTGTCTTCTTAATATCAACAACAGCAGCAGCAAAAGCAACAGCAGGAAGAGCAGCAGCATGAGCTGCAGGAGCAGCAGCAAAAGCAGGACAAGCAGCAAAAGCAATAGCAACAGCAGGAATAGGAGCAGCAGAAAAATAAGGAGCAGCAGAAGCAAAGGAAAGAACAGCAGACACAGAAGAAGAAATTGCAAAAGCAGCATCAGGAGCAGCAGCAGGAAAAGAATCAGCAACAGCAGAAGTAGAAGAAGGAGCAGCAGAAGCAGCATCAGCAGCAACAGAGAAAGCTGAAGCAGTAGCAGAAGCAGAAGTAGCAGCAAGAGAAGAAGGATGAGCAATAGCAAAAAGAAACAGCAGCAGAACTAGCAACAATAGCAAAAGCAACAGCATAAGCAAGAGCAGCAGCAGCGTGACCAGGAGCAGCAGATGCAGCAAAAGAAAAAGCTATAGTAGAAGACAAAGAAGCAGTAGTTGCAGCAGCAAAAGTAATAGCAGGAGTAGCAAAACCAGAAGCAGCAGCAGAAGTTGCAGCAGGAAAAGCAGAAGGAACAGCAGCAAAAGCAACACCAGGGGAAGCAGGAGCAGCAGTTGCAAAAGCAACAGCAGCATGGGAAGCAGGAGCAGCAGCACGAGCAGAAGCAGCAGCAGCAGCTGCAAAAGCAACAGCAGCATGGGAAGCAGGAGCAGCAGCACGAGCAGAAGCAGCAGCAGCAGCTGCAAAAGCAACAGCAGCATGGGAAGCAGGAGCAGCAGCACGAGCAGAAGCAGCAGCAGCAGCTGCAAAAGCAAAAGCAGCATGGGAAGCAGGAGCAGCAGCACGAGCAGAAGCAGCAGCAGCAGCTGCAAAAGCAAAAGCAGCATGGGAAGCAGGAGCAGCAGCACGAGCAGAAGCAGCAGCAGCAGCTGCAAAAGCAAAAGCAGCATGGGAAGCAGGAGCAGCAGCACGAGCAGAAGCAGCAGCAGCAGCTGCAAAAGCAAAAGCAGCATGGGAAGCAGGAGCAGCAGCACGAGCAGAAGCAGCAGCAGCAGCTGCAAAAGCAAAAGCAGCATGGGAAGCAGGAGCAGCAGCACGAGCAGAAGCAGCAGCAGCAGCTGCAAAAGCAAAAGCAGCATGGGAAGCAGGAGCAGCAGCACGAGCAGAAGCAGCAGCAGCAGCTGCAAAAGCAAAAGCAGCATGGGAAGCAGGAGCAGCAGCAGGAGCAGCAGCACGAGCAGAAGCAGCAGCAGCAGCTGCAAAAGCAAAAGCAGCATGGGAAGCAGGAGCAGCAGCAGGAGCAGCAGCACGAGCAGAAGCAGCAGCAGCAGCTGCAAAAGCAAAAGCAGCATGGGAAGCAGGAGCAGCAGCAGGAGCAGCAGCACGAGCAGAAGCAGCAGCAGCAGCTGCAAAAGCAACAGCAGCATGGGAAGCAGGAGCAGCAGCACGAGCAGAAGCAGCAGCAGACACAGCAAAAGAAACAGCAGCAGCAGCTGCAAAAGCAACAGCAGCATGGGAAGCAGGAGCAGCAGCTGCAAAAGCAAAAGCAGCATGGGAAGCAGCAGCAGACACAGCAAAAGAAACAGCAGCAGCAGCTGCAAAAGCAACAGCAGCATGGGAAGCAGGAGCAGCAGCACGAGCAGAAGCAGCAGCAGACACAGCAAAAGAAACAGCAGCAGCAGCTGCAAAAGCAACAGCAGCATGGGAAGCAGGAGCAGCAGCACGAGCAGAAGCAGCAGCAGACACAGCAAAAGAAACAGCAGCAGCAGCTGCAAAAGCAACAGCAGCATGGGAAGCAGGAGCAGCAGCACGAGCAGAAGCAGCAGCAGACACAGCAAAAGAAACAGCAGCAGCAGCTGCAAAAGCAACAGCAGCATGGGAAGCAGGAGCAGCAGCACGAGCAGAAGCAGCAGCAGCTGCAGTAGCAAAATCAGAAGGAGGAGCAGCAGCAAAACCAACAGCAAAAGCAGCAGCAGCAGCTGCAGTAGCAAAATCAGAAGGAGAAGCAGCAGCAGCTGCAAGAGCAGCAAAAGCAGCAGGTAGAGCAGTAGCAGCAGATGTCACAAAAGCAATTCGGGATATTCATCGACTGAGGAGGAAAGGGACACAAGAGTAGAATTACAAAAGGTTTATTTCATGATCATGAGACCCCCTCTCCATAAGGGAAGTGACGTACAGAATCAAACTCTATAACTTCAGAAAAGTTATAAAGCAGGTATGTTTATTACGGCACCGGGTGCAAGGGGGATCGCTCCTCCTAACTTGCACACCTGGGGCCAGAAGCATGCTCCTTTTATAGCATTAAGTGTTACATATTCAAAAGTTTACATCAGGTGGGAATGAGGATTACATCATTGGGAGGATCTCAGGGAGGAGATTTACTGTAAATCATTATAATATTCCACGCCTCTTGCTCTGCCTGGTTGCGCCTGCGCGGTGCATCCTGGTGGTCGTCTTTGGGGTCTTCAGGAGGAAGGCTCCGAGTCTTCCTCGCGAAGTCCTTTTCACCTTTGCTTGCTTTGCATATCCAGACCGGTCTGTTCTGGTCCCTGGAACCCCTTGATTAGCACTGTGGTTCTTATCAGCCCCTCCTTCCTGAGGAAGTATTGTCCTTGGGGCCCCTTAGCCAACACTGTCTGATCACTCAGGCCTGTCTGTTCCCTCGGGCAAGTTCTTCAGTTCTTCCCTTATCTTACTAAGCACCTTGTTCACAAGGTCAGCTAATTGCGCCTGCTGGTTAGTGCCTACAATTCTAAGTGTATTATTAACCTTTTCCTCATTAGAAGGAAGGTATCCATAGGGATTTTTCAAGAGTTTATATACAGCTTGAAATAAAATACTAAGCTTAATAATCCAATAGCACTCAGACACACTTTAGTCTTCTCTCTCCAATCACATTCAGTTCCTTTGAAGTGTTCTCAGGCATCCAATGTTGTGCTGCCCATGCAGTCTGGTTGTTAAAACATAACCTTCTGAGGTCCAGATGTTCCCCTCACTTGCCAAACACAGGTTAAAGTTTATTTTTCTCCTTAGTGCATCATGGGGTCTCTTCTCATAATTGTTATCTGGTAGTCTAGGCTCAGCAGTTAATCCTTTCATCACACAGACAAAGAAACAGCTCCAGCAAAAGGAATAGCAACATCAGGAGAAGAAGCGGGAGATGAAGGATCAGCAGAAGTAGCAGCAGAAGAAGGAGAAGCAGATGCAGAAGAAGAAACAGCAGCAGCAGTTGCAGCAGCAAAAAGAAATAGAAACATCAAGAGCAGGAGCAGAAGCAGCTACTAGCAGCAACAGTAGACACAGCAGAGAAGAGGCAGCAGAAGCAGTAGAAGGAGCAGCAGCAGAAAAAGGAGCAGCAGAAGTGTCAGAAGAAGGGAAAGATGAAGGAGAAGCAGAAGAAGGAAGAGGAAACAGCAACAGCAGCAGAAGACTAGGAAGAAGAAGCTGCAGCAAAACTAGGACAGGAAGAAGCGGCAGCAGAAGCAAGAGAAGATGAAGAAACAGTGACAAAGAAAGCAGCAGCAGAAGCACCAGTAGCAGAAAAAAAAAAGTAGCAGCAAGAGCAGCAGAAGCAGAAGAAGGAGCAACAGCACAAGAACAGCAGAAGAAGAAACAGTGTTAGGAAAAATCTAATTCCCTAACTATTGTACCAATTAGTCCTTATAGTATGAAATTGTATGAACTTTCTTAAGAGATATATATATATATAGTTTGCATCGTATACTGCATAGTCATGCTTAAGACCTCAGCTCATTACAAGGGGAAGGAAAGCTCTCACCCTGAAGAATAAAGGATACCCCTGGACTACCGAGAGAACACCAGTATCCTATCCCCTCTAACACCTCTGTGAAACACTCATTATCTGGCATCATAGATAAGTAACTGTAGCAAGACTGACTCCAGAGGTGTCTAGATCAAGAAAGAAACGGATGATGATGCCATGGAATTACAGTTGCTTTGCAAAACAGTAGTATGTGTGTGTTAAGTAGTGATTGGTCAAATCATGTTGTATCTGAATGCTTGAAAGATATAAGAACCATGTGTAAACCCACATTTGGGGTGCCCCAATTTGATTGGGATACCTCATATGCATGAATAAAGAGTGACTCTTGTAATTCTATAGTTTGTGTCCTGGCCTCTCTTCTCCGTCAGTTGGTACAGGCCAGTTGCAAAATTTTCATGACTGTTATCACATCTCCAAGGCTCTGAGCACAAACAGGTGAGCACTCACACAAAAATGATATTGAAAGTGGCCATGCACAAATGCTCACTGTAAATCCATGAGCTGTAAAGGTGCTTCCCAGTTCAGTGAGTGGCAGCTTCACTGGTTCTGCCTCAACCTCTGAAATGGCTCACCAGGATTAGGGCAGCAATGCTCTCTTGGTACATGCTGGGAAACGGATGCCTGAGGGTGAAGATGGCTTACCTCCATCCAGTTTGCTCCCTTAGTTATCATGATCTAGGCAGGAGTCTATATTGACCATCCGTGGCTTGGCTTTAGTCATAACACCCTGTCACAGAGGCACCCACAAAATCTGCAGAGCAGCCCCTCAAACACTCTAACAGCCCAAGCCAACCCTGAGCCCGGGTGCCAGGTGGAGGCACTCACAAACAGACAGGGCAGTTACTCAAAAAATAAAGATTTATTTTGAGTAGAACTACTTAACACTCCAACATACCAAAAGTAAAACACAAGTTCAGATGTCAGTCAGGAATATGCTACTACACAACTGGATTCTTTTACATCAGAAAGATGACTCAAAAAGGTGCACACACTCAAAAAGGGGGTAAATCTTCCACCCAAGGGTACCCAAAACATACAATCACTCACCCACAGGGGTGAGGGCTCACTCAAATATATTTAGAAGAAATATTCACTCACCAAGGGGGGAATGGTGAGGGCTCTCAACCCCGGGGAGTTTCCTTGGGCGGTATCCCGATCCAAGGGGGGCATCCCTGACTACAGACCTGCTGCTCCAAGGAGGACCAACTCAAACTGGTTCTCCGGCAGGGCTCCATTTATACCTATGTCGAGTCTGATCTATGGGCAGTTCTAATTAGCCAGGGGCCCTCTCTGCAGGGGACCGTTAACCTGGTGCCAGGCGAGGTTGTCCAGAAAAAGCACCATTAGAAGGTGGCTCCAGGATCAGGGCGGGTGCATCTGCCACACACCCTTGTGATTCAGCCACAACAGTGCACATGCCCTGATGCCCAGGACCCAGCCAACCAGTGGGCAAGGCAAATAAACAAACCCATGAGTGAGCAGCACTACAGTGTTTTTCCTGTTTCTGCTGGCTTCGGTTGTTTGTCTGCCCCACAGACTGTTATAAACGCTTGCCAAGGGGTGGTGGCTAGTCTATTATCCTTCTCTCGCTGCTGAGGCGACTAGAGTAAGTGTCTTGTGGGCTGCACCTGCTTGCCTCCTCATTGTTGCACTCCGCTCTTCTGGACTGCTCCTTCCGCAGTGGTTGCAGGCTGGTGCCAGTTGTGGCACATGGGATGGGGTTCTGCTATGTCCTGCCAGTGGTGGGAAGCAAGCGGCTGCAGACCTGTTGTGACGGCAAAGGAGGGCTTTACTCTGGGGCCAGAAGTTGTGGCTCATAGCGGCTCCTTTATAGCGGGCCTCACTGGGCCCTCGTGGGAATAGCGGAGCCCTCTGCCCGAGGTGACTTAGGGCGACAGGTGTTGCTCTACTGTGGCTGGGCAGTGGAGAGGGCGACAAGTAGCTCGCACCCCCTGGCGGCTGTGGTGGAGGCTGACACAGCTGTGTGGTTAGCCAGCAGGCAGCTGTGGCAAGGCTACGGTCTGTGCAGGAGGCAGTGCTCGGACCAGGTTTAAATCCACACGCAGTTGGCTTTCTCTGCTTGATCGCTGTCGCACAGCTTGAGTGTCATAAAGTCTCTCTGGAGCTCTGTCTTAACTTTCCCTTTCCTAATTTAACTTCCTTGCATCTTCACTGTCTTTGCTTTTCAATGTCTGTAAGGAATTACCATTCTCTTAATCCTCCTATATGCAATATATGTCTTGGATTGTGTGTCAGCACAAGACAAACTTATACGGTGCTTGAAATTCAGGGGGTGGTGTCTGTTTGATTTTTAGAATACAGTAGCCTCTTCACAAAAATGACTTTTTCTGATTGTTTATCATCTTCCATGACATAAAAAGGACTTGCTGCTTCTGTTTGTGTGTATTGGAGAGAAAGGCATTAATTCAAAAAACTTGGCTACAGCAAAAATACTGTTCCTAATTAGAACTCAAAATTTCATTGGGACTTCATGTTTACTGACCACTACTGCAGTCAGTTATTTAAGTTTACTAATATATATTGGTATCTTAGGAATCACAGAACGGAAGGGGTTGGAAGGGACCTCTGGAGACCATCTAGTCCAAGCCCCCTGCCAGAGCAGGTTCACCTAGAGCAGGTCGCACAGAATCGTGTCCAGGTGGGTTTGGAATGTCTCCAGAGAAGGAGACTCCACCACCTCTCTGTGTAGCCTGTTCCAGTGCTCTATGACCCTCAAAGGAAAGAAGTTTTTCCTCATGTTCAGGTGGAACTTCCTGTGTTCCAGTTTGTGCCCATTGCCCCTTATCCTGTCACTGGGCACCACTGAAAAGAGTCTGGCTCCATCCTCTTTGACACTTACCTGTGGAGGAATGGCTTGCTGAACAGGGCCGAATGTAACAGCTGTGAGCACAGGGCTGAATGTAGCAGCTGTGAGCGAGCAGTACTGATAACGGGAGCTGTACTGCTGATAGCTGTAGCTTCCCAGGGTCACTCTGACCTGGAAGCTTGCAGAAAGCTCCAAGTCAGGACAAGCCCCGAGGCAAGTCCTGACAAGTCCGAAGCTGGTGGAAAGTTGCAAGGTAGAACCTGCGGGAAGAATCCGGAAGTAGATAACTGCAAGAGGCTGGAATATGCAAATGTAGCTCTATGCTTAACTAATCAAATATAGACGAGTAGGCATAATTTGTGCTTAGCCAATTAGACATAGATATGTAGGCATAATTTAACATAAGTAGGCATAATTAACCTCCAGTGTATAAAAGGCATAGCAGAACTCGAATAAAGAAGAAGCTTGCTTATAACTCATACTGAGTTGCGTCTTGCTTCCCTCGCCTTCTCCGCCATTCTGCAACACTTACCCTTTAGATATTTATAAGCATTGATAAGATCCCCTCTAAGTCTTCTCTTCTCCAGGCTAAACAGACGCAGGTCTCTCAGCCTTTTCTTATAAGAGAGATGCTCCAGTCCCTTAATCAACTTCGTAGACCTCCGCTGGACTCTCTCCAGTAGTTCCTTGTCTCTCTTGAACTGGAGAGTCCAGAACTGGACACAGTACTCCAGATGTGGCCTCACTAGGGCAGAGTAGAGGGGGAGGATAACCTCTCTCAACCTGCTGGCCACACTCTTCTTGATGCACCCAAGGATACCATTAGCCTTCTTGGCCACAAGGGCACATTGCTGGCTCATGGTTAACTTGTCCACCAGGACTCCTAGGTCCTTCTCCACAGAACTGCTTTTCAGCAGGTCAACCCCGAACCTGTACTGCTGCATGGGGTTGTTTCTCCCTAGGTGCAGGACCCTGCACTTGCCTTTGTTGAATTTCATTAGGTTCCTAATGTTAGTATTCTTTTGTTGCATTAGTGATACATGATAAATTGAGTGTGAACTTTCAAAGTTTGTTAGATAAAAGTTCCTAACTTAAAAACTTTACTAATTCTCCCCACCTTTTTTTTTGGGTGCAATCAAGGTTAATTAGTTTGCTCATGGGGATGCTCACTGACAAATTAAAGTCAGACTTGTCTGGTTATGTTTAGGTTTTAATCCTAAACTTAAAGAATGTTTTTAAAACCATTTTTCAAAAACATTAGTTTTTGAAAGTATAGCAATAAATTCACCAATAAAGATTTTCATACAGTTGGAAAGGGGAATAGGTTATCTGATTTATTATTGTCATGTGTGTCAATCTTGCAGCTTACTTGAGTGGATTTCTGAAACAGGGTTTTTTGGCTTTAGAGTTCTGTGGAACTCCTTGAGGAGTTGGTGGCTTTATTTATTTTTTTTCTAAGGTGCTTTTAAGGATTTGGAGCAGCTTAATGTATCTTTATGGCCTTTGATCAAAGAGCATAAAACAAAGGCAAATTAAAGGGAGAAAGTTGGTCAAACTGTGAAGATTGAAAGTTCCCGTAAAAGCACTAATAAGGAAAGTTAAATTGAGCTTGCTGTGGTAAAAGTGCAAACAGCCAAAGATCAACGCATCACGTGCGGAAAGTGCTAAGGTTGATCAGGGCCAGTAGAGAATGGAGGTGGTCCTTTTTAAAATATAAAAATATTGCATATGTTTAGTGTTATTTTAGATTTACAGGTATTTAAATTGGTCAATACTTAAGGTGTTCACTAAGCATGGATATTGAGTGTACATTATAAATACATATTTTTGTTGTAGAAACAAGTAGATTATATGTGGGAAGTTGTAGTATGACAATATCCTATCTTCAAAGTTTTTGAAAAATCTGTATTTTTATTAGCATTTTATTTGAAGATGGAAGTGATTAGAGAATGAATGGCTTATATTTTGGGACTGTCAGTATGTTCTCCTTTAAATAGAAAAACATCATATTTATAACCAACCAATTACTCCACAGATCCTTAAAAGTGTACTACTAACATTAGACTAGAAGTTTCTAAACTGTGATGTACAATTCAGTTCTTAGTGGTTGTTGAACACTTTCCAGTCAAATGGTAACTCATGCACATGTGCAAAGATCAGCACAGACTAGGAAGCTGTTGAAGCTCAAAGAAAATAAGTTTGTGGATGTGTGTTAAACTCTTCGTAGTTTGTGTTGGACTTCGTACAGGAGAGCTTTTGAAACTTAAGTATTTCAAAAGCTATTTCTTCTGCAAAATGTGGATTAATGAAAGTAACTGATAAAAAAGGGGTTTCAAGTTATAGTAACATTATAGGAGTACTGCATAGTGTCTAAAATGAGACTGAAGCTCTTGAGGGCATTGACCTATCTTTTGTTTCTGAAATAACAGTTCACTTTAGGGAACTGAAGTTAAAAAGACTTAAACCACCATGATATCTCCTAGAGGGACAACACAGCATGGCATAAGCAATCCAGGAGGTTCCTGGAATGCATCAATGACAACTTCCTTCTCCAAGTGACAGAAGAGCCAACGAGGAGAGATGCTCTGCTGGACCTCATACTCGCCAACAACAAGGGGCTTGTTGCGAATGTAAAGATTGAAGGCAACCTTGGCTGCAGTGACCATGAGATGGTGGAGTTGAGGATCCTGAGGGCAGGGAGGAGGGTGAAAAGCAAGCTCATAAACCTGGACTTCAAGAGAGCAGACTTTAGACTCTTCAGGGCTCTGCTTGGTAGAGTCCCATGGGATAAGGCCCTGGAGGGAAGAGGGGCCCAAGAAAGCTGTTTAATATTAAAGGATCACCTCCTCCAAGCCCAAGAGTGGTCCATCTCAATGAATAACTCAGGAAATAATACCAGGAGTCCTGTGTGGAGGAATAAGGACCTTCCTGGCCAAGCTCAAACAGAAAAAGGAAGGATACAGAGGATGGAAGTAGGGACAGGTAACCTGGGAGGAATACAAAGACATTGTCTGAAAATCCAGGGATGAAGTTAGGAAAGTTAAAGCCCAAATGGAATTTAATCTGGGCAGGTATGACAAAAACAACAAGAAGGGCTTCTATAAGTACACAGGAGACAAAAGGAAGACTAGGAAAAATGTGGGCCCACTGCTTAATGGTTACACAGGACACACAAAAGGCTAAGGTAAGTGTTGTAGTCCCTGAGCCACCAGCTGGGATGGCTGGGAAACCAGGGGGCTCAGCAGCTCGGTGGTGGGTGAATTCAGAGATCTAACACCCCCCACAAGTCAGCTGGCCAGGATCCTCCTCACCTGGTCTTGTGACCTGTGTGAGGAGGGTCCCCCTGGTTGGTCAGCAGCCAGACAGTCACTCTTACCTTAGGTCACACCACATTGGCCTTCAGCTGTTGCCCCTCCCCTGTCTGTGTCCCTTGATAAAGAAGTCGTTTGGCAGGGCCCGTTCTCTTGCTACCTGGCCAGCCTGCGTGCCGGTCAGAATAAACACCGGATCCCTCGCAAGAGCCATCTCTGGACTCTTTACTTCTGATACTGCTAGAGCTAGCAAGCTCTGTGTGGGCTTGGCCGCGTGCCTCCATCGCACGGGTGAGAGAGAAGCTGTATGCGAGGTGCCCGGACACCGCCAGGAGTTCCTGAGCCAGGAATTCTTAGGGAAAAGCAACAGTTTTCTCCACCAGCCAGGCCACACAGCGGCAGTAAGGAATGCCTTCTTTGCCTCAGCCTTTACTAGCAAGACTGACCTTCAGGAATACCAGGTCCCAGAGACAAGGGTGAAAGTCTGGAGCAAGGAAGATGTACACTTTGTGGAACAGGATCAGGTGAGGGAATACTTAAGCAAACTGGACATGCATGACTGGAGTGCTGCAATAGATGACTACCAACTTTTCAGAAGGGACAGGCGAAGAAGAAGAGGTGGTAGGGTGGACCTCTATGTCAGAGAAGAGATATGAACGTCTAATATTTAATGATGGTGATGATAGGGTTGAGCGTCTATGGGTAAGAATCAAGGGGAAGGCTAACAAGGCAGATATCACCTCAAATACTGTGTTCAGTTTTGGGCCCCTCACTACAAGAAGAACAAGGAGGTGCTGGAGCACCTTATCGCTCTCTACAACTACCTGAAAGGAGCTTGTAGCCAGGTGAGGGTTGGTCTCTTCTCCCAAGTAACACATGATAGGACAAGAGGAAACGGCCTCAAGTTGTGCCAGGGGAGGTTTAGAGTGGCTATTAGAAAAAAATTTCTTCACTGAAAGGGTTATCAAGCATTGGAACAGGCTGCCCAGGGAAGTGGTAGAGTCCCCATCCCTGGAGGTATTTAAGAGATGTGTAGATGTAGTGCTTAGGGACATAGTTTAGTGGTGGACTTGGCAGTGCTAGGTTAATGGTTGGACTTGATGATCTTAAAGGTCTTTTCCAACCAAAACAATTCTATGATTATGAAGTAAAAATTCTGTCAAATAAAAATGGATGACAACTTAAGTAAAGCACCAAAACAAAGATCACAGCCATCATTGCTTAAAAGTGCATTGAAGACAAAAGCGTAACGGATTCTAAAACAAGTTTAGTGAAATTAAAAAATGCAAGAGGATGTTTTGCCAATTAGTAGGCCAGTACAAAGGACACAGCCAGCAGCAGAAAAACAATCCAGTAAGTGGATTCTATTTCGCGTAAAGGGGTTAGTATATAGAGGATCGCTGGGGGTACAAATAAGTCAGACAGATCACAAATGATAGACATCAACCCCAGCAACCCCAGAAACGACACAGCATGTCCCGCAATAGATGGAACAAATAGAGACACAAGGTAACCCACGGAGAAAATGGGAGACAACCAGGACAATAAGGTGATTACATATGATAGAGGTAACCCCATGTTGCCTCCCCACAAAGCCCGCATTTGCAGGTGCCAGACCTGACTGTGATCCAGTTGCATGAGGAGTCAGGAGGTCCTTCCCCAACAGGAAAACTCTGTGAAGTGCATCCACCTCACAGACAAACTCTGCAACCCTTCCTGCAAGTGGGCCCAGCTTTTATCCCCAAAACAGGACACCTGGCACTCATTATCAAAATGCAGGGCACCTGGGGCTTGTTTACCCAAGGGCTTTCCTTGCAAGGCTGGCCGCACCTTGGAGGAAAGCCAAAAGGCAAACTCATCCCCTCCTTTTGAAGGGCTGTGGGAACCACCCATATGTCAACCTTAATTCAGGGCTTGGGGTTCAGACCCCAGCACTTCAGAGGAACAGCGTGTAAAATCTGGATAAACCTCTATGTGTTAAAAAGAAACACAAAAAGCTGAAAAAAAACCCCAAACAAACAAAAACCAAACACAAGAGAAAAGTTCTTGTATAAATTTGTATAACCAGTTCTTACTCTGGTATAAATCCTGGTGCTTCCATTGCTAGTGTCTGCAAGCCCTGCTGAATCTGTAGCAAAGCCTGCATTGCTCTAGGGTTTGACATAGCTGATAATGTGTCAGGATTCTGCATCTAAAAGCAGGAGAGATACTCATAATTGAATAATATACAGACATTCAAAGCTGATCTTTACCACTAGATGTTTTATAGAATCTGATATCCTTTCAGAACGTGCTGTTTCTCAACTTTAAATTTGAATGTTTACATTAAATCCTTCAGATAATTTTTTTTTTTGAGAAAACTTTCACAGGAGGTGATCAGTGAGCTCTCTAGACCACTTTTAAATAAGGAGAACATAGAGAAAAGTATTTCTCATTACTTCTTCTAGTGTACTTTATCATCTTCCAAAGCCATAGGAGTGTATTAGTTCAACGTAATTCTAAATTATCTCCTATATCATACTACAGGTAAGCAACAGGGCTGAACACAGCAAAACCTGACTAGAAAACATCTTTTTGTAGCTAAATTCAGACCATAGCTATTTGATCATGCATGTGGTCATATCCGTAGTACCATCAACACCCATAGATATACAGATACTCTGCAAAACATACTAGCAATCATAAAATATTCAAGGACCCTGTCCTGGTTTCCCAGGAAGAGACCCATAGGCCAGCCATGGCAAGCAGGCCATGAGTAGCCACAAGTCAGCTGGGAGCTTCAGTCAGGGCAGCTGATTCAAGCTGACTCACAGGTGTATCCCATACCACTGACATCAAGCTCATTATAGAAGGAGGGAGTTTACTGAGGGTGGGGAGTTGTTCTTCCTGTGGCTCTTCCCTTTTGGTCTCCTGCTCTTTTGCTGCTCTCAAGGACTAGGCTGAGTCTAAGCTTGTTGTACACTTTTTGTGAGTATTTGTATTAGTTTTGTTATTTCATTAAATCTGTTTCAATTTCAAGGTTTTTCCTTTTTTCCCCCGTAAGAGACGGCCCGAAGACCCTTCATCTGTCTCATGATCACCTGCAGAGAGCGAGACCCTGAATCTAGGTCTGGCTGAGGTGGAATGTTTGCCAAGTGTTGCCTGCAGGCCTGAAGGCACACCCGCTGAGGACTGGTATGCATTCCTTGGAGGTTGTGGTGTGCCGTTCTTGCTACCTAGGCGGGGAGGACTGTACTGAAGTGATAAGGGTCGAGGTCGTGCTGTGCTGTTCTTGCTACCTACGCGGGGAGGACTCTGTCCTGTACTCCCATAACAATGGGCCTTGCAACACAATAACAGAAGATTTCCTCACCTTCTGGCCATTTGCCCTCGCTCTCGAAAAAGTGTATAAAAAGACTCTCTGAGAATACCCCGATGGGATCCCCCCACGGAAGAAGACGGACCACGAGGACTCCGCCGGCCATTGGTAGCTATACCCTCCCCTCTTTCTCTCTTTCTCTCTTTCTCTCTTTCTCTCTTTCTCTCTTTCTCTCTTTCTCTCTTCTCTCTTTCTCTCTTTCTCTCTTTCTCTCTTTCTCTCTTTCTCTCTTTCTCTCTTTCTCTCTTTCTCTCTTGCTCTCTTTCTCTCTTGCTCTCTTGCTCTCTTGCTCTCTTGCTCTCTTGCTCTCTTGCTCTCTTGCTCTCTTGCTCTCTTGCTCTCTCTTGCTCTCTTGCTCTCTCGCGCTCTCTCGCTCTCTCTCGCTCTCTCTCGCTCTCTCTCGCTCTCTCTCGCTCTCTCTCGCTCTCTCTCGCTCTCTCTCGCTCTCGCTCTCTCTCGCTCTCTCTCGCGCTCTCGCTCTCGCGCTCTCGCTCTCGCGCTCTCGCTCTCGCGCTTCTCGCTCTCGCGCTTTCTCGCTCTCGCGCTTTCTCGCTCTCGCTTTCTCGCTCTCGCTTTCTCGCTCTCGCTTTCTCGCTCTCGCTTTCTCGCTCTCGCTTTCTCGCTCTCGCTTTCGCGCTCTCGCTTTCTCGCTCTCGCTCGCTCTCGCTCGCTCTCGCTCTCAGCGCTCGCTCTCGCGCTCTCGCGCTCTCGCGCTCTCTCGCTCTCTCTCTCTCTCTCTCTCTTTCTCTCTTTCTCTCTTTCTCTCTTTCTCTCTTGCTCTCTTTCTCTCTTGCTCTCTTTCTCTCTGCTCTCTTTCTCTCTTTCTCTCTTGCTCTCTTGCTCTCTCTCGCTCTCTCTCGCTCTCTCTCGCTCTCTCTCGCTCTCTCTCGCTCTCTCTCGCTCTCCGCTCGCTCGCTCTCGCTCGCTCGCTCTCGCGCTCTCGCTCTCGCGCTCTCGCTCTCGCGCTCTCGCTCTCTCGCTTTCTCGCTCTCGCTTTCTCGCTCTCGCTTTCTCGCTCTCGCTTTCGCGCTCTCGCTTTCTCGCTCTCGCTCGCTCTCGCTCGCTCTCGCGCTC